>JAJHSJ010000017.1:49771904-49844844 GCA_021015155.1 Magnolia officinalis
GTGTTCAGCCTTGACTTGTTGACAAGTGAGGCATCGGGACACATACTCCGCTATTTTCTTCTTCATGTTGTCCCACCAATAGTTCCGTTTCAATTCCCGGTACATCTTCGTACTACCAGGGTGCATCGCCAACTTAGAGTTGTGAGCGGCATTTAGGACTTCCTCTCGCAGTCCCAGAAGGTTTGGAACGCAAAGGCGGCCTCGGTACCGTAATCCCCCATCTTTTCCAACTCTCCATTCGGACTTCACATCATTCATTGCTCTTTCCCTCATCTTCTGCAATAACTCATCACCTTCCTGGGCTTCAATGATTTTGCTGTCAATCATTGGCTCGGCTTGTATGTGAGCCACAACCTCGTACGACTCTTCCACGGTTAGCTTCATGTCGAAGTCCCGTACAAATTCCACCATGTCCCACTCTCTCACCATTAGGGGGGCCGCAAATTCGATTGCCTTTTTGCGACTCAAGGCGTCAGTCACTAAATTGCCTTGCCAGGGTGATATGAGACGTCGAACTTGAAGTCTTTCAGCGTTTCCATCCAGCGACGTTGTCTCATGTTCAGGTCCTTCTGGGTGAAGATGTACTTGAGGCTCTTATGATTAGAAAAGAGCTCAAACTCCTCACCATAGAGATAGTGTCTCCATATCTTCAATGCGAATACCACTGCTGCGAGCTCGAGGTCATGGGTAGGGTAGTTCTCTTCATGCTTCCTTAGCTGTCGAGGGTTTCCTAAGCTTTACAAGAATTTTCTAAAGGGTTTAGGGCTATCAAAGGTAAGAGAGAGGAAAAGAGAGAGAGGAAGCTTATAGAAGGGAGATTATGCTCGTGGAGGTTATTTACTGTGCAATCTATATCTCAGCGCTTCTATGTCCTCGTAATCGTTGAGATTTCTCCGTTTTTTTTTGTTTCTCTCATTGTTTATCCACTCCTGCGTGAGTGAAGAAGTTTGTAACGTTTACTTCATAGTGGATTGTTGATCTGGACGGAGGTCCCGTGGTTTTTACCTCTTTGAGGGTTTTCCACGTAAAAATCTCTTGTGTAGTGTGTATGATGCTTGATTGTTTCATTGCTTTATTATCCTAATTCTGGTTTGTTCTGGAGGGCTAGATCCTAAGGTTTGGTGCAAGGCCCCCAACAACCATGTTGTGAAAAAGCTTTGATTAAAGAAGCATTTTAATAATAAAAGTTTTACCGGAAAAAAATATGTGATATTGGCATTTTGGGAATAGTCCCATGTCGGAAAGAAAAAAAAAAAAAAACAGTGTTTATATGCAGGGTATGGAGTATCTTATTTGCTTGGTTGAGTGGTTGTAAAGGTATTAGTGGTGCACTTTGCACTTGCAAAAAAGAATATAGGGTAGGTGGCCGGAATGAACTAACAGTTGGAATGAGGTGTAACTCATCATGCAACATTAATCCAACATGCACAACGGTCATATAACGGCTAGTTAGTGAGTCTTAATGGCTAGCATGTAGTAACAATAATTCCACATGCACAACGGTTAGAAACTGCCAATAATGACTAGTTTCTCACCAACAGTCAAATAACAATTATATTGAGTTATGACACTGGATCAAAACAGTCAGCCACCCTATCCTATATAAACAGTGCCTGAATGGTTTAATTGACCATCACCAACACTCAAACCATTCTCACTTATAACCCAACTAGAAGAGTAATTGTGTACTCTAATCAGTCAGCAAGGTTCATACGAAACTTAGCAAGAAGACCCCATTTAATAGACCAATGAGTGATTTAGATTTTTCTTATCTGCTTTCTAAAGTTGAGATTTTTTTTCTTTTATTTATCTGTTAGAAAAATTGTGTATAATGAGTTCCATTTGTGGTTCTTCGTATTTGTTGAATGCAGAGCCACACCCAGACTCGTTGTATTCTAAAGCGATTTGCTTACAACCTATCAGCATTCTAAATCATTTTGAGAATGAGTGAATAACGTTTTAAGGACAACGTGATCACATGTGCTGCAGCCTATCCTTATATTTTTGGTTTCTTAAATTATTTTTACAGAAATTGTAAAATCTATAATTTACAATAACATGCCAACCATCCCATATTCTTAAGCCACGATGCCTTCACAAATGAAGATAATAGCCATCCATTCTTTTATCACTACGGGCACACTTCATTCATAATAAGGTTTATTTATGATGACATTACTAAAACAATGGTATGAATTGATTTTACAATGGAGTTGTAATTTTTAAAAATAATATCAATTATCTTTAAAAAAAAAAATCTTATTTAAACAATTTACAAAATATATTTATCTCAAATAAAATTTTATTAAACCAATTTATTTTTAAAAAAAAGAGCCAGAAAAGAAATATATATAAAAAAAAAACCATATATAATAAAATAGCTCTAATTTGAAAAAATTCTTTTTAAATTAGAATAGAGATGCCAAAGAGCTTTTAAGCTCGGTGAGTTCCCATCATTCAAACCATACATGCAAAAGATAGGTGGGATGAAAAACTCGTACAGGCCACCTAGTGGGAGCAATGCAAAAATGCACCCAAACCTAAAACACGTGCTGTTGAGAATTCCCATCCATATTCTGGACTGACTCACCTAAATCAAAGTGACACACGTACAGCGAATGTGGGCCGTTGGTTAAAATATTAAACCCCCCACTGATTTGGTGCACCTAATAAATGGAGTACTGACCAAACGTTTGGGCCATGGCGTTTCAAAGTGTGGGGTTTGGTTAGTGAACAACCTACACCCAACACGTGTGCTTTTCAGGATTCCAATCCTGCTCGCAGTGCATATCAGGTTTAAAATTATACCGATCTGATGATCGCAGCCATCCAGTTGGTGGCAATCAAAATTGACAGTTGACAACAAAACACTCAACGATGCAAATCTGATTTGTATATGTTAGATGGTTGAGATCATCAGAAGGGTGAGAATTTCGCATATTTCTCCATCTGGTACAGGGCCCACGATTGTAACCGTTGGGATTGGTGTTCTTGTGATGGAAAATCCAAACCGGATCAACCCATCTTTTTTATACTCTGGATGAGTATGGTGCTTGATACTCAGGCACTCAGAATCTCACAAGTGGTATACATTAACTCAGATTAAGCCAACTAAATTTGTAAACCATTGTCCTAATTTACGGTCCCAAAATCAGATTTATTGGACACTTGTTGAATCTAGACCGTTGGATTAAATGTCCACCATTTCAACAGCCAGATGCTTAAATGATCACAATTCTCGTTTTACGACACATCTTAAACGTATGCATGAAATTTGGATAGTTTAATTTGAATTATTTTTATGCCACTTCGCGATTTTTAAGCGACCGTGTATCATCCATTACCGCCTGCCAGAGTACCAGAGCTTTTGTAGAAATTGAGTGGTACACAAGAAAGTAACCGTGCCATGCCGCTTTTCCTGCCAACCGATCACATGCGCAGTCCCATCATGAGAATCACGGGTCAGGAAAAATAGCGGGGGTTGTGGACCGGAGTTGCACAGGAGTTGAGTAAGCTCGTTCGACTCAGAAAAGCTTGACTGGCTTTGGTTTTAAATTGGCTTGGGATCGAGTCGAGTTGCGTTCTAGAGCTCAAAAACATTTCGGGCCAAGTTAAGCTTTACTCAACTTAGATTGAACCTCAACTCGAATCCACTCGGATCAAATTGGCTCGATAATTTGGTTATTTTGATATTGGTATTGTTCACTGAGTGTTTGATAAAATGACTCAACGAAATATTGTTTCAGGTGCATACATTCTCCACGGGATCGGCTAGCAGCAAGGAAGGAATGTATACGAAACAAAACACTATAAAAATAAAAATAAAAACTTTACATTATAAAATTATCCTCATATCTTGATTTTGATACTAACCTCTGAGTGTTTGATGGAATACCAATAAATAGTTGTTGTTGATTTTTCATTGTGTGAGAAATTGAAGATGTACTCTGTGTTTGAGAAAATGTAGCACATGCTTGAATTGGCCCGAGCTACTGACTAAATCGAGTTGAGTTGGCCATTCAGGCTTGAGGACTGAACCGAGCTAAGTTCGAGCTGAGGTTAGCTGCTAGCAGGGCCTAGATGTGCCAAGCTCAACTTGGTTTGACTTGTGTACAACTTTGGTTGTGATTCCATTTACAGTTTCTATCATGTGACAAGTGTCAGTGTACCAAAACTAAATTTACAGCTCAATTAAAATGGAACAACCATGACTCCAAGTGTCGAGATAGATAGATAAGTACTATATGATTGAGATTGAATGAGATCGGTTACCTATTTCATCACTTGCACAATACGTAAAAAAATAATAAGTGATATTTAGAAAACAGGGTTTATCCTTTGATGATAGGTTATGCCTTTCAATTCCATATAAAGGACTTAAAAAAAAATAAAAATAATAATAAATAAATAAAAAAAATAAAAAAAGACCCTTTTACAATTGGTCACAGAGAACAATAGCAAAATACTTTCCTAAGTAGAGAATTTTAATGAGTGCTCGAACTAAATACGATGTATGAGCTTAGATCCAAATTATATCTAAGATTATCAACTACTGAATTAATGCTACAAACTATACTAAGGAATGTAAACACCTAATAAAAGTAAAAGATTATACTAAGAAATATAATTGAGAGGCAGAAAAGAAAAGTGATTATACTAAATAATGTAAATGATGAGTAATTAAAATAATATATTAAGCTTAATTTGACTAATATGAGACAAAATCTTCATATTGAAATCCTTTGATATTCATGTCCTATGTCCTGATGGTTGCTATAACCGCTTAACATGTCTTTAACCCTTTTTGTTTTTACTCCTATCATCGGTCTCATCATCTTTTAAGCAGTGTCACTCTTCACTAACTCAAGTTATACTATCATAAAATTATTTTAGTATATCCTGTAAATCTAGTTTAATATATTTTCAAACATCTTCAAATACACTATGCAAATCCATCCTAATCCTGTGCAACTCAACTTGTTTGGCTTTTGCAGAAATTTGTAACATGGGGATGAGCAGTGGGCACATCAACTCGTTATGTGGCCAAACCATAAGAATGAACATCCGTCCGATGGCCTGACCCAATGTACAAGAGTGGCCCACATGAGTAGTGGATTAGACTAATTTTTACATTTTGTGATCTTAATGAGACGGTGGATCCTTTGCACGGCCCAGATGGCATACACGCGATGCTTTGGTGGGATAAAAGTAAGCACGGTAAACTTAGGCCTCTTCCATCAGTCGTTTCTTCTCATCCTTCCTCCTTTCTTTTCTTTTTTTTTTTTTTTCTTTTTTTTTTCATTGCATTCATCATACACCCTACATGATCAACGGTCTAGATCTCTGGTTGATGAGCCGCATTACAGCAAACTCAAAGACTGGATGATATTTGCATATCTTTGCACACTATACAACTTCATTTTGGTAATCCAGACCGTTGGTCTGTTGAGCCCCACCCCGGATGGAACATGAATCGAAAATATTCCAGATGAGATGATCCTATCCACCAATATTAAAACCCTTTTAAGTTACCCATCGACCGGTGTCCATCCCTGTTCTTAGCCGTCCAGTTGTAGGTCATCAATCCAAAGTTCAAAATTGATAAATGGATGTGATTTTCGAGAAATACTTCCCTCCGTAGGGACGCAACATACCAATGGTATGGATTACACAATCATAGGCTGCATTTGTTGGAATTGAAAACGTGTCTGATGTGCAAAGACACGTGTTAGTACCTTATAATCCGCTTAGATAGATCCGTAGGATACGCATCTGACAGATGAACGGTGCCACACGTGTGATTCTTATTAGCACTTCTCGAAATCGGGCCCATCTACTGGATGTAATTTAATACTCTAGTACGCTATTTAAAAATTCTAGCTGGCCCACTCATCAACTGGACGTAGGTGTACGTTGGATTTAGGACATCGAACCTTTTGTTCTTGACCGTCCATCTTACTAATTCTAATATGGTCTACCTAAATATTAGATTGTGAATTTCATTGTCACAGAAAATTTCACGGGCTTTATAAGTAATTAATGGTCCAGATCTTCCATATGTGTGCCAACTTGGTACATGTCTCACGATTAATGTCTTCAATTTCTTGCGCGAATCCTCGTTCCTCTGTCAACTGTTAGGAATAAACGAAAAAAGAAGGGTATTTGAGTCTTTTTGAAAAAAAGCGCGAATCATCGAGTCTCACGCTGCGAAAGAGGAATCCCTTTCTTGCGGGAGCGGATTGGATACTGAACGCTTGGCTACTGAAGTGACGTGGCAAAATGACATTGGTAGATACGAATCGGCTGTTTCCTTCCGATAAATGCTCTTCCAACGGAGATCCGTTAGCCGATGTTTTTCCGTCCTCGCCATAAACGTACTCGGCCACGCACAGGTAATTGTTTATGTTAAGAAAAAAACGACGCGGATTTCCTGCCAAAGACTTTCGCATGGAGTTCCTGCGCTGGAACCAGGTGGGGCCGGGCTACTGTGATATTTGTGAGAAATTCTATCCGTCCATCCGTTTTTTGAGTTCAATTCAGGACACGAAGCCAAAAATGAACCGTTTTAAGGCTCAAGTGGGCCAAAAAGTGATAATTGAACGTCCACAATTGAAATATTCGTGGGCCACAGAAGTTTTGAGTCATGCTAATATTTTTTTATTTCAGTTCATCCCAGTAGGAATGAAGTTATTAACGGTACGGATGGCTTGTAAACATCACTGTTGAACCCAGGTTGATTTTAACGGTAGGAATTTTCCTAACAACATTTTCCTTTAGTGCGGCCCACTTGAGCTTTGGATACGGTTCATTTTTGGCATCTTTGTCATGAAATGAACTCAAAAAACGAATGGAAGGGGAGGATTTCTCACAAACATCACAGTTGGCCCCACCTGGGTTCCCAGGAACTTCCTTGTCCGGATAAAATGTAAGAGGAGTTTACCGGTGCGTGGCCAAGGGAAGCGGATTGCATACTGAGTAAACTCTGTGGGTCCACCTTAATTTATGTATTTTATCCAGTCTATCCATCCATTTTATAAGATAATTTTAGGGCCTTAGCTTAAAACCTAAGCTTATAAAAGGCTAAAATCGACCACGCCAAAGGAAACAGTGTGAATTGAATTTATACTGTTGAAAAATTCTCAGGGGCCACAGAAGTTTTGGATCAAGATTATATTTTTTTTTACCTTCATCCATGTTTTTTGATCCTTCGAACAGTTTGGATGAAAAATTAAATATAACTGTAGGGCTGGAAAGGTTTCAACTGTGGAAATCATTATTTCCACTGTTTCCTGTGGTATGGTCCACTTGAGATTTTTATAAGCTTCTATTTTGGGCTCAACGGCTAAAATTAGATAGAAAAACAGATGGAAGGTGTGGATAAATCACATAAATTCACAGTGGGCTCAACTGAATTTTCTCAATACGATAATCCGATTTCATGGCCGAGTAGGTGCAAGAAAGATCCGTTAACGGATATAACGGAGTAGCATTTATACCCAGGGAACGGAAACGGATTGGCTACTCCCCCTGACACCAGCCCCGGAGCTGATGGTCGGTGCTCCGTGGGCCTCACCATGATGTATGTGTTTCATCCATTCCGTTAATTCATTTTTAAATATCATTTTAGGAGTCTGTCACAACAATGAGACGGATATAACTCTCAGGTAGACCACACCACAGAAAAACAATAGTGATTGGATATCCATCATTGAAATCCTCCTAAGGCCCACTGTAATGTTTATTTGACATCCAATATGTTTATTAGGTCATAAAAACACAGATTAAGGTTAAAAACAAATATCAACTTGATCCAATACTTTTATGGCCTCCAAAAAGTTTTTAATGGTCAAAGTTCATTCAACACTGTTTCGTGTAATGTGGTCCACTTGAGACTGGGATATATCTCATTTTCTGTCTATTACCATAAATGGATCTAGAAAAATAGATGGACAGAATGGATGAAACACATACATCATGGTGGGGCCCACAGAGCACCGACCACCCGCTCCGGGGCTGGTGTCAGGGGGAGTAGCCAATCCGTTTCCCCAGGGAACATGCCATTGGTATCTAACCAATGGCGTTTTGCCACATCACTTCAGTAGCGTTTTGGCTACTGAAGTGTTCAGTATCCAATCCGCTCCCGGATCATTTTATGTGATCCGAACCGTTTAAAATATGGAGATAGGATAAGCAGAAGAATTTTAATAATAAAAATATCAAAAGGAAATTCTTAAGAAAAATGATTATTTAACGTTTTCCGTTTAATACGAACCGTTTACTTTACCTTTGCTTTTACAATCCAATGGTTCGAAAATTAGGATTCTCCAATGTTGAAGATTTTTTGGCAGACAGCTTCATCTACTATTTCATCTGATCCAACAGTTTGTATCACCGAATAGGCCCCATATCCAACGGCTGTAATCGCGACGAACGTCGGGATATTTTCCAGCAAACTTCTTTCGTGGACACTCAATCGGACTCGCGCGAATGTGTTTTAAAAGTGCAATCGCATTACACATGCATAAGAATCACACGTGTATAAGATCTATTTGGCACGTCAGGCCATCCTCATCGTTTAGGTTCAACCATCTAAAGAACCAGTCAAAATACGCTAAGCGTGTGTGCCAGAAGGCACACAGAATCTAAACCATTGATCAATTTCTCTTAATGGTTCATTTGTATAGGACAGCTGTGGGCCAAACGATGATCGTATAAGCATGCTAGTTAAGATAGATCACATCCATCATTGGGATTTTCTGATGGACAGATCTGATGACGCACACGTATGCTTGAAAATCACGTGCGAGAAGTTAGCATCCCTTGTTTTTCAGGTGATGGTGGGCCCCACTTGTTGGGCATTTGGAAGCATACTGACAAATGGCGAATCTTCATTCCTGCAGGATGTTAGGTCAGGTCATCTAAAAAAACACTACGTAGCGCGTGATGTAACCGGACAGTGGGCCCCACTTGAACGGCGGCAATTTCGGACTCTCCAATGCCCAGCCAGCTGGGCTTACTCGATTGTCTCTTTTCTTGCTACTTCCACACGCTCATAGCGCTGCCCATCCACACGCAGGCACACATGCTAATATGTAACACGTGTGGAAGATCTTAGCTTTTCATCTGGTTGGAAACAATGCCTAGGATCTTCTGCTTCAAATAGCACCAGGTTTCACTGCTCAAGTGCGGCACACTGTACAAAGTAATCCGACGGTCAATATATTTTTCCGTGGCCGTATGTTTGTTATGTATGGTGTGGCCCACCTCGGCAGTGAAATGGTCTGATCATTAGGCCAGAAGATCTAAACAGAACATCCGAAAGATCCGACCACGCACACGATTCTGTAGTGCCACGTGCGTGCAAATCTACGGGCATGGTTCCCGCGCGCATGAGGAATAGCCAAATTCACTTTTACATATAAAAAAAAGATTCGCCGTACACGTGGCAGACATGCGCTCCTGTCAAAACAGCCCTGGCGCTATTTTGGATGGTGAAGATGATATACTAGCGCCATCAGGGAACACGTGGCAGGTTGACTTTTAGTGGCTGATCCTAGCCATAAGATCAGTGCCACAACGGTCGAAAATAAAAACATTCGATGGCCAACATTCACTGGAGGGAAGTGAAAAAAGTGATGCGGAGGCTATTGTAAGATGTGTGAGTTTGAAATATAGACGATTCCTTTTATTTCCCGTTAGATGGACGGTCTAGATCGAGACATCAACCTGCGATGTGTGCTGTAGAGGGACGGATGTACTTCCGGACGGGAATCCTCTACAGCAGTTGAGGTGAGCTTTATGGGACCTACCATGTTGTGTGTATAACATCCACGCCGTCCATCATGTGAGAACACTCCCATTTTACCGTAAATACCGAAAAGAAGCCGTATCCAAAGCTAAGGTGGACCACACCAGTACGAATAATGTAAAATCACGACTAAAACAACTAATTCACGCGATGTGAGCCATTTTACTTTTCGAGCGCATTGAATTTTTGAACGCTTCATCAGACTGACGGTTAAAACCCGATGTACGTCTTGGATGGAAAATACATTCTACAGTGGGCCCCACACAGCGTCTGGAACGATTCCATTGTGACCGTCCCCGTCCCTACTGTTACCGGTGGTATCATCACCCTGACTTGTGTATTTGGCTGATTTTTCGCGATGGATCGTAACATCGAGGGTATAGCCTGATGGACGGATTGGATGTGAAACACATAATACGGTGGGACCCACAGAGGTCAAGTACGACTACATTATCTTCCGGTTATTTCGGCTCTACCGTATCATCCGCCGAGGAGTCCTGCAACAGTATGGTACGACCGTTTGTAGGAGATGACACTTAGCTGTCATCAGTGTAGGAGATCCAAGCCATCCAAATGGTGGGCCCCAGCATCGTGGAGCACAGCCAAGCCATTTAGTCATTTGGTCAATTGCTTCGCCGAAAGAAAAAAATGTCAAGGTCACTTTAAATACTTGCAAGAGCTTCATTCATTTTGAAAGAAATGACCCGGTGCTCCCTCATCTATAGAAGTTATAGTAGTAGTAGTTTCATCTAGACACTTGAAAAATCCAAACAATTGATCCGGACTGTCCGTTAATCCCATCATACACTGGTTACCCTCGAATGAAGAATTCATACCAATAGGATGATCCCAGCCATCTGAAATTTTTCTTAACAAATGGACAGTCAAGATCATTTATATAAAAGTAGGTCCAATCCTCAATTAGATGAATCTATTTGATGGATTCCATCATAGATAAGCTGGTCCCAAAAACATCACCTTCATCAGGTCATCGGAACAATCCCATCTTGGAAAATGGATGGCTATTAAAAAAGTCATCTTAAATATAGATTAAAACATTGGATCAGGGTGATTTCTTAATCTTAGCCAATGAAACAGGTTCTCGACATAATGGACAGCTCAGATCAATCGTTTGGAATGTCCAAATTTCCTAATACAACCTAGAAGCACTACTACTTATGGTGCTTTTAGAGCACTGTATGCCATCATCATCTGATCTCTGCTCTCAACTTTTCTTTCAATAAATAATCTAAAAAGGAAGAATGATCGATCCAGTACTCTGAAAGGCAATATAAATCATACTACTACTCGTTTAATCATGGCCACTTGGACGGACCAATCAATCGATCAGGACGGTTCATTAGATTAAGCATTAAATAGATTATATTTAAAAAATCACCGGTTAGATGATCTTATCCATCCATTACTTGGCCTTCTTTTTCTTCTTTAGCCATCTGTTTTCCAATCCATGGATCGGATGGTTCGGATATATCATCCTTTGGAACCAAAATCAACCTATGATGGCCCAGCAATTAGATGGCTTAAATTGCTGATTACGCCTATTGTACTATAAATGATCGGTGCCACCCATTTTATAGGCCATTGATCGCGTGGTTAGAATCATTCGTTTGGTTTGATTTCAGATGGGTATCCCATGTCATATGTGCAGCACCTAATGGACGGTCCGGATTAATTGATTGAACTGTCCAACTGTCCCATTGCAGCTATGAACACTATAACATATGGTGCGATCACCTGTTATGTAGCCAATTGATTTCATGTTTAGAATCGTTCGATCGTTTTGATTCTGCATGATTAGTACATGATATATGTTCCGGATCTAATGGACGGTATGGATCAAGTGATTGGATTGTGAGACAGTCTCAATGCAACTAGGAGCACTATAACATAGTACACATGCCCGGACATGCGCGGTTTATAGTTAACTGATTACATGGTTAGAATCGTTCGATCAGTTATATTTTAAATGGGTATAAAATGATTTGTGTGAAGAACATAATGGACGGTCTGGATCAATTGATTTGTCTGTTCATTTGCTTCTATGCAACTAGGAGCACTGGATGATGAAAGTTCCTTCTCCAAGTGTCTTCTCCCTCCTTTGTTTTTTCCTTTTATCAACATCATCCCACATCAGGATTCTCGTTGTACAGCTGCTAAGATGCACTTGCACAGCAAAAAAGAAAAATCAGAGGCAGGAACTCTCTCTCTCTCTCTCTCTCTCTCTCTCTCTCTCTCTCTCTCTTTTTTCCTTTCTTCTTCTTCTTCTTTTTTTTTCCTTCTAATCTTTGGGTTTTTCTCTTTCTCAATTATCATGCTTTGTACAGTTAGAAAGATCCAAGGCAGGTACTACTGAAGTATTTCTGACTCAACCTTTCATTTCTGGTAGATTCCTTATAACTTTTGTTCTTGCCTTTGTTTCTTGTGACTGTCCTTTTTGTCTTTTGAATCAGGTGCTGTTGTTTTTTATAGTCTTGTATGCATGGGTTTTCAGCTGTTTTTGGATTGGAATGGATTTCATTTGATCTATTTTCTTTTGTTGCGTATGTTTGATAATGGGATTGTTGGGCTGGAATCTGGTGTTTTGTTGCTGGAGGTGATTTTCTTAACATGGGTGGTTTTGGATGCATGTTTCCAGGCAGTTTTTTTTTTTTGGATTGGAATTGGTTTTCTTTGATTTTTGTTTATGTTTGGTGAATGGAGTTGTTGGGTTTTTATTGTGGTAAGAAATGGGTAATTTATTATTATTATTTTTTTAAATTGGGTATGTGTGGAAATGGGATTGTTGGAAATTGAGTGAGGAAATGGGTAGGTTTCATGGATTTTTTATCTTTTAATCTGATTTTTCTTATATGGGTTTTATTTGTATTCATATTTCTTTGGATTTATTGAAATTGAGGTTGTTTTTTAAAAAAAATGATTAAATCTTTTTTTTAAAGCTGTTTTGATTTGGAATGTTTCATTTCATCCTTTTGTTGGGTATGTTGGGAAATGAGATCCTTGGATTGTGAAATCTGGTGTCTTGTTGGTTGATGCGGTTTTCTCAACTTTGGTGGTTTCAGATGCATGTTTATGGGTAGTTTTTTGGTTTTTATTTTTGGAATGGAATTTTTACTTTCTTTGGTTTTTGCTTGGTGAATGAAAATTTCTGTTTTTTTGTTTTTTGAATTGTGATAAGACATGGTAATTTTTGTGGTTGGGTTCTGATTTTTTTTTTTCTTTTTCTTTTTTCTAAATTGGTATGTGTGCAAATCCGCTTGTTGAAAAATTGAGGTTACGAAATAGGTAGGTTCCATGGGTTTTGATCTTTTTAACGGATTTTAGTCTGGTGATTTTCTTTTATGGGTTGTGTTTATATTCCTTTTTTTTTTTTTTTTGGCATTTATTGAAATTGGGCCTTTTTCTAAAAAATGAGATTTTTTTTTATTAGTATGGTGAGAAGTGGACAATTTTGATGGGTTCTGATTTTGTGTGTGTGTGTGTGTGTGTGTTTTTTTTTTTTTTTTTTTAATAATTTATTTATTTATTATTATTTTTTAAATCTAATTGTTTATGTTTTATTGTTGGAAATTGAGGTGAGAAGATGGGCATGTTTCATAGGTTTTGATCTTTATCAGATGATTTTCACATATGGGTTGTGTTTGAATTCAGATTTTTTATTTAAATTTTGCATTTGGGTGTGATTGGAGTAAAATCATTGGATTTTTATTGTTGAGAAATAGGAAGTTTCATTCCCTTCCATATTTCTATTCTCAAAGAAAATTCTGATTTTTTTACCTGTTTCAATCGATCATGTATTCATCTCTCTGTTTTTTTCAGTTCTTTACGAAGATTAGGAGGAGAGAAGCTGTTAATCTTTCATGGATTTGGAGCTTCAACATCATCATTGGATGCTAAAATCATGATCCGTTATCGAAAAAGAAGGATTTGGGCCGAACCTTGATGGCTTCCATGAGAGGCAAGCGTTTTCAATTCTTGGGTTTCTATAAGAATACTATTGTTTGCAGATGCCTCTCTTTGGTATTTGTGGTTCTCCTATTCAGTGCTGCTTTTCTCTCGTCCACTCCCGGATTCGGCTCCTTACAAGCAAACCACTTCGATTGGATCTACAACTCTTCCGTCTCCGATTCGCCATTTGTTGTTAGGAAAGATAAGTTCTTGGAAGTTCCTCAGATTGTTTGGGGCTTAAACAATCAGAAAATTGCATTTGTGAGGGCTTGTTTGACTGCACAAATGCTGAATCGAACTTTGTTAATGCCTAGCTTAAGCGCTTCCTTGTTTTACAAAGAGATCAAGCTCTTGGAACCGATCGCGTTCGATAAGATCTTCCAATTTCAACAGTTCAACTCAATCTGCAATGGGTTTGTTCGTTTAGGCCAGTTCTCGGATCTTTCCAATCGAACGGCCCCTTTCGAGCTCCAAAAGGGGAGTGGGAGGAAATGGACTGTGGAGAGAGATTTGGATCAATTGAAACAATGCAGAGAAGACCCAGCAATCGATGATTTTGAGGTTATTCGGATTGTCGGGAAGAATCCATTCCTTTGGCATGATCACTGGCCCATTAGAGACTACGCGAAGATCTTCAAATGCTTGGTTTTAGTTGATGAAATAGCCAATGAAGCTGCAAAAGTAGTGTCTAAGATTAGAGAGGTAGGAAGTAATCTGAGAACTGATGCCGTTCAAATAAATAATGGCCCGGTTACACCTTACATTGCTGTTCACATGAGGATAGAGAAGGATTGGATGATACATTGTAAGAAGCTCGAGCAACGTTCGAAAATCAATCAAATTTGCAGTAGTAAGGAGGAGATCATGGAGAGGGTGGCCCACATCGTCAACCTAAGTAAGCCAATCGTCGTTTATCTTGCGATTGCCGACAGTCTTTTAGAAGATGCATCCGTCTTGAATGGATGGAAGGAAGGATTTCTTCCATTTGAGAAGAAGAAGTTGGGAGTCTGGGATATTTACAAGAAACACTCATACCTGATACAATCTGCAATTGACTATGAAGTCTGCTTGCGGGCCGATGTCTTTGTGGGCAACAGTTTTTCGACATTTTCGAGCCTCATAGTGCTCGAGAGAACACAGAAATTGATCGAAATGGGCGTTACGAGATCGTGCGGCCTAGATGTAAGGTGGCCTTCTTATGCATATAATATTTTGGGAGAATTTGGTGGGCCACAGAGATGGATGACAGATATGTCTGATTCAAGCCTTCATGCAATCAGCTATGGATCTAACAACATCTCTTGTTAAATGGGTTTTTAGAAAATCTGTGATTCTTTCGATATTCGGAGATTAATCAACTGATCAGCTTGAAATTTAAGGTGTAAAGCATATGGTAAATGGACACTTAAAAGGATTCATTTCATTCTTTTTGAAATCTATCGAATGAGACTGATTCAACGGTTCGGAGAAGTCGAAGGCCCGCTGTGCGCGTTGGTCCGACACTTGGTACATCTGTGCAATTTGTATAATATGCAAGTGGGAATGAGGTATGATTAGAAAAATACTCTTCATTTTTTTATTTAATTTTCTATTGCATTGATTGTTTTATTTTTTGACGGTGATGATCTGTCTACTTGGATTCATAGACCATGTTAGATGTTTTGCCTTTGGAGATGTAGGTTTTTTTTTTTTTTTTTTTTTTTTTTTTTTTTTTTTTTTTTTTTTGTAATATGATGCTATTTTTCGAAAGTGGTCCACTGAAAAATGCGCGATGGTCTTCACCGCAGGTTTGCACCCGATAGGTGAGGATTCGATTCCCCTCCTTGGCTTTACCCGATACACGTGGTTGTGGGTGATTGCATGTATCCGCAGGATTAGTCTCACTTCAAATGGAGGTGGGGACACCCTGTGTCTTCATATATATAATATATATATATATATATATATATATAATATATATATATATATATATAATATATCTTGTTATGGCCCATGGATTTGCATATTATGCATTCGTACTCAGTTCCAATGAGTGGGGCCATTGTTTGGTGATCCATGCCGTTGGCCTGATGCATGTGACTGTGGATGGACTATGCCCTAATAATCTCTTCCATACTGGGACCCTGGATGAATAATTATGAAGAGAAATAGAAAAAATGGTCCACATTCCGCTGAAAAATGTCCCACCGATGGTCAGTGGTAACATCCAACCTAGAAGACTTTTGGGGTGTGGTCCATCCAGGACAGGATGCGGTCGACCAATGATGTAGATTACCCAACCACGGCCCACCGGCCCGTAGCAGATGAATAACCATGCGTCCTTAGCAAAAAATGCAGGTAGCGTATTATCAAGACATGTTTGTGAGATCCCATCCTATTATCATGAGGGCCCCACCATTTGTGCCACTTGCATTAAAAAAAATAAAAAATCCAGATGATCCAACCGTTGGGATTATCCAACTGATAGTGGTTGGGGCGAAATTGGATTGCTTACTGAGTAAACTCAGTTAGGGCCCACTTTGAATTTATGTGGTTTATCCATGCCGTCCATCCGTTTTTCTAGATCATTTTAGGGGTTGAGCCCAAAATTGAAGCATATCCAAAGCTCAAGTGGACCACACCACAGGAAACACTGGAAATAATGATTTTCACCGTTGAAACCATTCTAGGACCCACAGTTATGTTTATTTGTCATCCAACCTCTTCATAAGATCAAACTGACATTGATGAAGGGAAAACCCAAATATCAGCTTGATCCAAAACTTCCGTGGCCCCCAAGAATTTTTCAACCGTAAAAGTTGAATTCACTCTGTTTCCAGTGTTGTGGTCCACTTGCGATTTGGATATGCTTCATTTTTGGGCTCAATCACTAAAATTATCTGTTAAAATGGATGGACGGATTGGATAAACGCATAAATCACGGAGGACCCCACAAAGTTTAGTCAGTACGCTTAGCCATGTAATATTCTCCCACTTCAAGTGCTAAAACGCAGATGACCGTTGGTTCGGTTTTCAGATGGCACTTCCAATCGCCCGGTGATCTTTGCCCCTCTTATGTTGCGATGCACATGATCAAAATCCGGTCCGATCTGAAACACGTCTCGGTTCCTGATCTGAGATGGCCCACGTCTGATCTGATCTCCTCATCCTTCATTCCATCAGGTAATTCTTTTATTTTCATCCATTGCCTTCAGTATCATGGTGGACCAATCTTGTTCGTTCACGAGATCGATGGCCCACCCGGCGTAATCATGATCACAGATGGTGCCATGAAGATTTGAATGATCATGCTGAAATTGGAGTTTTGGTATCTTCCTACACCTTGTTATTGTAACTGTCCTATTGGGCATGGGCCATGGTTAAATGTGAGTCGTTGGCTTCATTTATCAATTTGCAGACCACCAATCAGATGGTTAGGATCATCTGATGGTAGAGATAACGAGTCATGAAACCCACGATGGGCACCCACTTAACAGATTGCTCAAAAGTGGGCCCCACCTGTACTGTTGCTGGGTCGAACGGGTTGCGTTCATCCATTCCGCCGGACCGGGATGGACTAAACCTAGATAGATAGTATATGATGTTCAATATCATTTAATTAGGTAATCCAGGCCATTGATTTGCTCACTGAAGATGGTCCACAGTCTAATTTAAAAAGTCAGAATATTCAATGGATGGTAACTTCTGATGGGGGGAAATTTATTTTGGTCCATTGACTATTCAAGTGTCATGTCAACGGTTTGGATCGATGAACCATCAGGTCTATTGTAAATGCGTTATTATTGAGCTTAAAATCAGGCCCATTGCTGACCCATGGGCCTAAAGACCAGACCCAAGCTCAGGTGACAATCTTGTTCACGGCCGGCTACCAAGCCCTGAAAAGAACCAATGGTCCAGATTGCAGATAGGATTCTGACCGACTTGAAGTAGGAAGTGGCTTGCTCTTTGGGTGTGGGAAGAAGACGGTATGACCAACTAAAAGGAACGGTTGGGATCGCTGGCACATGTGCAATACCCCACGTGTTTTTTCCTTAAAAAGAGAGTTATTTGATGCACTGGCTGCCTATGACGATTGACGCTTGATACACAGGAACATAGAAATTGTACACGTGGCATAACCGACTAAATTGTATCGCCCAAAATCAAATTGGTGAAACAGGACCGTTATTGGGAAGGATTAGGTGGGTTGGGATTTCAAAAATGTAATTATTACGTATTTCATGGGATTCAATCTTTGATTTGCTCTACATTGAATAAGATATACCCACCATCATTTGAAGTTATTGAAAATAACACATGTGTTATATCCAAATTGTTTATCTGATTTTGTAGCCTCATTTTATAGCATGGGCTTAAATACGAGGTAGATCCAAAACTTACGTGGCATCAAAGAAGTTTTTAATGGTACATGTTCAATCCCCTCTGCTTTCTGTGGTGGGTTCACTTGAGCTTTAAATCTACCTAGTTTTTAGCCCATGCTCTAAAATGATCTCGAAAATTTGGTGAATGGTGTGAATATAGCCTACACATCATGGTGGGATCTACCCAACTTGTTAACATTGAGTGGAATTGATGTACACCTAGATCCATAGCTTGAAAGATACCTCGTTTCAACACTGAGGTCTTGGCATCGACTCCCCGTGTGGCAGTGTGTTTTGACACTGGGTGTACTAATAAGTTAACCCAAAAAAATAAAAGAAGAAAAAAGAGAGTTGAATTGATGCATACCAAATGCAATTCTATTTAATGGAATTCCAAAGCCGTTCATCTCTGTTTTCATATCATTTTAAGGCGTAAGCACAAAAATGAGACAGATCCAGCTATCAAATGTATCAAACCATATATAATAAGCTTGTAACATTAACTGCACAAAACATTAAATCCAGTTACATTAATCCAAAAGTCATTTGGAGACCTCTGGTATATGCTCCCAATCCAATGGTCAAGACCATAGTAAGGACCTCCAATAAGTAATTTGAAGTAATTTTAAAGTGCCTTGGAGTTTCAACACCGGGTCAAGGGTTCGAGTAACCACAGTGGTGAAAACCCACTGTGTGGGGGGAGGTGAAAAAAAAAAAAAAGTAATTTTAAAGTGCCTGCCTATCATCTATCACGCTCTGCCCGAGTATCAAAGCTTTTCTTTTTCAAATTCACAGCGGGCACAGAGATTGGGTGCTCCTGCTCCATATATCTGGCTTTGAAATGTGTTCATTCATCTTTCAACGGTGGGACATGATGTGGACACACACGTGGTCGTGCTCCCGAGGTATTTAAATAATTTTTGAAACGCATGTAAACGTGAATGATACTCTGGCAGCGTGTGAAGTTTGATACGCAGGCACCCTGGAATTGTACACACAGCATACATTAATTCAAATTGAACCGACTAAATTGTGGGATCCACTCTCTCTGATTCACCGGCCCAAAATAAGATTGCTTGAACTATTAAAACTGCTGATTTTTGTACACTCGATTGTTGAGACGGGACCGTTGTATATTTTTCGTTTTCAACCGTCCAATAAATATCCCCAAATCCTATATTATCAGATGACCAAATAATCTTAATTTGTGGTTAATGATAGATCTGAAGTTGGATTCATTTTTGGACAGTTTAATTTGAATTATCTTATGCCACGTGGCAAATTTAAAGTAATTTCTAAGTGCCTGCGTATCATCTATCACACCGAGTTTCTCTGCAAATAAAACACGCGGTCCCATGACAGACTGCCACGTGTCTCGACATTTGAGCCGTGCGCGACCTTCGCTACTCCCTAACAGCCCTAATCGTGCGGGTCAACTCATCAGGTGGGCCATCCTACTTTAAAAAATGGACGTTTTATTAGAAAAGAATGGGAATGATCACATGCGTTCGGACGTTCCATCCAACCCGTCCATTAGATGCATCCTCCCATCTTAGTTGTAGATCCCAAATTCCAGCCTGATGCATTACTCAGGTGGGCCACGCCAAAGGGAGCAATGGGAGAGTGGTGATTGGAATGCCACCTTAGAAAGTTCTAGATGGATTGGTGGGGTCCACCTGTTGGGTACATGTCATCCAATCCATTAATCAGGTTGAACCCACCAGGATTAAGGGACTTAGGTGGGCGACGACAGGTGAATGCATAGGTTTTGGAAGTGATCGTGATTTGCTTCCTCGTGTGTCTACCACATGAGCGTTTCATCAGAATGCTTCTTGGGATGTGCGGTGGGTATCAGTGGAAGCAGCTGTACGGTTTGGATTATACATGCACATCACAGATGGGCCCCACATAGCTCTGACCAATGGACCACATTCAACATACACTCGCCCCCCACCAATCTTCCTAATAGGGTCATGCCTCACACTTGTAGACACGGTGTGCATGTGGCTCAATCCAAACCGTCCATTTCTGGGCCATACTGTGGATTGGGCCTAACACCAAAAAGGTAATCATAATGACTTGTTTCAGTTGCATCAGATGACGATTTAAAGGGAAGTAGTTAAAGTACGCCTGCCCATTAAATCGGACGGTTAGGATCTTCATCCCCAGTATTTCGTGGGTCATAATTCAAATGGTTTGGATGTTACAATTAACTCTACTCAGTTTATGAAAATTATAAATGGCTCCCCCCTCTATTTTGGATTATTACATATACCTCCCTTCTGTTTCAAAGATTTGTTGCAACTCCTCACCTTATCAGGGCCCACTAGATTGCTTTTATGTCATCTAACCTGTAGAAAATGGAACATTCAAAATTAAGGCTGATCCAACCATCAGGTGGCCCACCACATGAGTTTGGATGTTTTTGGGTTGTCGTCCGTTGTTTTCTGTAGTGTGGCCCACCTGATAATTAGACATGGGGTACCAGCCATCTATAACCGTAGAAATCTCATAAGGAAGCTATCCATCGTTGCTCCCTGTCATGATGGGCCACCATCAAGAGTCTTTCCACCAAAACAATCTTGATCGTTGGACGGATGGATTTTCACCCATTCAATCTATTGCCATTTAATTGGACATGTTTACACATGTGTAATAAATGATCTAGTTTAATTGTAATAATATGTTAAGGTGTCCAAGAGTTGTATTCGACTTAAATTAAACTGAATGCCATGTGATCCTACTGATTAAGATTAGATTGGATTTATGAAGATAGGCTGTCTTTTCAGACTATGATTAGTAAGGTGATAAGATGATTTATGATGAAAGGTTCTTTTTAAAGGCTTGGTGCCATTTATTAATATAGAAATAAATGAAATACAACTAGTAAAACAAAAGTAGTAGATTATATTACCGATGGTGGTTTAAGCCGGCGTAATGGTTGTAGTTTTGATGATATTCTGAACTTAGACGATCCTGTGAAAATTTAGATGGCTGTGATGTGTGGCAGTAAGTTGTGACAAAAATTTTTATTAAGAACTCAACGATTTGAAGGATTTAATAATGGGGTTATAGATATTTAAACTTTCTAAGCTTTTTGTAATATAGTGTTGGATAGAAGATAGGTATATAGGAGCGAAGATGGACAACATCTCGGATTACTCATTTTTACTTCGCTTTTATAGGCTTTGACGAGGCAAGTTAGAGAGTTTTTATACTACTAGAGCTGCACACGACCGAGTCAACTCAATTAGCCCGCTCGACTCGGCTTGCAAAAGGTTGATTCAGTTCAAAATTGAGTTGAGCGATTTTTTGAGCTCGAAAAAATTTCGAGCCAAGTTCGAGCTTGCTTAAGTTCGATTCAACTTGGATTGTACCCCAACTTGAATCGAACTCGGATCGAACCAGTTCAGTGATTCGATTATTTTGATATTAATGTTGCTCAGCTACTGTTTGAAAAAATGATTCAACGAAGTGTTGGGTGCTGGCAAAGAAGATATGAATATGAAACAAATACCCTTATATTTTGATTTTTATGTTGTCTACTGAATGTTTGATGAAATACCTGTAAACTGATTTTACTGCTCTATATCCCATGAGAAATGGACGGTGCACTACATGTGTTTGAGAAAATGCAGCAAAGGCTTGATCTTGGCTCAAAGTCGGCTTGAATTGACTCGAGCTGCTAATCGAACTGAGTCAAGCTGGCAAATGAAACACGAGGAATGAGCTGACCCAAGTTCATTTGAGATGGAGTTAGCTAGTGGCCAGGCTGAGTCAGGCTGCTCGACTCAATTCAACTCGTGCACACCTTTACGTTCTACTAAATTCTTAAAGAATCTACACTTTTTTAATACCTTCTAACACAAATATACCTTAAAGCCTCTTGACTTTTAGGAACCGAATTTCATACTGATAAACTTCGTAGGGTTCACAGAAGATGTGTGTCTTACCTGTATGGTTTATCTATTTTTCCATATGTCATATTATTTTATGGCAAGAACTCAAAATAGTGGGTATAATAAAGTCCACCCACAACAATGTTTATTTGTCACCCTAAACCCTAATAGGGTCATATAGATTTAAAACATTTATAATCCTTGCAAAATTTTCAACAATAGGCATTTAATTCACACTATTTTATATAGTGTGGTCCACTTGAGCTTTGGATATGCTTCAATTTTAAGATCATACACTAGAATGAGCTAGCGAAACAGATGGACGGCTTGGATAAGGTACATACATCATGGCAGGCCACACAGGCTTTAACGTTCATTTTTACCACGCAGTCTGCCACGTGACCTCCTTAAGCCCTCTGATCTAGCCATGTTAGGCCATGTGTAAACAAAACTTTTACTTTTGGCCATTCTTTGATGCCCATCCATTGGATGGTTGGGATGGTCCCACGGATCCAAATTTCTTTCCCCTCCCAATTAGACGGTCCAGATCATTTGGCCACACGTCCCAGCCCTTCTGCTGTTTAGACCTCTTCAAATTATAAATTTACCAATAATGCCCTTCTTTAACGCCACCCTATTCGGTCTAACTGACACGTGTCAATCGCATCCAATATGGATAAGCACGAATCCTGAATATTCCATCCGAGTCACTGTAACTAGCAAAAATATGCTTCTCCACCATTTAAGAAACGTGTGATGACTCCTTAATCGTACACATGTCATGTTTGTACTGAAATCCAGACCGTCCAAATCGCTGACCCGATTATGTATGAAGGCCAGTCCAAAAATGAGACTGATAATATTATCTTAACCGTCTTATTTTCACTTTAAATTTGGACGGTTCATTCTCTGGAAATACACCAATTGGATGGTTTTCAATGGCCGATCAATATAAATTTAGAACTATGCCTCATAGACAATGTGTCCCACATTCTGGACGGTCCAGATAGTGGTAAAAGAGTGTCCACATGTAAGGAAGATGAGTCACCACTATTTTTGAAAACTGCGTGAACTATCATAGCATTCTAGCTATTATCACACAGGGAAATGGTAATATAAGGTCGACCTCATGGGAACTTCCCGTGAGGACGAGTTGTGTGGGCCCCACAGTGATGTGTGTAGGACATCAGCACCGTGAATTTGATGGGTTCCCTTTAGATTATGGATATCCCAAAAATCAACCATATACGGAACTCAGGTGGGCATACCATCTAAAACCATGCAAAGACATGACTAAAACATATAAAAGTACTATGTGGGGCCCACCTGAGTTTTGGATGCTGCTGAAATTTGGTCTAAAACCTCATCCAAATGGTACACACACAATGGATGGTCTAGATTTGTAAATCACATCTCAGTGGGCCTAATCAATGATTATGAATATTTTAATGGAGGGTAACCCCTTTCAAATGTTTTATGTAGTGTGGCCCACCCCAGTCATGGATTGAGTTCTTTTTAATAATGTAGCCCACCATGGAATGTTTCATCTGACTGATAGAGTTGATGTCCTACACACATCATTGTAGGACCCACACAGCTCGACCTCATGGAAAGTTCCCATGAGGTCGACCTTATATTACCATTTCCCTATCAGGTATTCCTTTATCTTCCATTGCCTGAAAGAAGGAAATAGGAAGTGAATTTGATTGAGAGAGGAGATGGATAAATCACGTCCATTGATCATAGCAATGAAGGGCCATCCTGGCACAGGCAAAAGCACCCTGGCCCACGCCATCGCAGCCACCATCAGATGCCCTCTCCTCGACAAAGACGACGTTCGAGATTGCACTGGGCCCATCCAACATTCTCTCAGTCTCAATTCGGTGGGCCCCACATTGCTCAACGATCTATCCTACGCCGTATTGTGGAAGATGGCCCAGTCCCAGATCAACCTGGGCCTCAACGTTGTGATCGACTCACCACTCTCTCGACGGGCCCACCTCGATAGCTTGCTACAATTAGCTGGGCCCACTAAGGCCCATGTCATCATCATCGAGTGTAGGCCCCACAACCAGGATGAGTGGCGCAGGAGGCTCGAGGAGCGTGGGGCCACCGATGGTGGGTCTAGCTGGCACAAGCCCACCACGTGGCTAGAGCTGCAGAAGCTGGTGGAAGGGTACCAGGGATGCAACGACTACGACGTAGGCCACGTGCCAAAACTTGTGGTGGACCCCACTGGGCCTGCTGGGATTGATGAGCTGGTATCAAGTGTGCTGCAGTTTGTTAGGTCGGAGGTTATTGAGAAGTGGCCACCGATCGCGTCGAATCATGTGTTGACACGTGTATGTTATTAAGGACATCACATCTGAATAGTTTTGATATGGCCCACCTTATGATGGGCCTGATTTCAGTAAAGCCCAGAAAATATAGATAAGTTTGAAGTTGATGACTAGACCAATCACTAGTAAAAACCATATGATTTGATCAGATGGTTGCTTTGTGGGGTCCACTTCATGCTATTATTTGTGGGCCCAACACCTGATCAGTCTATAAGGTGGTGGGCCTCAGGCATCTGATCAAGATCGCACTTTTTTTTATATGTATTGGTGGGCCCAATGGCTTGTGCAACAGATACATGGTACACGTTGGATATACGTGGCCCAATCAAAACCGTCCAGTTGGTGGGTCACTATTATTGACTGGACCCACATCAAGCACCTGAAATTTTCCAGTTGGATTTGGACCACTCACCATATCTATTTTAATCATTACCTATCAGACAGAAGACCAACAGTTTTGGTTTTGGGGCTGGGATCTATCTGCCAATGGACCAACGAAATAGATGGTCAGGATTGGCATGCATGTGTGCAGCATGTCTTCAATCCATAATGGACGTTCCAGATTATTTTCATCAAGACCCATCATGCTAATGGCTATTCCAATCTTGATCATAGATACATAGTCAACAGTTTACGAGCGGAACCGACACGAGCTTGGCCCAGCCCGACTCGGCTCAGCCAGCAGGCTACCCAGCTGGAACTTGGCTCGGCTCAGTCTTCAAGCTTGACTGGCCAACTCGGATCGGCTCAATCAGCAGCTTAAGCCAATCTTGAGCTCGATCTTTCAAGCCAAGCCTACAAGCTGAGTTTGAGTTTAAGTTTTAGGGTTTTTAATATATATAATATATAATTTATTTACATATATAAATATTTACAAAATATTTATATTAAGTGCCGTTCGGATTCGAATCGATTCAAACTGAGTCAAGTTCGAGTCGAGCTTGGTCTAGCTTGGAACCAAGCTCGGACTCATCTTGAAAATTTTTTGAGCTCAAAAAAAGCAGCTCAAACTAGGCTTGAAAATTTTTTTGAGCTAAAAAAAGCAGCTCAACTCGGCTCGAGCTCGACTCGGCTCGAACTCAGCTTAAAATTTTTTGAGCTCGACTCAGCTCGAACTTTTCCGAGTCGAGTGGAGCAAGTTAACCAAGCTAACTCAGTTTGTGTACAGCTCTAGTCGACATTATAGATCAGTATACGTCATTCAAAAAAAGAAAGAGGAAAAAAACAGGGTCTTAATGTTTCAAATGAACAAATCTACAACATCCAATGTGTCCCATTATACTTGATGAATGACCCAAATGCTGGGACCAGTTTATTCATCAATGCCGACGGGAACCGTCGGTTCAGATTGACTGGGGTGCTCCAAATACAATTGCACACACAAAGGTTCACTGCTCATCGACTTGATCGGTGTAATCAATGGAGGCTGTTGCCACTGCTTCGTGTCGGTCGGAATCCAAAGCTGTGTTTCTTTGTTGCCTTCCTCAGGAAGAGAAGGGACATATGCTGTGATCTCCCAGCTGCAATCTGTTAAAAATGCAAATTTACAATTTGGATTGAAGAAAATAAAAATTGAAAAAGAAAAAGACCAAAACGTCGGTATTTATGGGTGGGGGGATGCTTTTTTGGGTGAACATGGTGGACACTAATTCAAGAAATTTGGTTTTTTTCCTTTAATCAATGGTGGAAATACCAATGGTCTTGATTCGACCTATACTAGTTTTATGGTTCCCAACGTGAGCCTATTCAAAGCAATGATTTTCATGTACGCCATAACGGCCGTTACGTAAAGGTAATGATGGCAACTGTTACATGTTACGGGGTCATAATGGCGGTTGCAGCCCCTGTAATGGCCCATTACACCCCTCGTAAAAGGCCATAACGGCCCTTTAACGGTCAATTATGGGGTCCATATGGGTTTTTTGGGCCACTGGTAGATTTTTCCGACATGGAAAGGAATTTATGACAATGACTCATCCGCCACGTACATGGCATACACACATATCAATCTAGACAGTCCAAATTATGGGGCCTATTGTTTTGATGGAGCATGGCTAAAAGAAAGATTGATAGAGCGATCCTAGCCACCCAAATGGTAAACATCAAATACATAGCTAAAAATGAATTGCTCAGTTCAGATAGTTGAGATTTTCCAATCAGTGTGATTTTTCCAGCCATGCTCCATCCACAAACACACATGATTCAGACAGTCAGGATCACCTATCAAGTATAAACCACATATACAGAGGATCATAGGCACGTGAATGCAAAATCAAGAGAAGGAAATGAAACTGAGAACAGCCGGCATTTTCAAGCGTACCATGTGGGAGAGCTTTAGTAAGGGGTTCAGCCACCGAGAGCTTAATCAAGAACGACCGCAGAGAAAACTCTAAATCAGTTTCTTCCACCTTTGAGCCATATGACAGGTTCACCGAGAGCTTGAATACAAATCTCTCAGCTGGGATATGCTCCTTGTTATAGAAGATGACCGCCACCCTCTCCACCAATCCCTGGTTTAAAAGAAAAGCCTTCAGAGTCTGTTTATTGCATTTTGATGGTGCATGCTATCTAGCACGAAGTTCATGTCAGTGAAGTAAAACAAGCACTTGAAACTGATGCGTTGCCGACAGGCGCGTTTGGATGCACAATCAAGTTGAATTGCAGTTATTAGTTCAATAAAGTGGAAATAATGATATTTTAGATACCTAGTCATTTATATTTTCGTGAGTCTGAGCTCCACATGATAGTTATGTTACCTTTAAATTTGGCTGAAGAGAATGTAACTGAAATTTGTCGGCTACTTCCTCATTTGAATACAAGGAAAGGTCATTGATTTTTACATATCCTCTTGATTAAACTGAATGCTTATCGCAATTCAATCTGCTTGTGCATCAAAACACGGATATGGCATTTCGAAAAGCAGTTGCAAACACTTAAAAGAGTTTGGTTCTTACATATCCTCTTTCCTTAGACAAGGAGCCTAGGGCTCTCAACGGGTTCAGGTCCTAGAGTCAATGTACCTGGAATGATTGGGTCTGGGTACTTTTGCATTCCCGTCTCACTTTTTAGGACCCAGACCTGGACCCGATCGGATCCAGGTACCCAAAGGCCTTTGGATCTTAGTCACGTGTCGGATTCAGTCAAATAAAGGCATTTACATGATAGGGACCACCCGATGGATGGACTAAATCACACTCATGTGTGCCCCTTTGACAGACACACGTTATGTAAATGGCCACTCCTACATGCATATGGCTTACCAAACCTCATTCCATTGCTAGATAACTTAATATATATTAATATGTATAACATTACTAAGAAAATTAACAAACCAGGCCCAATACGGTAGACCCGACATGAGCCCTAATGGACCTGATCTTTCACCAGGTCCACAATGGTGGACCGGAACACATCCCAATTTCTAAATGGTTCTGAAAATTTGGAACCGGGCCCATATAAATCAGGTTGGATCCAACAGGTAACCATGGGTCTAGGCACCTGTTTTATAATCCAGTCCCAGTATCTGAAAACCAACTATGATAAAATCTAGATCCAATAACCAAATGAATACCCAAAATCATGTGTGAGACAACGTAACAAATTTCAAGAGACAATAATGAAAAAAAAAAAAGGAAACAAGAACAAGATAAGGATGGTCCTCATGCTGCCTGACTGCAACCCTATGGGCAATCCAGCAAGGCCGAAAATTGACCCCACACAATCCAGAAATCGCTGCATAAGCCCCACACACTGACAAACCACACCCCTTCTTTCCCACTGTTGAAAATTGCCATAAAACCACCATGAAGAATGGTGCTTTTCTTGCCTTGAGGTTTCAAAAAAGAAAATATAGCCAAGAGCTCCAAAACCATTGCTCGCTTCTAGAGAAATAAAATCGAAACAAAAACTACAGGAAACCAATCCCATTTTTACAATTAGAGCCCATAAAACTTGCCCTCATGGTCACCTTTCAGTGAATACAATGAGTGAAACATACTCCAAAGAACTAAACGTCTTTAGGGTCCTTTTCCCTAAATAAAAATCCAGTTTTGCATCATGATTGGTGATTCTGATGTTGCCTTCTCAATGACAGGAATGCATGACATATAGTGACGATTGATGCACCGGACATAAAATGATGACATATTAGAGCAAGTACACACACGAATCTTGCACCTCATAATGGTATTTTCAGCTACTAAATCGACCAGCCCCTAGTGTTTCAAAAAGTAATGATTACTAAGAGTCTTGGTCACATCTTCTATGGTGCTGAAGGATCTCATCCTGATTATATGGTTGCTTATCACTAGTTCCTTGAAAACATAAATCGTGAATTACTATACATGATAGTCTACCATTTTCTTTTCAGATTGTCCAATGCATCAACTAACATATGAGTGGAGTTCGACATGGTGGCACACACGGTGTATAATCACATGTAGCCGATGTTTAATTATAGTTGCACAAAACATTAAGAGAAGCAGCTTGGATGCAGGGTAGCTGGGAAGCACCTTTTTCAAAATGTTAGAGAGTATAAACAGCTAGTAAGTGGGAGCGAGTGCGCGAATCTGAAGCGTGATTCGAAGTGGGAGCAGTACCTGATTGGAGGGTCTGTCCATCTAGGCTCTAATCAGTTTCGCTTTCTTCTAAATGGTACTACATTAGCTTTCTATCACTGGAGAAAATTTGCAAGAAATTGGGCAAATGCAAGAGATCCTACTTTCAAATGCAGGGAGTTTGGACGAATGATATTAGTTTCTTCATTCTATTTCCTCATATGCTTTTTCCATCTTTCTGATGCCACTATCATTAGTGAAATGAATCTAAGGAAGAAAAATGAATTTATATCTGTAAGCAACTACATGCATGTATACACATGCATGCATTGGCAAGTACAGCAAAGCAAAAGCATGCATTCATTTAATTCAAAAGGAACCTTTTCCCATTCAAAGAGGGAGGTTTAAATTTAACGGCATGTTTGGATTTACCAATTCCATGGAAATGGAAAAGGTTTTCCATTGATGTGAAAAGCTTATGATGTTTGAATAACAAGAAAAGGGAGGATTTCATAGAAGCAGTCATTGCACTTTTCCATTTCTCTAACAAAATAAAATAGGTGACCGTTGTCTCACAAATATGGGATCTCCACTTGCTATTCAAACAAGATCCCTCAAAATAGAATCCATGTTTCAATAGTGCTCGTGGAAATGATCATTTGCCCAATCATTACTTCTTTTCTTTTATGTTCGAATACATGTATCCAAATATCGCCTAAGGAAACTTAGGGGAAACAAGAAAATGTACAAGCTAAACATGGATGGTGAATTTGGAAATTCAAATATTCATGGAAAACCTCATGAAAGAAAAATACTTGGGAGGAATACTTTAGGAAAGAGAAAGGAAGGGTATTCTTGATCACGGGATAGAAAGTATAAAAAAAATCTTAAAGGGTGACTCATGAATTTCTAGGAAGAGCAAAGAGATTGGTAAGGATTCCATTTTGATAGGGAAAAAAAAAAAAAAAAACCCCTCAAGGATGGCATCTTCCATCAATGGAGTCAATTGAAGTGGGGGACGCTTGAGTGGTATAAGTACCACCATAAGCTGCAGTGGTACCAGGACACACATGATGCATGCATAAAATCCAGTCCGTCCATCAAATGTGCAAGTGCATGTTACCCCCATGGCCCAAAAATCAGGCTCATCTGTGAATCAGGTAGGCCATACCACAGGGAACAAGTTGGGAGGGAACATCTACTCTTGACTTGCATGGAGCGCCAACAGTATTGTGAATATGAAATCCTGGTCATTAAGCCCTTCATCTGGTCTGGATGAAGGGTCAGGCTGAAAATCAAAATTTGAAATTCAGATGGGCCGCTGTGTAAATAAAGGGTGGAGGCCCCCTTTCACATTGATCTGTGTTGTGTCTCACTTGAGGTTGGATCAGGGTATTTTTGGTGCCTGAGGTGTAATATGAGGTGACACGCCTGATGGACAGGTTGGATGCCCTTCATACATCACATGGGCCCCACATCTGCCCAATATCACTGCAAGCTTACAGTTGTACTGGTACCACTCAAGAGCACACCCCATTGAAAATTGGCTTAAAAACCATTCATCTTCCAATCATCTGGATGATAGATAGATGACTGGAAACTATCGAAGAACACAAGATGCCTCTATAATCTGAATGGAATATATGGTGGAAATTTTGTTTAAGGTGGAAGCAAATTTGGAGATCAAATTCAAAACTGTGTACAAATGGTCCATTTGTTGGATTGGAGAGTTGTTGGGAGGGTTTCAGCTTGGTTGTTGCCAGTGTGAGGCAAATGAGGAAATGAGGGACCAGATTTTTTTCCAGCATGAGCTTATGCAGCAGCAGTTAAGTTCTTGGTGACACAACAGAGGGAAGGTGAACCTTTTTGTAGAAATAAGAATGACAAGACCCCATCTATCATGAGTCGTGACTCAGGCCCTACAGATGGCGGTCCATTGTTTATTATGGAAAGAGATGTGAATAGATTTTGAGGTTGATGCCAAACAGCTTACGAATATGATGAATCTTATGAAGAAGTGTGACTCAACAAACCCACACTCTCCGATGTATTTAAGTTCTTTGTTTGAGACCGAATCCGAATGGAAAATGCAAATATAATAATAATAATAATAATAACTGTGAATCTTCATCCAATTGTTTGGTTTAGAGCCCGTTTGCATACTAAAAATGTAAAGAGATTTGGATCTGTTTTAACTGCCAACATCCACTGATGATGTGGGACCCAAGAGTCCATCTCTATCCATGTCAGTTTTTCTTTTGTGTGTTGGTGTAAAGAAGTCCCACTGCTACAATCTATTTCCTTTCAATGCCAGTTTGAATAGAATCAATTGTACTAGTGGTAGAGCTGGACACCGAGTCGAGCATGGCACAGCTCAGGTCAGTTCGGTCAATATCTTGAGCCGAGTTCGAGTTCGAGTTCAAGTTCAAGCTGCCGAGTCAAGTTCAAATTTGAGTTTGAGGTTGTACATAAAATCCAATCCATTCTACAGTAGAAGTGAGAGTTGAAGATGACTTGTAAACAGAAAAGTGAAAATATTATAAACTTACAGTGTTCACAACATTGGATGCGTTTCTGGCTTTTTCTACTATAGATGAGGAGATGTGTTTGTCGAGCTCGAACTGCTATCTAATTCTTCATATAGGTACTCGTTCACCTCTCCTGAATCAGAAGGTGGAGAGAGTTTTCCATCATGCTCTTGTATAGTTTGAACTAGATTTTTCAAGCTTTCTTTGTGAGCAGATTTATACGGAGTACCCAACACCCTGTAAAATGCACCGAGACTAGAGAGGAACTTGGATGATTCGTTACTCTTCCTCTTTTTGCTCGTGCTCGATCCTGCTTCGGCATCATGTTGTCTTGGAGGATATCGTTGATGTATAGAAGCCTCTTCCATACTACGTTTCAAGGCAAGTTGGAATTGCTCTTCTTCTAATGCTAATAATCCATCTTCCTTCTCTGCCTTGTAATGTTTGGATGGGGTAGAAAGTTTCTTATTTGAATCTAGAAGGGCCTGAAAAAGAAGTTGGACCTCCTTTGGGGCTTTAGGACATGGTTTTGCATTACCACCCCGACATGCTAGGTGCAACCTAAGCCGATTAGTTTTATAAGAAAACTTTGCCCCACACAAACCACACATAATCTTCATTTTTCCAGACCTTGGGGAGTGGACTAGGGAACCATAGTCCCAAATGTCGGTCGATGGGTCAGATGACGACATATCTACACTCCATGTTTTGGAAAAATTAGTATTTTGGCATAGTTATAAATCAAACAAAAATTAGAAACTGACAACTTGAGGTAAAAGCTAAACAAAAGGTTGTAATATGATAAACAAAAGCAATAACGAAATATGTTCTAACAATTAACATAATATAAAGAAAATAAACAAAAGTTATTGTATTTCTTCAAATGTGTAAATTGTAATACATTCAAGTACACAATGCTCCACTTTCAACAGATTAACAAATAACAATAATTTATGATATGCTTTATGTTGATGTTGTTACAGCTGCAGTCACGTCTTGAGACTCGATCTCATCCTCAATATCAAAACTACTACATCCGTAAACAGGACGTAACCAATCTTGTGTACAAATTAATGCTTTAACTTCTTCTTTTTTTTTTTTTGTGAAAGTGAGCTCCGATGCTCACTCACGATCCTGTTCCCCATGCTAAAAGCAGCTTTTAATGCCACTATTGAAATTGAAATTGACAATGTCCTATGTCATCACTGCTAGTGTGAGGTACTTTGCTTCACTAACTCTCCTCTCCCACCACCCTAAAACATCAAAGTTTGAGTCCGAGCGCCTTATGATTGACTCTTTGAAATAAAAGTCTAACTATAATTCATTTGTTTGATTATCCGTTTCTTCTTGTGCTAAGAAAGATATGTATTCATCGAGTACATTGTCATCACTTACAGAAACACATGGCGCTCTAACTTCTTTATCACCTGTTGTGACTGTGGGTAAAGTAGAAACATATTACGTGTACAATTCTTCGATTGTATCACGAACCTTAGAGGTTTCAATTACTGCCCTTTCAACAAAATAAATATTTATAAAAATGAACTTAACCAAGCCTATATTGCACCAAGGATCAAAAACAACTACTAAGGCCATTAACAAATGGCATTCATCCCAGTACTTATTGAACTTCATTTGCATACCAAGTGTCATTAGCTATAGAAAATTTGGACTCTCACTAGCACTTTTTTTGGGGCTTCCTCAATCTTCCAAAGAGACGGAAGAAACAAATTTGCAGTGAGATACTTATTTCCAGAAAAAATCTTCGTGCGGTCATAAAAAACTTTGAGAAACTTATGGACTTGTTTTGCATTGCTCCAATCATCTTTAGTAGACAACCAAGCATACGTTCTATCACGTGCCGCATATTCAGGAAATGCAAGCTCTAATTCCATGGCTGAATCTAACATTTCAAAAGTCGAATTCCAACGTGTGCATACATTTAACTTCAACGCTTTTGGGGATTTTACATTCAAATGTTGGATTATATCACTTCATATACACAATCTTGAAGGTGATCCCCTTATGTATTTTACATTATCTTATGTTCTTTATAGTGGGGTCAATTGTTTTCAGCCCTTATTATACAATCAAGTTTAGTATGTGGGCACAACACCTAACCTAGAATATTTTTCCCTTAAAAGACAAATTTTTTGTTGCCTTTAACTGATTACGTAAGAATGAAATTACATTGTTATTTGTTGAAGCATGATCTAAAGTTATTAAAGAGATTTTATTTTTAATGCCCAGTCTCATTGACAACTATAGATGTAATCTGAAATAACCAAATCAGTATGACAAAGGTGGCGAAGTTCAAAATTCTCTTACAGGGTTTTCAATCTTCATCAACGTAGTGTGCGGTTAATGAAATGCATCACCTTCTTTGATTGAATGTCATCCGCAAATCAGAAGTCAAACTTATTCTGGAGACCGATGCTAAAACTGCTTTCAATTTGATCTTCTCATTTGCGTACATTTTCATATATTCTCTTCACAGTGACGCGGGAGGCCTTCTCAACTTGAGGGATAAGGAATTTACAAAAACACATGAAAACTTTACTATCTATCATTTTAAAGGATTTTTCTTCAACGATGCATACCACTTTTCAGCCTCTCTCTGTCAAACTTATTAGTAGAAAGTTTACCTTCAATGTCGCCCCCTTCAGGTAAATGAAAGCAACTGTTGGCCTGGAATTGGGATTCTTGGTCTCTTTGAACAACTTTACCTATGTCCGTTTAAACGAGTAGTTGACCCCTCAGGATTCTTAGTATATAATAATTTACAATGCATGCATCTAATCTTCACCACACCATCAACTATGACTTTTTCAAAGTAATCTCACACTGTTGATCTTTTCATTCCTTTTATTGAAGCCGAAGACACTTCTCCCTCCACAATAAGAGATGTAGTCGACGCATCGACACCGAAGGTAGTCGGACTTCATTACTAGTCATCTATAAATATAAAGATAAGAAACTAACTTTTATGCATTTATCAACACAAAGTGGTATCTACTTAAATGCCCCTCCAAATTTTCTAAACTTGTCTAACTATCTAATTCAATCACCCATTCAAGGTTGGATAGATTATAATGCTTTTATTTTCTCATTTAAATGACGCGCCAAAACTTCAGCAGCATCTCCCCTTATCTCTCAAGAAATATTAATCATGCATTTGATTTCCATGTCAAGTATTCACACAAAGTGTGGATATTTGATGGCGGAAATAAATGCAAGAAATATATCCATAGAAAAACATAGAGATGAGCTGGAACAAGCATGTGCATTTAAATCAAAATAAATGAAAACATTCCAATATATTGAACCTTGAACTGTCCAAAAATGGGACAATTTGAGGATTTTTATGTCTTCAAAAACACATTGTATATATGCCTAACAACATAAAAATCCCCAAACGGGCAACTAATTATCCTATACTATAATTTATTTATTATTTAAAAAAAAAAAAAATAACAACAATTTGACTAATTGAACAATTGATGAAAATATAATAATTAACAATCTAACTAATAATTTAAAATTCTAACAATTTAACAAAAAAACACGATTCACATTGATTCTAACAATTTAATAATAAACATCAAACATGATTCACATTAATTCACAATAAATATGATTCATATTAATTCTACTTCACATTAATTCACATGATTCACATTAATTCTAATTCACATGATTAACAACGTAACATTAATTCTAACAATTTAACAATAAACATCAAACATGATTCCAAATTTCCAATACATGTAATTTATATATATATATATATATATATATATAGGGAAATGCTCACCTGCGCGCCTACGCACGTGCGCACCTTTGCACACGTGTCATGGGTGTCTAATCTGAACGGTCCATGTGATGCGGAATCCCATGAAACCCCAAGAGACAAATTTTCACCTTGATCTAAAATTTTGGTGGGCCATAGCAAAGAGAAATGCAAATCAAGGGAGGAAACCGTTTTCATTTTTCATGGCCCACCAAAGTTTTGGATCAAAGTAAAACTTGGGCTTGGGGGGTTTCATGAGGTGCTGCTTCACATGGACGGTTCAGATTTTGGATCCACATCACGTATGATGGGTTCTCAAAAAAGTTTGCACCAGTTCCGTGCGAACTGGTGCGCAGGTGAGCATTTCCCTATATATATTAATTGACATCGAGCCGGGCTGTCATGGAGTGGGCACCCAAATACTATATATATATATATATATATATATATATATATATATTATATATATATATATATATATAGAGAGAGAGAGAGAGAGAGAGAGAGAGAGAGAGCTCCCATGGACATCGGCCGGCCGGGTTACCATGGACAGTGGCCGGTCGGGCGCCCAAATATAGAGAGAGAGGGTAACCAGCTCGAGTGGTCGGACAACGAATGCAACAGGCTCGGATAGAGACGGCCAAGTGGTCGGACAAGGAGGACGGCTAGACAGAGATGGCCGAGTTGTCAGACAGGGACGGCCGGGTTTTAGGGCCACTCGCACTCAGGTCAGCTAGGGCGAAAAAACAAAAAGGGGGAGGGGGGTGCTCTAGCGAAAAATAAAAAAGGAAAAAGAGGGGTTAGGGCTCAAGGCGCTCAAGCGAGAAAGGGTAGAGGGGGTTAGGACTCGGGCAAGTGGCTCTTTATATTATTAATATTATATTTAAAAAATTATATTATATATGTTAATAATATTAAAACTAGGCCAAGTCGATCCAAGTTGAGTTTGAGTCGTGCTTCGAGCCGAGTCGAGTAGAGCTCGGACTCGGCTCAAAAATTTTTCGAGCTCATTAAAACAGTTCTACTCGGCCCGAACCCAGTTTCGAGCCAAGTTGAGTCGAGCTTTTCCGAGCCGAGCTGAGAGAGTTAACCAAGCTAACTCGGTTCGTGTCTAGCTCTAACTAGTGGGCTTCTTTACACAACATGACATGCGAAAAACAACGTGGAGCCATAGGCCCACTTCATCAGAGGATGTCAACAACTACAACAAATACAAATCTCTAGATGCTCAATATTTTGTAACCAAAAAGCCCTAAGGGTGTGTTTGGATCCTAAATTAACTGAATTACAATCATCCAATTCAATGTGGAAGAAATGACAAACAGGCAAAGGCACCATTTTAGTTCACAATGGTAAACAAACGCTAATTGCAACCCATGCATTTCAAGTTGGACTTGGAATTACCACTAGTCGGATTTGGGGGCTCTACACATCCCAGAATGTGGCTAGCCCCACTTTGATCATTTCCACTCAATTGGATTGAATTATTGCAATTCAATTAAGTTAAGCATCCAAACGCAGCCTAAAGTTTAGCACCTATTGTACTTCCAAAAGGAATCCTTATCGAGAGCTCATAATTGTTGCATTCACGGTCAAGCTAGATTCAGATTCAATTCACAAATTGTAATTCATGGGTCCTTGGTGAGTGGAATTAGCTAGGTTTAGTTACCCATAAGCTCCCTCAATTTGTGTCTATAATTCCTTGAGTTTGCTGACTCAATTTGTTCCGCTTGTGAACCTGTTTTCACTTATTTCCCAAAACTACTTTGAATCTATTACAATGTGCCACAAGTTCGAGCCATCTCAAGCCCAAGCTTTTGACTCATCTCATGAATTCAAGCCAAGAAAGCTCTAATTGAACTAGCAATTGCCAAATTCAGCATTGTTCTTTGCATTTTTTATTTTTCTTCTTTTTTATTTTTCTTTTTTCCTTTCTTTCTTTGGCTCCAAGTGGGCTGAAGTGGCCCATGAGATAACAGTATTGGAGTCTCCTTCAAGGCTTTCTCTACACAACAACCCAACAACAATTTAAAGAAATCACCTTTAGCATTTCTTATCACAACACCAATGCCACATGGGCCCAGGTTAAAGATGAGTAGCCATGTAAGATTTCCACGTACCAATTGGAGGATATTTTGAAGAGCTCTTGATGAGGACATCACGTCACGTACACCCTTATGTACGTATCAGAGGAGGAGGCGGGCCGCACCACTTTCCCCGTGGCTAGGCGAGTACCTGTGATCGTGCTGAAGACCCCGTCTGCATCTATGAACATCTGGAAGACTCCACACTGGAAAGATGCATATGGGCCGCTTTATGGAGTGATCCAGACCGTTGGATCGGAGAGACGCGACGATTGGTCCATTGGATCGCATGGATCATATGATCGGGCTATTGATCGTTGATCGTCCACATCAGTTTTAGATTTTATCATATTTTAGGATTTAGCTTTTGATTATCTTATATTTGGACACATTATGAGTGTTTTGGTTGATTTTATTTAGACTAGGGCTATTTTCATTAAAGTTTACAAGACAAGGGGATTATTGTAATTTTGAAACTTCTTGGATCTATAAAAAGAGGGGGGCATGTGATCTCTCTCCCATTGAATTTTGTGATTAAAAATAAATTTATAGAAATAAAAAATTTTTAAAAAAAATTGCTCTTCTCCCATCTTCATGCGATTTGAAGATACTTCCATGCAATTTTGAAGGAAGATTGGGTATGAGGTCTCCATCCTATCCCCACACCTTCTCTTTTCTTCCTCATCCAGGTATTCCCTTTAGGTTCTTAATTCTCCCATCTCAAATCTTCGTTTCCTCCAAAACCCAACTTTCCCATACCTATCAACAAACAAAACCCTAACCACCCTAAACCGATCCTCCCACGCCACACGTGTGACCGTACGGCCACGCGTGTGAATCCCACCTGCCCCTTTTGGCTTTTCACCATCATTATATCAAAACCACATTCCTCCATCCCCAAAACCCTAACCCTAAACCTACTTTCGCCAAATTACCCAAACCCTAATTTTCACCTTAGGATGTATTAGGTTTCCTATTTTAAAATAGACTATACCATATGTTAATTGGATGTCCCTACATCCATTAGATCCTAGTTTCATTTTATTTAATGATCTTATGTTACGATGTTCGTACCTTAGGCTAGGATTATGCATGATTTTCTTTTGATTTTCATGATATTTATGATAGATATAGCAACGTTTGTGTTTTTATGTTAAATATGTTAATTCGGTTATCTGATCTCACATGTTACTTAGTTCATGCATCAGTCCTGCATCAGCTCTTGAACTTCAAATTTGATTATTTGCTACTCATCACCAATGATCAATATTAAAGAATATCTTGTTCCGCAGAGCATGAAGAGAAGTGGCAACAAATTCGGGTGCAAACACGTGGAAGCATCTATTTCAAAATGTAAGCAAGCATAAACAGCTAGAAAGCAGAAGCACAAGTTCAAAACACAGTTCGAATGAGCGGCACCTGTTGAGAAGTATCATGCAACTAAATACATTGCAAAAAACCCCGGAACTCATCTAGAACTAAAGGACATCACTTTTGATCCTTCATGTAACCTTTTTCCAACAAGATGTTGTGTTATATAAGATTCTTTTATCCTTCATGTAACCTTTCCCAACAAAATGTTGCATTATAAAAGATCCAGCACTTCCTTTCTTTCTGAAATTCCCAACATGAAGATATGGGAGAACATGCCATTACAATCTCACTCCTCTTAAAGTTACCCCACCCCCAACTTCGGAAGATCTCACGTAGCTTACCTTGAAAGATCCATCGAACCCCACCCCCAACTTCAGAAGATCTCACGTAGCTTACCTTGAAGATATGGGAGAACATGCCATTACAATCTCACTCTTAAAGTTACCCCACCCCCAACTTCGGAAGATCTCACGTAGCTTACCTTGAAAGATCCATCTATTTCAAAATGTAAGCAAGCATAAACAGCTAGAAAGCAGAAGCACAAGTTCAAAACACAGTTCGAATGAGCGGCACCTGTTGAGAAGTATCATGCAACTAAATACATTGCAAAAAACCCCGGAACTCATCTAGAACTAAAGGACATCACTTTTGATCCTTCATGTAACCTTTTTCCAACAAAGATGTTGTGTTATATAAGATTCTTTTTATCCTTCATGTAACCTTTCCCAACAAAATGTTGCATTATAAAAGATCCAGCACTTCCTTTCTTTCTGAAATTCCCAACATGAAGATATGGGAGAACATGCCATTACAATCTCACTCCTCTTAAAGTTACCCCACCCCCAACTTCGGAAGATCTCACGTAGCTTACCTTGAAAGATCCATGGAACCCACCCCCAACTTCAGAAGATCTCACGTAGCTTACCTTGAAGATATGGGAGAACATGCCATTACAATCTCACTCTTAAAGTTACCCCACCCCCAACTTCGGAAGATCTCACGTAGCTTACCTTGAAAGATCCATCTATTTCAAAATGTAAGCAAGCATAAACAGCTAGAAAGCAGAAGCACAAGTTCAAAACACAGTTCGAATGAGCGGCACCTGTTGAGAAGTATCATGCAACTAAATACATTGCAAAAAACCCCGGAACTCATCTAGAACTAAAGGACATCACTTTTGATCCTTCATGTAACCTTTTTCAACAAGATGTTGTGTTATATAAGATTCTTTTTATCCTTCATGTAACCTTTCCCAACAAAATGTTGCATTATAAAAGATCCAGCACTCCTTTCTTTCTGAAATTCCCAACATGAAGATATGGGAGAACATGCCATTACAATCTCACTCCTCTTAAAGTTACCCCACCCCCAACTTCGGAAGATCTCACGTAGCTTACCTTGAAAGATCCATCGAACCCCACCCCCAACTTCAGAAGATCTCACGTAGCTTACCTTGAAGATATGGGAGAACACATGCCATTACAATCTCACTCTTAAAGTTACCCCCCACCCCAACTTCGGAAGATCTCACGTAGCTTACCTTGAAAGATCCATCTATTTCAAAATGTAAGCAAGCATAAACAGCTAGAAAGCAGAAGCACAAGTTCAAAACACAGTTCGAATGAGCGGCACCTGTTGAGAAGTATCATGCAACTAAATACATTGCAAAAACCCCGAACTCATCTAGAACTAAAGGACATCACTTTTGATCCTTCATGTAACCTTTTTCCAACAAAGATGTTGTGTTATATAAGATTCTTTTTATCCTTCATGTAACCTTTCCCAACAAAATGTTGCATTATAAAAGATCCAGCACTTCCTTTCTTTCTGAAATTCCCAACATGAAGATATGGGAGAACATGCCATTACAATCTCACTCCTCTTAAAGTTACCCCACCCCCAACTTCGGAAGATCTCACGTAGCTTACCTTGAAAGATCCATCGAACCCCAAAAGCCTGAGAAGGCGGTCCCAAATAAACTTAGCAGACAAGCAGTTACAAAAAAGATCACCCAAAGTATTTATAGCCTTTTACTCATGAAACACATGGTAAGGAATTTGTGTTGCCTGCGTTGGCACCTGGAGGTGATGAAGAGTAAGGATCTTGTCTTTGTCCACCATGGTTGTCCACACAAAAGAAATTGCTAAGAGGGGCCAAAGTGCCCCACCCCGAATCACACGGAGGAGACCCTCCATCCTTACAGAATACATCTACGGACTTGTAGGAGAAACAACTCGCTGTCAATAATTTCCACAATCTTGGACCATCCTCATATCCAGAATAAGACCTCTCCTAATGCAAACTGAACCGGCTAACTCTACCAAGAGATAAAAGAGCTAACATGAGGATTCACCACTAACTAATTTTCAATACACAAGGGTGGCTAGAAACATTGTTAGTTTTTTTTTTTTTTTTTTTCATAAAAAAACAAAAGAGCATCCTCTTCCAATTTTCAGCAAATGACTCCATATGTAGCTACAAATTAGAGATTCTAGGCAAGGGCTTCGGTTAAAGAGAGAAAATGTGTTCTGCACCATTCCCTATCCCTAGCCATGTAAATACAAGATCTCTACTTTGATGGGAAGGGATTTCAACAAGCTACTTGGAACTCAGAAAAAGAAGAAGGAGAAAAAGAAAAAAAAGGCAGAGAGGAAGAGAGAGCAGAGGAATGGATGGACATTCTCGTGAACTGTGGCGAGTTGGTGTTTGGCGCTCTATCTTTGACTGTCCTTAATCTTCAACAACAGATGGTCTGGATTGTTATTCTTCATTTGATCTCCATGTTCTTCTTGAATTGGCTTGAATTGTATTAGAATTAGGGTGGAGGAAGAGGCCAAGGGGACTTCTCGTTAGAAGTAACCAGAACCAATAGTCACACTCCTTAGCTTTTAGGAACTAGAGATCTCCAAAGTCTCTAACTCTAGGCTGTGTTCTTAGTTCTTCCATCCAAAGAGTGACTAGAAAAGGGGGGTGTGGATCCTATGCCAAAATTGGGCTGGGTCCTACACCCATCTCCCGACCCAATTGCTGAGATTTTGGAGCAAATTTAGGTGAGATCTAGGTTTAGGCCAATAGATACTAGATAACTCACCGCAAATTTAAAGTCAAAACACCAGACCCTCAATGGGAGATTAACTGGGTTACTAATCTGAACAACCTGTATATGGTGAGGTGTCTACAACTAACAATTAACATGCCGATAAGGTCAAAAAACACCACCACTTTGTTGCCTTGATATTGCTTTTTTTTTTATGCACACACCCACACCACACACACTCACACACCCACCCACACCACATGGGCACTCGATCCCCTGATCTCAGTGTTGAAACAGTCTGTCTACCACTAAGCCATGGAGCTGGACCCCTTTCCTACCTTGATGTTGCTCTAACCAAGACCAATTTTCCCCACAACACTTCCATATAATCTTTAACATATGCCACTTTTTCACTTGCCACCCTATAGAGCATCCAAAACTTAGATGCCAACAGTTAATCACCACCCACGACTCTGGTTAAAATCTAACTTTGTGAGCTCTCCCCACTACAAAATATACTCTCTTTTTAAAATTTACCCACCATGTTTTTCTCATCCCCACCTTACTCATAGCTTTCCCAACCTCGGAACCCTTACCCATTTATGGCCCTTGCCCCAACCCTTCATCGATTTTTAAACCTCTTGCAACTCTATCAAATGATATCTGCACACTCCCCTCCAACATGAAGTCCCTTCGTACTAAGTTTCAAATTGCTCCCGTTTCAAATTGTGCTTTGGACTCCTCTCTTGCTCGCACTTTCTACCCATTTATACTTGTTTATATTTTACAATAGACGCATCCCCGCTCTTGCACCTGAATCTGCTGCTGCTTGCTTCGCTTCAATTTTCCTTGCAACTATGGTCCAACTTCTTAAAAAGAGATCAGTGGAGAGAGGATGAACTAATCAAATATAAGAGCAGTATACGGAAACAATAAAGAATGCAACTAATTAAAATCAAAGCTACGAAGAAATGTGGGAATTTCCAAACACACCTTCTGAATAAAAGGTTGGAGACCGGCTACCGCAGAATGGATGTAGTCACTGAGCTGTGGATGCCTGGCCCTCTGTACGGCAATGTTCATGTAACGTCTCCTTTCAAATGCTCCTAAAATTTGAATAGCATCCTCATGTGAGTATAAGGCAGTGTTTGGATGATCAATTGATTTGAATTGCAATCCATTCAATTCATTATAGGAGCAAAAATACTGAAGGCAATTTGCACGAGGAAAGATTGAAGAGGTTATCCCAGGCACATCTGCCAACATGGCAAATGCCCATGGGATCTAGACCATTTATCGGGTGGGGCAGGTGCAACTAATGCCTTGGCCCTAAAAATCAGGCCATCCATTCATCGAGTTGGCCACATGTGTACGTGACAAATGGATGGTTTGATAAGAAGCGGCCTAGGTCAATATTTGATTATGTTTACGGTCCACTTTATGAGCGGACCGGCCGCTCACCGAGTGGGCCACACATGCATGTGACAAATGGATGGTTTGAAAAGAAGTCACCTGCAGTCTTATTCAATATACGCGTGCAATTCACTTGATGAGGAGATTGGCCAGGCAGTCCCTCATCGAGTGGACTGCACATGCATGTGACAATGGATGGTTCAAAAAGAAGCAACATCCGTCTATATTCAAAGTATTGTCTGGTCCACTTGACAAGCAGACCAGCCACCCTCAATTGAACCAAATGTGCTAATGAGAAATGGACGGTTTGGAAAGAATCGACCAACAGTCTATATTCCAAGCATTTGTGTGGTTCCCACTCATCAAGTGAGCTACATGTGTAATTGGCAAATGTATAGTTTGAAGAGAAGCAGCCTCCGGTCTACGCTCAAAGGGCAAGTGCGGTCCACCTGATGAGTGGACCAAAATTGTAAGTGACAAATGGGCAGGGTGGAAAGGAGCAACCAACAGTCTATGTTCAAAAAGTATGTGTGGTCCACTTCATGAGTGGACGAGCCACTTATTGAATGAGATACATGTGCATCTAGTAAATGGATGGTTTGAAGGAAAGGAGCCGACAGGCCCTGTTCAAAGTGCAAGTGTGGTCCACTCGATCAGTGGACAGATCGCTCTTCGAGTGGGCCAAACATGTAAGCGACCAATTGACGGTCTAAAAGGAAACAACCAACAGTCAATATTCAAAAAGTAAGTGAGTGGTCCACTTGATGAGTGGACCGGCCACTCAACAAGCGGCCAACAGTGCATGTGACAAATGGACGGTTTGAAAAGAAGCAAGCAATGGCCTATGCTCAACCGGTGTGTTCAGTTTTCTTTTTAGCAACCATTTTCTCTGGTTGAAAACAAAAGAGACAATTTGACTCCTTCGAGGGGAGAACTTCCAAATATCTCAAAGAGATGGGTTGGAATGGATAAAAATCAGAGTTGCCTTATAAAAATCAGAGTTGCCTTCTAATTTCTCACAACCACTTTAAATACAATTCATACGAAAAACTACTAATTTCACTCTTCTACTAACCAACTTCCTAACTTGATTCAAACATATGAGACTAATCCCATTAGACTCTCCTACGAACGTGCAACAATACCATTGGACTCAACAACTCATTCATTCCAATAACATGCAACAACCCCTTGACACGTGCACATATCACTCCTCAGGCCCTATTTGTTAAATTCGAAGTCCAAAGCCTGAATCTGAATCCGAAGTCTGAATCTAAAGTTGGAAAACTTGTTTGGTAACTATCTGAAAGAAGTGTTGAAGTCTGAAATTTAAATATTGAATCTCAAACAACCTGTTTGTTAACAAATGACTGAAATGCTTGAAATCTATTAATTCGACACATTTGCCCCTATCCCACATGAAACGATCATGATGGAATCCCTACCATTAAAAACTTCATGCATTACGCCGAAATGTTTTTTTGTCATCCAATCCATTCATAAGGTCATAGAACCTAGATAAAGAGACGCAAATATCATCTTGATCCAAATCTTTTATGGCCCACAAGAAATTTTTAATGGTCAATTACCGCAATTTCATGTACTATGGTCCTTCTAAGATTTGGATCTGCTTCAATTTTTGGATCATGCCCTAAAATGAGCTTTCAATGTTGTCCTAGATGGACAATGTGGATGTAGTCACATACATAACAGTGGGCCCCACAATCAGGGGTCCCACCCACCTCGGTGGATCCGAGGACGCAAATGGCCTGATGACAATGTCAATTGGACGAGTGTTGTGTGGGCCCCACCATGATGTATGTGTTTTATCCATGTCGTCCATCCATTTTTCCATATCATTTTAGGGAATGATCCCAAAAATGAGGAAGATCGAAATCTCATGTGGACCACACCACAGGAAATAGTGGTGATTGAACGCCCACCATTAAAAGTTTATTAGGGCCCTCAAAAGTTTTAAATGAAGCTGATATTTGTGTTTTCCCTTCATCCAGGTCTTTGTGACCTAATCAATAAGTTGGATGGTAATTAAACATTACAGTAGGCCTGATGAAGTTTTTAATGGTGGGCTTTCAATCACCACTGTTTTCTTGTGGTGTGGTCCACTTGAGATTTACATCTGTCTCATTTTTGGGCTCATGCCATAAAATGATCTGGAAAAATAAATGGACGGTGTGACTAAAACACATATATCATAGTGGGCCCATAGAGTAGCCATGAGGAAGATCGAAATCTCATGTGGACCACACCACAGGAAATAGTGGTGATTGAACGCCCACCATTAAAAGTTTCTTAGGGCCCTCAAAAGTTTTAAATGAAGCTAATATTTGTGTTTTCCCTTCATCCAGGTCTTTGTGACCTAATCAATAAGTTGGATGGTAATTAAACACTACAGTAGGCTGATGAAGTTTTTAATGGTGGGTTTTCAATCACCACTGTTTTCTTGTGGTGTGGTCCACTTGAGATTTGCATTTGTCTCATTTTTTGGGCTCATGCCATAAAATGATCTGGAAAAATAAATGGACGGTGTGGCTAAAACACATATATCATGGTGGGCCCATAGAGTAGCCATGAGGCTACTAGCCAATCCGCCCCTGGATCCATGATCCACTAAACCCGCTCCCCCATATCCGGGAAGCGGATCGCGTAGTGTGTGGGTGTTGATGTGCCAAGTTCGGTGGACCCCACCATGATGCATGTGTTATATCCACACAGTACATCCATTTGGCAACATCATTTTAGGTCATGAGCCCAAAAACGAGTTAAATCAGAAGCTCATGTTGACCACAAAACAGAAAGCAATGGGGACAATGATTCCAACCGTTGAAACCTTCACCCGCCATGATGTTTATTTGTCATCCAACGTGTTCATGAGGTCACAAAGACTTGGATGAAGGGAAAAAAAACAAATGTTAGATTGATTCAAAACTTATGTTGCCCCCAAGAAGTTTTCAATGGTAGACGTTCAATCACCCCTGCTTTCTATGGTGTGGTCCACTTGAGCTTCGGATCTGCCTCACTTTTGGGACCATGCCCTAAAAGTATCTCGTAAAATGGGCAGACGATGTGGATATAACACATACATTATGGTGGAGTCCACATGATTTGGTGACGCCAACACACCAAGGAGGTCGATGGTGTGCGGCACACCACGCAATCCATTTCCCAAATCGGCGGTGATTGGGTATCAACGAGGACCTAGCTGGAGATGGGCGGTCCTGTCAAGGGCTCTATGGGGCCTACCTTGATGTATATATTTTATCCACACCGTCCATCCATTTTTCCGTACCATTTTAGGGCATTACACCAAAAATGAGCTAGATCTAAGGCTCAAGTGGACCACACTATAAGAAACAATGGGAATTGGGAGCCTACCATTAAAAACTTCTTAGGGCCACATAAGGCTCTGATCAAGCTTATAATTGTGTTTTCCCTTCTTCCAAATCTATGTGACCTTATGAAGAGGTTAGATGGCAAATAAACCTCGTAGTGGACCCTAGGATGGTTTCAAGGGTAGCTATTCAATTCCCACTGCTCTCTGTGGCGCAGTCCACTTGAGCTTTGGATGTGCCTCATTTTTTGAGCTCATGCTCTAGAATGATTTGTAAAGTGGATGGACAGTGTGGGTCTAACACACAAAAGGATGGTAGGACCAGAGAAGTTCCACACTTTAAAAGTTGGGTAGTGCATTACACAATCTATTTGGAAATCTTCGTCGTAAAGACAATTTTGGTTTTTAGAAGAAACGCATAGCGCATTCTGTATTCTCCATTAAGCCAAACCTCCATCGCGGAGAAAATTCTGAAAAAATCATGGAGTGTTTTCCAAATTCAGAGTTAACAAACAACACTTAATTCAGAGAGTTTTCATGATTCTGCATTAAGTAATTTTTTTCAGTGTTAACAACTAGGACGTTACCCCTCGAACTCACCTTATTCTCAAGGTGTAAATGCGAAAAGCGGTTACCTAAAGATTGGTACCTCCCATGTGGCATCTTCAATATGAGCTCTTTTCCATTAAATCAAGACCTCTGTAACAACCTAATTTCCCCTTTTAACCACCCGATGGTCAAGGATGGCTTGCGGTTCGGGCTGCAGCTCTCTTTCTCCTGTTAACGATGGTAACTTGTCCTAAGGAATGACCTGCTTTCCTAACTTCTTTTTAAAACAAAATACATGAAATACAGGATGAATCTTAGTCCCTTGAGGAAGGTCATGCTACTGGCCCAATTCGGCGAATGATCCGGTACAGTCCATAAATTATTTTTTTTTTTAAAGTAACGGGATTGCATTAAAAAGAGAAGAAGCTTACAGAACAAGGCTGCTGAGATAGCAGTGTTGAAAACCTATAAGCCTAAAAAAAGAAGATTAAACTCCTTAAGATCCATAACATTAGCAACCCACTCAATCAACGGAAATTTAGCAAAAGAACCGACTACCTGAGCTGAATTGTGGACGTCATTGAAACATCTATCGTTTCTTTCCTTCTAGACGGCCCACCAAATAGCTAGGATAGTCACCCTCCATATACGGGTTTTAGTCTTGCCCAATTTGAAACCATGCCAATACGCTAGTATAGAAGGAGCAGAGCTTGGAATACATCCACTGACGTTAAACCGGATAAAGGAATCACTCCAGATTTGGGAGATGAAAGGGCAGAGGACCAGAAGATGGTCCACTGATTCCTCACTCCTCATACAGCAAAGACAAACGTTCACCAACTGCATACCTCTATTCCGCAAATTGTCAACGGTTAAGATTCAATTTTTTGCCGCCAGCCAAGCGAAGCAGATGAATTTGGGGGGGCTCTGGATAATTCCAAACAAAAGGGGAGGACTGAGCTACCAAGGAAGGGGAGGGGGCGAGAAAGGAGTATTGGGATCTGACCAAGAATACTCCAGATTTTTCCTTTTTCCAAACGATGTTGTCTGTTGCTGTCGGATCCGGAACCACCTTAAACAAACATTCCATCAGCTCCACGTAGTCATTTTTCTCCCATTCATGAAGATTTCTAACACAAGGGATATCCCACACCACACCAGCGGAAGTAATATTAAAATGACTAGCAACCATGCTATTTTTATCTGTGGCAATAACGAAGATGCTGGGAAACCTTCTTCTCAAAGAGCTGTCTCCCACCCATTGATCCTCCCAGAACTTGATCACAGCTCCATTTCCCAGACTAAAACTGATATTTTCTATCGCCGACTTTTTTGAGCAAAGAATGCCTCTCTAGACGAAAGAAGCTTTATAAGAAGTGGAATCCTTGGCCCACCAGCCTCCCGGAGACGAACCGTATTTACCTTTAAGGATCATATTCCAAAGAGCATCCACTTCCAAACCCAAACTCCAGGTCCATTTTCCCAAAATAGCATTGTTCATAATCCTCAGATTTTTATTACTTGCACCCCCTTCCCGATAATGTTTACACACTTCTTTCCAGTCCATAAGATGGAATTTCTTTTGGTTCTCCTTACCACACCAAAGAAAACTTCTTCTAAGATTGTCAATCCTATCCAGAACTGAGGACGGACATCTGAAGAGCAACATGAAGTAAACTGAGAGGTTGGAGAGAGCAGCTTTTATAAGGGTTAACCTACCTCCCATAGATAGGTAACAACACTTCCATCTGGCAAGAGACTTTTGGAATTTCTCCACTACTTTGTCCCACATAGCTATCGGAGGGGGGCCCAAAGCTTGAGTGAGCGTCTGGGATATAAGTTTGCAAGGAGACCTGCTGATAACTTGAGTGAACGTCTCACAAGCAAAGAGACCTACTGATAGGGATACAACCTTAAGTATACCCAATCCCTAACTTCAAACTCTTGTTTAGTTCTTCCTTGATCAACAAACTTTTTCATCCGTTCTTAAGCAGGTTCCAAATTTTCTTTAGTTTTAGAACTGTCCCGACTCCTCAATTCTTCTTCCATTGCCTGCACCTTAGTGGTGCCTGGGATATAAGTTTGCAAGGTAGGAGGCAGTGTTCGAAATATCGATATCACGTTATGTATCGCATCCTGGGGATACAGATACACATCGGTTATCACATGGAATATATCATTTGTATTGGATAATTTATCGCACTTTTTGGGAAACATGGGGAAACATGGGGAAATAGTTGAATTTTTCAATGAAACTTCAGCGATTGTTAAAAAAGACCATAATACACACTTTTAAATCATAACATCTCAAAAAAGAAGTGCACATAATAGGTTTCCTTTGTATAAGGTCCTAAGTTATGTGTTGTCTAACTAAACTAATGCAACTATATTCAAATTGAATGCATAACATTTAGAGTGTATGTGATGATCATTTCATCTAATACTCCTAAATATTTCGAAATTAGTCTCAATTGACAACTGGTTGAAGGGAAATTTTGAAAAAAAAAATAATAATAATATTTTAATAATCTTTTTATTATTTTTAATTAAAAAATGATTTTCATTTTTCAAAAATTAACAAGGACTTGACAAATTAGTATATCAGCCCTCATGCATGCTTGATTTCATGTTTGGAGTGCAACATTGCAAGTAAATTGAGAGAAATTTGGGAAATTTTGAATTTTCTCTAATTTTCCCCAAATCTGACCACCTATAATCAAATTTCAAAATTAGAATGTATGTGATAATCATTTCATAAAATACTACAAAATTAGTCTCAATTGACGACTGGTTGAAGGACAATTTTGAAAAAAAAAATGGAGAACATGAACCAATGGATATCGAAATCAAAGCTCCACTCTATGATTTTTCATGCAAAACATGAAGAACCAATGGATTTATAACCATTTGTTACTGATTTAACATAATTTTAAATAATAATTTTTTTTTAAAAAAAAGGTTAAAAAAAGAATCGGAAATTGAAAATGTTCATCAGATCAAACATGTGGATATATCAGCACTACCTGTGCATTTCGTATCGCACAGGTGGGATACAGGATATGTCGTGGGATATATCGGCCAATATCATCGATATTTAGAACATTGGTAGGAGGTGGCACCCCATAGATGGCTTCAAACAGTGTCATCTTCGTAGAAGAGTAGTACGTGGTATTGTACCACCACTCGCCCCGAGGCAACCAGCTAACCCACCCACACCTTTGGTCAAGAGCTAGTAAAACAACGCAGATAATTTTCTAAACACATGTTCAAAATCTCACTTTGACCAGTAAGAGACTCATTTTGAGTTGGGTACCCTACAACTTGAAGAGTTCTTACCAGAAGTGACTTGTAAAGGTGGGATCCCTGTCACTCACAATGGACATGGGCATCCCATAGAATTTAAAAACATGCTCAATAAAGAGCTTAGCCACAGATATTGCTAAATAGGGATGTACCATTACGGTGAAATGTCCATATATTTTAGATAAACAGTCCACCACAACGAAGATGACGGTTTTGCCTTAAGAACTCGGCAACCCTTCAACAAAATCCATAGCAATATCAGACCACACACGTTCACGTTCAGGAATGGGAAGGGGCTGCAAAAGACCCGGAGGCATCACATTCTCAACCTTGTGCCTTTGACAAATATCACATTCTCAGACAAATTACCACACCTCGTTCCTTAAGCTTGGCCAATAAAAAATTTCACAAACTCTTTTACGTTTTATAATAACTCGAGTGACCAGAAGAGGAAGTATCGTGCAATTCAGACATCATAAGGATGCAGGTTGGCAAAGTGGGCCCAAGCATATCCGTCCTTGCTCATTAAAAGCCCGTTTTGAAAAGAGTACTTCAAAGAATCAAGAGTTCTAGCTTCCAACTACTTAATATGGTCCTGAAAATAAGCGTCAGTTGCCACCCCTAACCAGACTTTCTCTACCCATGTGGCAACAAGTGATGAAATGACTGAGATTTTTAGATCTTCTTCTCTCCTAGAGAGAGCATTAACAGCTCTATTTTCTCTCCCATTTTTTAATTCGACTATAAAGTCATACGCCATTAGTTCGAAGAGACACGCTGAGTTGCTGTAGAAATTCGTTGCTATAAGAGAAAATTTCAAACTCGGTTGATCTGTGTAAACCACAAACTTACGACCCAATAAGTACGGCCTCCACTTGAGAACAGCTACCTCGAGAGCCAACGTATCTTTTTCATACATGGAGAGGTCAAGATTTTTGTCGTACAATGCCTGACTGTAGAAGGCAATGGGATGACCATCTTGCATCTACACACCTCTGAACCCTCCACCTAAAGCATTGCATTCCACAATAAAAGGTTTAGAAATTTCTGGAAGAGTGAGGACTGGTGCTTGAGTCATAGTTGATGTTAGAGCAGTGAAAGCATAGTTAGCTTCATCAAATTACCTCCAAGCATTCTTTTGGAGCAATGATGTCAAAGGGGGTGCAATTTTTCCATAATCCTTAATAAACTTCCAATAATAACCCGTGAGACAAAGAAAACCCCATAAGCCCCTTGGTGGGGTTGGTCTTGGCCATTCCACCATGCTGGAAATTGTTTACAATCAACAACAACTCCTTTGACCAAGATGATGTAGCCAAGGCACCTAACTTCCAAGCTTCCAAACCAGCATTTAAATTCTTTAGCGTACAACCAGTGTTGCCTTAAAACCTATAGCACCAATCGTAAATGTGATAAATGCTCATCCAATATCCAACTATATATTAATATGTCATCGAAGAAGACCAAGACGAACATCCGTAGGCATGGCTTGAACACCTTGTTCATCAAACTTTGGAAAGTGGCTGGGAGCATCGGTAAGCCCGAACAACATTACCAAAAACTCATGGTGGCCTTCGTGTGTTCAAAAGGTAGTCTTACAAATGTCGAGCTCGTGGACCTGAATCTGATGATACCCCAATCGGAGGTCCAGCTCTAGATAATAGATGGAGCTATGCGATTCATCTAATTGCTCATGTACAACAAGTATAGGAAAATTATCCTTCACTATGACTTGGTTCAGGGATCGATAGTTGACACACATGGGCTAGCTACCATCTTGTTTGTGAACCAAGAGCAATGGTGATGAATATGGACTAGTACTCGGCCTTATAATTCCTGAAGCTAAAATCTCCTTAATCAATTGTAATTCTAACTATACCAAATCCCCAACTTCAAACTCCCGTTTAGATCTCCGATCAGCAAACTTTTTCATCCTTTCTTGAGCAGCTTCCAAATTTTCTTTAAGTAGTTTTAAAACTTTGTCCCGACTCCTTAACTCTTCTTCCACTGCTTGCACCTCAGTAGTGCCTGGGATGTAAGTTTGCAAGGTAGGAACATGGTATTGTACCACCACTCGGCTCAAGGCAACCAACTAAGCCACACCTTTGGTCAAGAGCTATTAAAACAACATAGATACTTTTCTAGGAACCTCTTCAAAACCTCACTTTAAGATATGTGCACGCGTCCAACAACATGGGGGAGTAGTGGAGAAGAGTTGAGGAGTCGGAACAAAGTTCTAAAGCTACTTAAAGAAAATTTGGAAGCTGCTCAAGAATAGATGAAAAAGTTTGCTGATCAGAGAAGAAATAAATGGGAGTTTGAAGTTGGGGATTGAGTGTACTTAAGATTGCAGCCCTATCAACAAACTTATTTGGTTGTGAGACATTCATTCAAGTTACAGGCTAAATTTTATGTACCGTACCAGTTCATTCACTTGATTGGGCCAATAGCTTATCAATTAGACCTTTCTCAAGGGACTAAGATTCGTCATACATTGCATGCATCTTGTCTAAAACAGAAGTTACGGAAGTAGGTCATTCCTCAAGACGAGTTACCATCGTTAACAAAAGAAAGAGAACTGCAAGAATCAGGCTGCTACAGAGGTCTTAATTCAATGGAAATGAGCTCATATTAAAGATGTCATGTGGGAGAGGTACCACTCTTTGATACCAACTTGGTATGTTTAGTTCTCTTTATAAGGGCTATTTTCCCTAGTTGAAAACAAAAGAGACAATTAGACTCACTTTGAGAGGAGCCAACCTCCAAATATCTCAAAGAGATAGGTTAGAATCGATAAAAATCAGAGTAGCCTTCTCATTTCTCACAACTTAATGCAGGGGCATTTTTACACCAAGCTTGAGTGGGTGGCTTATGTAAAGCGGGGGCACACTCAAGGTGGGCAGCGCATGTAAGGTGAGTGGCTCGTGTGAGGCGAGACCCATGTGAAGTGGGGCCCATGAGGAGGTTCAGCTAAGGACTTGACCTGGGCTATGAGATAAACGAATTGATTCGCCACGCTGTATTAGTTCAAGCTTTTAGAGTAAGTGATTAGTTGTCTTGCGTCAAAAGTGGTATCAGAGCGGGAGGTCTCGTGTTTGAGACTCCTCATTGGGCCTGGCAAATGCAAGGGGCACGGCCTGTGTGAAGCAGGGCACACTCCGGGTACGAGCTTTTAGAGCAAGTGGTTAGTTGTCCTGGGCACACTCGATGTTCGAGCTTTTATAACAAATGGTTAGTTGTCCTGGGCACAACTCCTTCAAATACAATTCATATATGTGTGTGTGTGTGTAAAAATTTAAAAAAAAAAAAACTAACAAACTCCTAATTTCACTCTTCTACTAACCAACTTCCTAACCTGACTCAAACCCAGTCCGCTGGACACGTGCACATATCATCAACATACATTGCCTGGTTCACTCAATGAGCAGACCTGCCTGATTTCATGGCCAGCACATGGTCATGGTGGGCCCCACCAGCTGAATGGCAAGGATTCCCCCACACATGCGCCACATTGGCATATGCTCTGCGAGACCCACTTCGTCATTTTACTCTAGCATTGAAAAGAACAGAACGATTGCAATCCAATACGATTAGACATCCAAACGCAGCCAAAAACAAGAGATCGAGGCAGAATGAAAACTACTCCTTTGGGCATACCTGGAGGATAAAGCCCTTTGAGGAACACGATGGAGTTTATGGCGACTTCGAGGAATTCGATCAGAATTCGAGGTGTTTGGTCTGCAAATCACGAAATCAGGGATTATTTGGTAAATTTCTGTAGTAATCGAGGGCAAAAATGGAAAGGGAAGAAAGAGTGCGGACTATGGAGAGATTGGTGGTCTCCTCTGCGTTCCATGGAAAGAAAGGAGGGCTTCCGTTTCAAATCCTTTTGGTTCGCTTTTCTGCTCCAAATCCAAAAGCAAGGGTTCGCGGAGGGAATTATATGATCCTGGGCCCGAGGATTGTATAAATACTTGTGTTTTGAGTTTGGAAATGTGGGACCCACCGTTCAGTGATCCAGACCGTTGGTCTCATGTGAAACGGAGTGGATGGAAGCATGGTCTATTGATTTTTCAAATTGCAGCTGAAAATGGACCCCTAGGGAAAGAGATACATTAACCGTCCATATTCAATCGAGAAATGGCACGATGGGAGAATCTTGGGACGCGGATTAGCTACCGACAGGTCGAGTAGCGAGACTCGTTAACGAAGTCACGTCGCCAAGTTCTGTGGGCCCCACCATGATGTATGTTTTGCATCCACACCGTCCATCCATTTGGAGCGATCATTTTATGTAACCATCCAAAGAATTAGGCAGATCCAAAGCTTTAGTGGACCCCACCACAGAAAACAGTGGGGAGAGTGACGCCCACCGTTGAAACCTTCCTCAGGTTAAAAATGATTTTTATTTGAGATCCAACCCGTTCATAAGCTCATTCAGACATTAAAGAAGGTAAAACGCAAATATTAGCTTGATCGAAAACTTTTATGGCCTTTAGAATCTTTTAATGGTGGGCGTCACTCTATCCACTGTTTTCAGTGGTGGGGTCCACTCGAACTTTGGATATGACTCATTCTTCGGCTCATATCTTAAAATGATCTCTCCAAATGGATGGACGGTGTGGATATAAAACAAACATCATGGTGGGACCCACAGAACTAGGTGACGTCACTTCAGCGGCGAGTCGCGCTAGTCAACATGTCAGTGGCTAATCCGCGTCCGAGGATCTTGTAGCTGAACTAATCGCGATCAGTGGGTCGGGTTCGGGTCTGGTAAGAGGAGCCCAATCCCGATCCATCTACTAGCCGGGCCAAGAATCCTTGCCCAAGTCCAACCCACGACTCACTACCCTCTCACCCGACCTGACCAGATCACTTAAAATTCATCAAGGCCCACCACCACCCAATCCAACCCATTTAACGGTGAGGGGGCATTTGGATAGTAAGTTACATTGGATAAGCTACTTATGCCATAAGTAGCTTTTCTTAATTTATACTTATTCAGCCACTAAGTATGTTTGATAACATTAGTACACTTATCAATCAAAAGTAAAAAGTATGTTTAGTCTAACATCATGAGTAATTATTTCTCAAGTTTATTTGGTATCTTCACATCTATCATCCACCGTGTGGGGCTAACTTTTGATGTGGATCATTCGTTGTGTGGGCCTCACTTTGATGTGGGATGTCCATCATATGCAACCCACCTTGGATGTGGGACATTCATCATTATGGCCCGACCTTTAACGTGCACCATTCATTATGTAGGGTCTACCTTTGATGTCGGTCATCTGTCGAGTGAGGTCTACCATCAATGATATTGTCCATCATATGACACCCACCATCAATATCCACCACCTATCATGTGGAGCCCCCTTTGATGTGGATTGTCCATCATATGGGCCCACCTCTGATATTGGAAGTCCATCATGCAAGGCCCGGCTTAGATACAGGCCACTCTTCATTAAGGTTGACCTTTGATGTGGACCGTTCATCATGTGGGAGCCATCTTGATGTGGATCATCCATCATGTGCGGCCCACCATTATTAATTGCCCATCATGTGGTCCCCACCTTCAATGTGGGTTGCCCATTATACCGGGCTCGCCTTGGATGTGGGTCATTCATCATTATGGGCTAACCTTTGATGTAGACCGTCCATCATGTGAGGCTACTTCAATATTGGCCATCCATCATGGCTTCAATGTCCACTACCCATCATGTGGAGCCTACCTTTGATGTAGACTATCCATCATGTAGGCCCTACCTTTGCAATGGGTCATCTATCATACCAACTCCCTTTGGATGTAAGCTATTTATCATTATGGGCTGACCTTTGATGTGGACCATCAATATGTGGGCCACATTAATATGAGGTCATCCATTAAGTAGGGCCAACATTTTGTATAAATTGTCTACTATGTGACCTCCACCTTCAATGTGGACAGTCCACCATGTGGGGCCTCCTTTGATATGGACTATTAGAAAGAGACTCATGGGCTGCGAGAAGGAGGTAGAAAAGTCATAAGTCAAAAGGCTAAAAAAATTAATTACTAAGATAAATAGCTTTTGATACATAAGTTACTTTTACATTAATGTTTACTAAACTAATTCAAGTGGAAAAAGTAACTTAATGACTTAACATAAATTAAAAAGCAACTTATTTGGTGGTATCTAAATGGGCCATAAATGTGGGAGCCCAACCCACCACGAGATAGCTTGGGTTTTGGATTCTAGGTCTGGGTGGGTCAGATCAGTTTAGTCATCTGACCTAACCCATTAATAACCTATTAAGACAAGCCACGTCCAGTAGGGTTTAACTCAAGCCCCACCAATTTACTTAAACTTGTTACGTTTCTCGCCCATCCCAACCCGCGCTACCCATTGACCTTAGCCAAAACCCACATCAAAAGTGGGTTAAGCTAGAAATGTAGGTAAATGGTTTGGGTTCAATCCTACTTAGCCCAACCCATTCATATAGGTTACAATGGGTTGAGCCCGATGAGCTGACCTGACCCAAAACCCAAACAAAATAAAGAAGTATATATGGGTTTTTTTTTTTTTTTTTACATATATGAAACAAAATAAAGAAGTATATATGGGTTTTTTTTTTTTTTACATATATGAAACAAAATAAAGAAGTATATATGTTTTGTTTTTTTTTTTTTTTTTTTTTTTTTTTTGACATATATGAATTGTGCATGGACTTAGCTTCATCTTCCATTCTTAAACTGAGTTAGGTTGTGATGGGTTGGTTATGATCAGGTGCAAATCAAACTCATTTACGAGTAAATGGGTCAAGTCAGGCATAGCGAATTTTAAAACTGTCGGTGATAAGCCGCAGGTTAGCTTTGAGCTGGAATTCTTGGCCTATTTAGCAAATGGGTCAGGCTTGGGCTGACCCCAACCTAGCCTAAACCTGGCCTACTGTCAGCCCTAAATCACTAGAGTTGGCAATGAGCCAGCGGCCCAGTCTAGCTAGCACCTGGCCCTTAAGTTTGGCCCGAGGAGTTGGCCGATTTTGACATACTGGCCTGATCCAATCACCAAGTGGGCCACCATTATACCAAAAAGGGGATGGCTTAGAGATACTTGTCAGCTGTTGGGACTTACCATTTTGTGTTTCCAAAATCTACTCCAACCATGAGGTGCTTGACCTAGTTTTAGGTGCTGGTATATGTGGGCACTGTCCCCACTATGGCGGGCACATGCACTTTTCAAGATAAATGCATCTCGCGTTTGCTTAGTTGTTTGTTTGATGGGTATGGTGTGGATTTTAAATAGTATATTTGAAAGACTAGTCAGTACTAGCTGAGAGATGCCTAAATTTTAGTATTAGCTAAACCAGCAGAATTGTGTTGGGTTAGGGAATCGAGGATTTCCCAACTTAAGATAACTCATGGATAAAGTTCATGATCGGAGATTCTAAATAAAGACATTAGTGATGGTGAGGGAATGGGTTAGACACCATCAATTGTTACACTTGTGTACAGTTTCTACTTTACGGAATTAGAATTTAAAAAATATATTTTTTTTTCTTTTTAAAAGAAGAAGAAGAATCAGAGTTCTAACAAGCCTTGTATTAATAAACTAGTCTAGTTAGTGATGACATCAGAATCGGGCCAGTGAACTCTTCCAAGTCACCAATAAAAAGATTGTAATGTCTCAACGTAGAGTATGTTTAGAAGAGACGGTAGTTACATAGAAGGAAACGAAAAACAAACGCAACGTTTGAAGTATGCAACAATACATGTTGATAATAAATATACTACTACCCACTCAAGTTACTTGCTATAAAGATCACAATGTCTCAATTTAAGGTGAGTTAAAAGAGGGTGGTGGTACCTACTAGTAAAGATAAACAAATGCAATATGAAGATAATCAAAAAAATGGAAAAAGAGTCAAGCAAGGCTTGACTTCTAATGCACTATAATATAAAGGCTTGGCAAGGTGTAGAGCATACAATCAAGAGTTACTTAAACTATAAGCAGGTGGGTGCAAGAGAATGGAGATATGCAATATGTGGACATAAAGAAACGAGATAGCCAGCCGGCTTGATTGCCACCGATGCTCATGGAGATGTGGGAGGAGGAAAGGAGAGCGAAGGCGCTCATAGAGGGCATGACCATAGATCTCAGATTTTGACTGTACTCCTTTGATCTTGGATGGTTGAGATAACTCGGATGCTAATGTGGGTTAGGATGAACGGTTTGGATGGACGGAGTGCTCTTTAAAACCTATCAAAATATCTTGTTAGAACAAGTGTCTCAAGTGTATAGAGTGTATGGTGGGCCTCTATTTATAGAGATGGGCTTGGGCATTTGGTGATTTGTAGTAATTTGGTGGGTAAATATGTTATGTGGCACGATGTGAACAGTTAAAGGACACATGGCACCATGGATTTACTTTGATGAGTGGTAAATTTTGTAATTTTGTCTCTAAAAGGAGATGAAATAGTTGTTTTATGGTTTTCCATTACCGTTGCTAGAAAAAATCTCGAGATCTTCTTGATTTTGCAAAATTTTAGATGGCAACAAGATTTTCGGTGATTCCTATTTTTTGCACCTTTTTTTTTTTTCACGGCAACCTTGAGGGCCATATTTACTGCCTGAAGCTGGTTTTTTTTATGCCAATGCTTAAATTTAAGTTACGCAATTGAAATCAAATTGGATTTAGGAAACATAACACGATGGTACCACATAGCTTTCCTTTTTTACTATGCATAATTGGCTTCTGCATAAGGCGACATGTCAAGATTTTCGGTTTGTGCATAATTTTATATCAGGTGTAAAATAGACTTTTCACTCTATCCATATCATTTTGGTAAATATATAGAGTGAGCAGTTATTTTTTGAACATCTTATAGTTGCTAGAATTTTCGGGTAAAAACCTTAGTTCTTAAATGAGTAGATACATTATTATATGAGAATCTACACCACTATAATTAATCTAATTAAACACAAACAATTTAAATTTTCATAAATTATAAATGATTTTTAAATATGCATACATTGTAGGAAGGTAAAACAACATAAAGTACTAGTAAAATTGCATAAATTCTTGATAAGCTAATAAATAGCATCATGAAATAAAGCAGCATATAATACTAACATATTAGCAACACGAAGTAAAATAGCACGAAGTACTAACCATTCATAGTGAAAATAGTATGCATTCTATACCGATTAATAATTGATAGTTCATAGGAATAACAGTTGTTGGCTTTCTTGATAGATTTTAGTTATAAACAGGACTAAACAGTAGTTCAAGATGTATTAGTTGATAACTAATAGCTTATTAATTATTAATTTGTTATTATTAGATTCCTTAAATATTGTAATCTTCCATAATTGATGGCCGGAGTGGAATTAACACACGCATCTCTGTGGGCCCCACACATTGGATGGCGCGCGTATATTGTCTCATATATGTGGGAAGAGTGAGCAAAATTTCTATTGGTCATTTCCTTGCCCATTGCCAAATACGGCGTGAAGACATCGGGAGGGGAGAAATGACAAAATTGGCGGGATTTTATTCAATTCTTTTCACCTAATTTAAATGCGTGTTGTACTTAATTATTAAGTTTCTTCGGTTCTTTGTGAAAGATTGACCAAACCAAACACACCCTTAATGAATGAGCATTGAGCATTATACCTTACTAGTAGGGGTGTACCTGAACCGAGTTAGCTCGGTTAGCTTGCTCGACTCGACTCGGTTCGAAGCTAAGTTCGAGCCGAGTCGAGCTGATTTTTTTAGCTCGAAAAAAATTTGAACCGAGTTGGAGTTTGCCCGAGCTCGACTCAACTCGGATCGAACCCCAACCCGAATCGAACTCGGATTGAAGTAGTTCGGTGACTCGGTTACTTTGATATTGATGTTGCTCACCAAGTGTTTGATGAAATGACTCAACGAAGTGTCGGCTAGTGGCAAAGAAGGTATGTATATGAAACAAATACCATTTTCCCTTGATTTTGATGTTGCATGTAAGGTGTTTGATGAAATACTTGCTATTGTTTTACATACAGTGAGAAACTGAAAGTGCCTTGAATAGGTTTGTGAAAATGCCGCAAAGGCTCGGTTTTGGCTTGAACTTGGCTCGAACTGACCCTAGCTGCTGATCGAATTAAGCCAAGTTGGCCCGTCAGGCTCAAGGACCGAGTCAAGTCGAGCCAAGTTCGAGTTGAGATCAACTAGTGGCTGAGCCGAGTCAAACTGAGGCCAACTCGACTTAGTTGGTCTCAATGTACACCCCTACTTACTAGAGTACCACATACAGCCTTTTGGTTTGGAGAAAAACTTTGATACTCTAGCAGTGGCATGAGTGATACTCATGCACATAAAAAATGCTTACTTTTCATATAATTAACCAAATTAATATCTCCCAATTTAAAATTACCATTTATCAAAAACTATGTTTATTTGATTATCTAACCATTGGATTAATGAAAATTTATTGGATTGTGAAAATTAAAATGGCAATGATTCTAATTCAACAAACAAGTTTCCATGAATTATGATTTGATACTCTACAAAGTGCATTGGATGATATTCTAGCACATAGAAATTGCATAATTGATATATATTTCAAACTAAACACTTTAAATTATAGACCCCCAATTAAGGTGTATTATATATGGAAATTTTAATTGGGAAAAAGCCCAGATGATAATAATCTACCCAAAGTTATGGTTATTCCATTGTTCAACCATTGGGTTGATGGACATTTAGTGGACGGTTTAAAAATAAATAAAAATTCCAATAGTCTTGTTTACACAAACAGTGTTCATAAATCAGTGGTAAGAATTGCTCAACCAATCTGATTTTGATAGTGTGGCTCATCAAAGGTGGGCTCCACAATTTCGTGGGTTTAATCTTAGCTAATAAACACCATGTGTATTGGTTCTGAGTGCATGTGTATAAAAGGTAATATTGCCGAGTATTAAATAGATCCTTCTCAAGCTTGTTGAGCACCCTAAGCAACTTCGAAACATATGACTAGATCCTTCGGCAAAAGAAGAAAAAGATTTTTTGAGGTTGGAGCTTTCGGCAGTTTACCGTACATTAACCTTTTCTCTCTCTCTTATAACAACATTTATATAATATGGACCAATTAAATAGCTTATACTGCATTAATTTGAAATTGAATGCATTATCTACTTATAAATATAGTATAAATATAATGAGACAATGAAATATAAATATGATAAGATAATAACTTACTTAAAAAAATTAAATTGTGTTCAAAAAGTGCCTTGTGTGGACCATTCAATAGTTTTTCTTGAGAAGTACTCCTGCAACTGGATGGACGGTTCTCATTGATACACCAACCTGCTACGTGTGTGCATGGATGGCTTTACCTTCTTTTGGTTCCATTTCCACACGCAAAACGTGGACGGTGAATCAGGTGCTTTGCCTTATGTTCATAGAGCATCTTAAAAGTTGGGTGGGCCATGTGGTAAGGAACAATTAAAAACAAGCCGAAAGTCACTAAATTCAGGTGATGCAGACCTTAGATTTAAATTGCATGGTGCAGCACACAACATTGACCTTGGTACTATATGCTTTCTGAAAAGCTCTGTGGGCCCCACAATGATATTCGTGGTTTTCTCTTCCTTGCACGGTCGATTTCTATTTTACTAGCTCATTTTAGGATACGAGTACATTCAAATCTCATGTGAACAACACCACAAGAAAATGTCCATCATTAAAACCTCCTAAGGCTCATTGTAATGTTTATTTGCCATCCATAAGTCACAAAGACATGAATAAAAATAAAATATAAATATCAACTTGATCTAAAACTTTTATAGCCTTAGATATGTTTATAACAGTGAGTGATCATTCACCATTGCTTCCTATAGTGTGGTCCACCTAAGATTTGGATTTGCTATTTTTTTTTTTTTTTTTGGTACACATGCCCTAATTCAGCAGGCAAAATAGATAACCATGGGCACAAATGATACATCAATGAGGGGTTTTGTGCCCATGGGGCTTTTCCAACAGTACACAGTACTGAGGTTGGTGATGTGTCCTACACTATGCAATCCAAGTAGGTAGCCGTGTGGTGTGGCCCACCTTAGTTTTGAATTATGATAATTTTGGTCTCAGGCTAATCTAATGGTCGGATTCAATGCCGGTTGCATGTAGGAGATAACATCCCGGGTCGACCCGGTCAGACGGTTTTGGACCGAATCGGTCTATGGCCGGTCTCTGTCTTAGAACAGTTGCTTGGACTCTAAGGTTCAAACCTTAACCGTTAAGTGGTGGACACTTTGACCAGAGAAAAGCCCCGGAAAGAGGCAAAAAAAAGTACGGTAGGAAGCTCCTCATTTGAGAGTTTATACACGTGCACTCAAAATTACTACATGTAATATGCATGTACCTCAGAAATATCCATCTATCTCGTGGGATCTATTCCTGATGGGCCATCTAACGAAAGAAATACACAAACCAATATCTCAAATGGTAGATCGAACCAAATCTAGTATCCAACGGTCCAGATTGAATTAGGTATAGTTATTAAATAAACTACAGGTAATGAAGTTAGAAGCTGGAAAAATCCACCCCGCACGTTTATTTTGATAAATCCAAGACATTGATTTGTAAGTACGATGATTTTTTAAATTTATAAATATTCATTCTCTATTTTAAAAATCTTATTTAGATGGGTATGAATGTTTATTTTTAAAATTATTAAATAAATATAATGGTCCAATATTTAAGGGCTTAGATTTTAAATTTGAGTTATGCCACGTATGCAGTTCCACTTGAATGTGTATGAACTGAGGTCGTCCGCCAGAGTATCAAACAACAACCCCCCTGGATCGGAGATAATGACAGGTAACAGATCAGGTACGGATATATATTCCAACGCGGTTAGGGAGGGGGGCCAGGAATCTTCGGGAAGCCCCACGTGTGTACGCGCTAATGTGAAAGCCTCGTGTTAGTGCATGACGGTGGAGATCGATCTACAGTTCATCTATATTCATGAGTGGGCCATCTATTGGATGATCCGTACCCGTATGTCAGGCTGATTGAATGATCCTAACCGTCCAAGATCTGTCCCGTTCGATTTTTAGTACGGATCAATTATCTGCGATCAAGTTGGACGGTGGAGATTGTTACATCATTTACTTTGCATAGCGGCCGCGCGTGTACAAGACAACCCATTATGTGCACAACATGTGAAATCTTGGAACTTATGTACAAGATCAAAACCGTCCATCATCTGGGACCTGCCACGGAGATGCTCATTCTCTGAAATCAGGTTAGACGAGTTATCAGGTTAGACACACTGTTCTAAACAAATCAAGAGCTTAAAATAACATTCAAGAATTCAATAATCGATTCCAGATCCTTTTGAACTCAATCCATCATGGTACCCAATATTTCAACGGTCCAGATCATGGAAAAAATCCCTCACTTGTACATATAAATGCATAAGGACCTTTTAGTTTCTCTTCCGCTAGGAATTCGGTGCGGCACGTTCCATACACGCGGGAAAGCAGGATGCGGGGAGAGTGGTTGTAAAGAGCGCATCCCGTTGGATAGCAGAAATTACAATATCAGATCTACATGGGGCCCACCTTTTCGTCAGTTTACGTAAAATCCGTTCCGTCCATCATTGGAAAACTTTCTATTTTAGCCTTTGAAGAGAAAATATTACATATCCAAAAATTAAGTGGGCCACACCACAGGAAACAATTGAAATGCAACGCCAACCATAGGTTTTCTTTGGGTCCTCTATACTTTTCTATCACATCTAACCCGTTAATCGGATGAAAATCACAATTTAGAAGCACTATGTTAAAAATCAGATTAATCAAAAACTCATCCAGGCTTCACACGTGAGTTTAGAATTTTTGGTCGTAATTCGATAAAACTTCCTCACAATGTCGCTCACCTGAGTTTCATATTAGCCTAAGGTTTGATATGTACGGTTAATATGATGTTATTCATCTGATGGACGGAATGGATTTTAAATAAAATCATAGTGGGCCTCAAAGAGCTCCGGCGTTGTACCCGCTTCTGATAACACGTGCTGTAGCAGAGTATTCATATCTGAGGCAAACTGGTAAAATCCACACCATGCCTTTTGTTTCTTGGCGGAAGCGCAACAGCGTATGAACGGTTGTCGTGATTGTAAGTGAGAATTACATAAATACCCTTCTTTTTTTGAAAACCTAATCATGTCCCTCTTAGTCAATACAATCGATGTCATCGGACTTGTAGTCACGCACTCCGTCGTTTCCTTCCTAAAATAACCGTACAATATCAAAAGCAATTCTACCCGTCGATTCAGACAATGCTTCCATTCAAACTTTCTTTTCAGTGGAATGAGGAGAACTGTGAAACGGTAGAACGATTTATGTAAAAATACATATAGAAGGGTTATGCATCAATCGTGTCCGTCCATCTTTTGATTCATAGTATGGATGGTTTGTGTTTAAAAAAGAACACCTACTGGACATTACTGTCCTTTGATCGATGGCTATGACGGTAAAAACAGAAAGAATTACATGGGTGGGATTCTCTGCCATTTTTCATTTTTTAAATGTAAGCCATCCATGCCAGGCTCGATTGATGGATGGACCCGATTAGTATATCACCCTGCCACGTGTACCGTGGAGAGATGGCTCTACCAATTGGGTCTCTAGCTCTACCGTACCTTCTCCATCCTTCCGTATTTACCTGTCCATTGCACGTTTCTAACAACTTTTGTTTTGTACTGCCACTTTAAAGGGTACTAATCAGATGGCTAGGATCATTTGGTCCACCCATCTGCCATCCACTGTACGGTGTACAAAATGAACGGTCCTCACCAACAATAAGTCATTCTGACACGTGTATTGGTATCCTGAGGGTCGTTTGGCAGCATGATTTGAGTGAATTTCAAATCCAAATGTCGTTTTCTAGGATGGGTTGGGAGTTATTTAAAATAATATATGATTTTGAAATTTCTCCATTGTGTTGGTGGGAATTACTGATTTTGGCTACTTTTGAAAGGTAGAGAGTCTCACGTGTAATGACGTGAGTAAGCCGTTGATGATATTACAAAATAATCATAATAGTACTTCAAAATAAATAAATTAATGTCCAAACATTAGCTAGTTAAAGGATATTGGTAAGTCACTCGTTTGTCATTCTATATTTGTGGTTCACCTGAGGTTTATCTATGGTTGAATTTTTTTTATTATTTTTACTAAAGTATATATATTTAATGAGTATATTATAATCATTTTATTAAATATCTTACACATGGATGTGTGTATGAGAAATAATTACTTGCCTATGTTCTTAAGCGAGAAATCATGCATGCCTTTGCTCACATGTCATGGGCATAAATTTTGAATTGTCCATGTGATGGGGTATCCCATGAAACCTCTAGGGCTTAAATGGTTAGCCTAAGTTAAAATTCCGATGGCCACGTTAAAGAGAGAGGCAAATCAAATGAGGAAATTGTTTTCCTTTATATGGCCTAATAGGGTCTGTTTAGTGCAAGGGATTAGCCAGTTTAAGTGGGATGGGACTTCAAATCCCGTGATAAGAAAAATCTTTCCTTATTTGGTTCATCATAGGTTTCCAATATTAGGTCCAGTGTGTGGAGTGAGGGCTTTCCACAATCCTTTCCGCTCAATCAGAATTTCCGGAATCCACGGAATTTCCTCTTAAAAGATGGCAGATGTCAGGCAGGAAGTTCTTATGCTGGGAAAGGAGGTGGGGCCCACCTTAATATTTGTGAGGAATTTACTTTGTTCATCTATTTTACAATATCATTTTAGGGCATGCAACAAAAAATGGAGTAGATTTAAAACTCAAGTGGGCCACAAGAAAGAAAATAACGAAGATTGAGTGACCACCATTGAAACATTCATATGGCCACAAAAGTTTTGTATCACGTTGAGGTTTTCTATGTTGTCAGTTCATCCCGACAGGAATGACCTTATAAACGGTTGGGATGACATATATAAACATCAAGGTAGAGCTCGGAAAGGTTTCAATGGTAAGGAATTCTTTCCCCACTGTGTTCCTCTTTTATGGCCCACTTGAGTTTTGGATCTGTTTGACTTTTGATAACATGTTCTAAAATGATCTCATAAAACGGATGGACGAGGTGGATTCCTTACAAACATCAAGGTGGGCTCCACCTTACTTCCTGGTGTAGTTTTCAAACACTGTTTTCAAAATTATTATTTGTTTTCCATGTACAACCAAATACTACATGAATCAAAACATGTATTTAAGTTATACATCTTATATAATTCAAACACCAAAGTGAATAGGCTCACTCCCATGAAATTGAGAGACAATTCACTAACAACTACATTCATTAGAAAAAAAGCAGTTCCATCCCACTTAATACCATCTAATTCATCGCGCCAAACACCTCCATTGGGTTCTAAATGAAGCTAAAATTTGGGCCTCAGGAGGATTTTATGGGTGCTTCATCATATGAACCGTCCATGTGATGCACTACTCCATAAATCGTTCAAGGCTCAACTTTTACCTTATTTGAAAATATAGGAGGATTTTATGGGTGCTTCATCATATGAACCGTCCATATGATGCACTACTCCATAAAACGTTCAAGGCTCAACTTTGACCTTATTTGAAAATATGGTGGGCCATGACAAAAGAAAATAGCTACCTTCCTTGATTTTTCTCTCTTTGCTACTGCCTACTAGAGTTTTGTACAAGCTAAAAATGAGCTTGGGGTTTAATGGGGTTTATACGGAACTCAGGCGGACCATACCATCTAAAATCATGTGAAGACATGCTTAATACATATAAAGGCACTTGGCGGGGCCTACCTGAAATGTGGATGCATCTGAAACTTGGTCTTACCCCTCATCCAAGTGGGACACACATAATGTATGGGTTGGATTTGTGAACCACATCTCGGTGAGCCCAACAAATGATTATGAATGTTTTATTGGAGGAAAACCCCTCTCAACTTTTGTATATGGTGTGGCCCACACAAGTCAAGGATTAACTTGATTTTTAAGACCTAGTCCCACCATGGAATGATGCATCTGACTGATGGGGGCAGATGTTCTACACGCATCATGGCGGGGCCACACAGCTCGACCTCATGGGAAGTTCCCATGAGCTCGACCGCACAGAACCTTTTATATAAGCTGCCGAGGATTTAGGATTTGGAACAGAAGCTGCTGAATAAAATTGTGGACAAAAATTCATCTTAATTTGTGATGTGGAATCCAATGCAATCCATCTCAAACGATCCTTCGTCGCATTCTGCAGCGATGAATCACCACAAATGATAGAGGCGTAATAGTTTTAGACCTCAAAAGGATGTGGACCCCACCCATCACACGCCGTTATATGTTAGACCGGCAACGCTAATAGAGGAAAATCGAACCATTACCAGATGAAAATCCGCACAAGTAGCTCGGTACCTTAAAGTGAAGTGTGGGCCCCACATGCTACAACCACCAAATGTACATCTCTAGATTTTCGGGCCTCAATCAGAAAGTTACCGACTTCAATCAAATCGTGGCCACACGCGGTGGGATGTTGGATCAGCACCGTTGAGAGAGGAAAAACGGAAGGTGACTAGACGAGAGGCTCACCCCCAATACCACCTCCATCAGATGTAGATCCTAAGATCAACAAGCACTTTATCAACCTACCATGGCCTACTTTTGATCAAATCCTGGCCGCACGTCCTTTCTTTTTGAGTATTTCCTGGAAGAACACAAGTCCGTTTTGGTATTAACGACGTGGCCTACTTTGATGAGATTGACCCTACTAACCTTTTAGAAGGAAAATGTCATGGACGGGGCTAGGGTTTCCTGCGAAAGCCTTTCGCTGAAAGTTCCTGCGCTGGAAACTGAGGTGGAGCTTCACTCCGTCCATCCGTTTTCTAAGCTCATTATCGGATGTCAAAATGAAAATTGATCAGGATTCAAGACTCAAGTGGGCTGAACTAAAAGAGAAGGTGGTTAGGAAAATTCCTACCGTTGAAACCTTCCTGGGGTCGACAGTGATGTTTACATGCCATCTATACCGTTCATAACCTCATTCTTACTGGGATTAACTGAAAACACAAATATTAAAAGATTCAAAACTTCTGTGGCCCCACGAATATTTACTGTGGACGTATGGATCCGGTTAATTTTTTTCCTAATAGTGTAAAATTAACACAAAAAACGGATGAACGGAGTGGATTTCTCATAAACATCGAAGTGGGCCCCACCTGGGTTCCGAGGGCAGGAACTTCCTGCGAAACGCTTTTGCAGGAAATCCGCAGCCGGAGGCCATTTTGGTAATTCTGCCAGTACCGAAAGGGCAGAAAATACCTTACAAATTCCCACTCTTCCCTCCCCTAGTCCCTATATATACGCAACCACATCCCCCTTGTTTTTCTCACTTCGCGTGCATACATTTCCAGACTCTTTTTCTTTCAGTGAATTGCGAAAAACCGTAGTTTATTACTTCCAATGGAGAATTACGCTTCCAGAGGTAGATCTACAGGCTCTAGAGGAAGAGGGAGACATCAATCGGAAAATCCTCATCAGAATCGGAATCCCTGGCAAAATTCACCTCAGAATCGCCAGTATCGAGAAACCGGCGGGCCCCAGTCCGGTGCGCCGAGGGGGGCGAATCTCTACCGTGAAGTTGGTGCCGGCCATTCTGCTCAGCCAAGGTCCGATTCATCGCAGAACTGGCGCCAGGATCGGCCGTCCGGCGAAGCAGGTGCGGCCCAGTGGGCGCCACCGAGGGCGGCGGGCCATGTTGAGAATTTCGGCCAGGGTCGATCTTTCCTTGATGCGGCCGTGCCCCAGTCGTCGGGATCTGGAGGGAATGGCGGCGATGGTAGGAGAGGCGGTGGCGGTGGCGGTAGGGGACGCGGCGGGAGAGGTGGGGCCCAGTATGTGCGCCGTCAACCGAGTGTGGAGCCTGCTGCGGCGGCGACGACTCCTGCGTACGGTGAGTATTTCTTCAACCATTGTGTTTTTTACTCTGTGAATTTTTCTGATGATCTTGAATGGGATTGAATTGGGCTGAGTTGGGATTGACTAGAGCTTGACTCGGTTGACTTGGATGAGTTGATTCAGTTGACTCGCTCTGCCTGGCTCTCTGTTTTTAGTAGAGTTTGTCTTGTAGCTTTTTGTGTTCTGTTCTCTGTTTTATTTTGGGAGAGAAGTCCGATGGCGATTCATACTAGGAGAGATTGGATGGTGGATTTGCAGATCACGTGCCAACGTTGGCACATGTGTGAAATCCAGCTGATCATCAGGTGTACCCCACCATGAGCATGCATTGGCCTGAAATCCAGCCTGGCCTGATCATTAGGTGGGCTCCACCATGAGGATGCCCTTGCCCAAAACCCGGTCTGGTCCGATCATCAGGTGGGGTCCACCGTGGGGATGCCCTTGCCCAAAACATGATCTGGTCTGATCATCAGGTGGGGTCCACCGTGGGGATGCCCTGGTCTGAAACCCAGGCTGGCCCAACCATCAGGTTATCCTAACATGAACAATCCCTGATCAGAAACCCAAGTTGGTCCAATCTTCAGGTGGCCCCCAACATGAACGTGCCTGGCCTGAAGGACATGGATTGGGTACTACCCCACCCGAATGGACGGGCTCTGAGGGGCCACTGTGATGTAGGGTTCTATCCAAACCGGCTGTTCATTTTTTGCCATATCAATTTAGGTTACAAGCCTAAAAATGAGGCAGTTCCAAGGCTCAAGTGGGCCACACCAGAGGACCTTCCTAGGTCCTAATGTGATGGTTAATTACCATCCAACCTGTTCATAAGGTCACATAGACCTGGATGAAGGGAAAACAAAGTTCATCTTGATCTAAGACATCTGTGGCCCCCAAAAAGTTTTCAACGGTAGGTGTTTAATCTCCACTGTGTGGTCCACTCGAGCCTTGGAACTGCCTCATTTTTGGGATTGTACCCTAAAATGATATGGCAAAATGGATGGGACTGTGGATAAAAACCTTATATCACGGTGGCCCCGTAGAGCCCCTGTTTGTTCCTAGCTAGGGATGGGTGGGGGTAGTACCCAATCCATGTCCTAGCCTGAAACCCAGCTTGATTTTGGGCTAGAGCTGCTTTGTGGTGAGACCCACCTAATGAATGACGTGGATCTATCACATGTGTGCCGCAGTTGTCAGAAAACCATTGATCACCATTACTTTCCATCTAAGTGCTCTAAATACCCTTGTTATTGCTATTTCGATTCCATCTTTTATAGTCGTAAAGAAGAATCACAAGAGAATTTTCAAACCAGAAGAGGTTCTAATGCTCTTTAAGCATTCCCACTTCGAACCATTCAAAGTGGTTTTCCCACACCTTCAACCAATCATGGTCAGCATTGGGTTTAGATTACGTATGAAATATTCAATCTCCTCTTTTATACATGTAGTTGAGTTTGGTTGGTCTTCTCTGCGATGGGGGCCTCAGGATAATCATGACAAGATAATCATGACAAAGGGTTGCTTGCGCCTGCTGTCCTTTCCTCTATCGGGGCTGCTAATACCCTCGATGGGTCTAGTGCTTGCATGTACACTTCGTATCATCTTTGCCTGGGTTTTGAAGCGCGGGTTGTCGACATGGACGACCCCTCAACTCCATGTACTCTTCAGGGTTAGACGGTTAGTACATGGCTTAGTAGAGTTTTTCTTGCCATCCTCTTCTTGGTTGTTCCTTTATTCACCTTGCCTATTTTGTTTTCATATCTGCCGTCCACCCGCTACATCCTCTCCAAAAGTTGTTGAAACATCTTCAAACACATCATTTTGGTTGCTGCTCGCCATCTTTTAGGACTATATGAGATTATCAAATTGAAGTTGAAACCCTTTTTTTACAAATGTGGATCCACATGCAAAGATAGAAAGAAGAAGGAAAGACTGACAGCAATGCTAGAGATCCAGCTCTTCCATAATACAAAACCCCTCATCATATTCTTTTTGGGGAGAAAAAAATCTCATAAAGTTGTTCTCACAAGTAGGGCGATGAGGCCCTATTTATAGATAGGGCTGCAACTGATTGACCCAACTCAAGTTCAGGTTGGGTTGGGTTGTAAGGGGCTAGGGTGGGCTATGGATTGGGTCCTCTTGAGGTCAGTTCGGGCTCAGGTTGACCCTCAACCTGACCAAACCTGCTCAAGTTGCACCCCTATTTATATAGGCTTTACGTGTGCCTTATTGAATATTGCTATTGCTAATCTAACTAGCTAAGGAAACTAAAACCAAAAAAAAAAGAGAAAGGGAAAGTCCTGAGCAGATGAGGAAACTTCTTAGAAATAGGTAAGGACTCCAGCCACAACCCCATCGGTGGCCCCTTCTTGCACACACGTGTAGGTTGGTTGCATCATAAGTTCATAACCCATCCTGATTTGGATGCTAAGATCAACCAGTTGGATCAAGGCATGGGGTGGGTCGTATCTCTTTCTTGAAATGGAGAACACCGTGTAGTAAAATGGTAGAAGTTCTAGAATAGAGTTTTAAATTTGCAAATGTAACTGGTGGGTTATTCAGTAATCAATGGTAGAGGCTAATGGGATCGGATGCCACCTTTATGCGAATGGTCCATTAAATGGAGCCCCCATATCAGAAAAAAAATGCTGACCAGTTAACTATTGTCATGTGTGTGGCTGCTTGGTGGTGGTATCCGGCTTTCCTTGATTTCCCCTTTTATTCGAATAGGCTTGTTATGTAGCATTGAGAATATGTTCACGAAATGCATTTTATGTTTTCTATGAATAGGATTTTTACCTTTTTCTGTGAATAGGATTTTTCCCTTTTCTACTGCCATGACCAAATGGACCCCCTGAGTAGGGATGGGAGTATACAGTCTAATTGAGTTCTGTTTATAGAGACATGTTCCGGTGCTATCGGAGCACCATAAATTATAGTGCTCCTAGTTGCATTGATCCGCTTAGATGGTCCAATCAATGATCTAAACTGTCTATTAAAGTCCAGAACACATTGAATGGACCACTGTACCAAAATCACATTGATCGGATGATCTAATCCATCCTTGATTTGGCCTTGTTTTCTATACCCATCCTTTTTTCCAAGCTATGGATGGGATGGCTACGATTGCTTGAGAAAAGTTATTCTTTAGAATCAAAAGCAATCTATGATGGTTTTTAACATGTTGATGGATCAAATTGTTGATTGGACCTATTTTTTAAATACAATCTTGACTATCCCTATTAAAGGCTGTTGATCAATGGTTGATATTTGTTGGGTTTGTTTGAGGTTTGCATTATATCTCATGAAATGTGCATTGGACCTAATGAACAGTCTGGATCAATGAATTTTGACAGTGTCCCAATGCAACGTGTGGCATTATGACATACGGTGCTCTAAGAGCACCAAAGCAGTTCTCTTGTTTATATGCATTAGTCCTATAAATAGTAAGCATGTTATATATGAGGAATAATAACGTATTACTCGTTCAATGGCTCTTGGATTGCCATCGAACAAGTTCAGTACAAGTATAGCTAATGTTTGCTGCTTCTATACATTGCAGCGTCCCCATCTTCAGAGTTGGAAAAGCTTAAGATTTCGGACCCACCGTCCAGATTGGGGAGCATCGTAC
>JAJHSJ010000017.1:49844944-49941466 GCA_021015155.1 Magnolia officinalis
TTTTTAGCAGATCATGATGTTTCTCTCACAGCTACGAGTCAGGACACCAACTGGGTGATAGACTCGGGAGCCTCGTTTCATGCAACTCAACGCAGAGATTTCTTCACAAGCTACAAGTTAGGTGACTATGAGACTGTGAAGATGAGAAATTCTAGCGTATTGAAGATCATTATGGGTTAGTGATATTTGTGTGAAGACCGATGTGGGCTGCACATTGGTTCTCAGAGATGTGAGGCACTTCCAGACCTTTACCTCAAATTGATGTCGACGGGAAGTTGAATAATGGTGGCTATGAAAGCCGATTTGTTGGTGGGAGCTGGAAGCTCATTAAGGGTTCATTGATCGCAGCCAGAGGGAAGAAGTGTTGCACAATTTACAAGGTAAATGTTAGTGTGTACAAGGGTGGATTGAACGCAGCGGAAGATTCAGCTACTGACATGTGGCACAGGCGTTTAGGCCACATGAGTGAAAAAGGGCTCAGCTACTAGCAAAGAAGCGGCTCCTACCAGACATGACAGGTATACCTCTCAAAACCTGTATTGATTGTTTATCAGGAAAACAACATAGAATTTCATTTGTTAAATTTGCTTCCTATATTAATAAATTACATGCATTAGATTTGGTTTATTCTGATGTTTGTGGTCCTATGAGGACAAAAACCTTGGGTGGGACATTGTATTTTGTCACTTTTATAGATGATGCATTTAGGAGGGTTTGGGTTTATACTTTGAAATCCAAGGACGAGGTCTTTGGTGTGTTTAAAATATTTCATGCTATGGTCGAGAGAGAAACAGGTAGATCATTAAAGTGCATCCGCACTGACAACGGTGGTGAATACATTGGTGACTTCCATGAGTATTGTAAGTCCCTGGGTATATGACATGAACAGACGGTTCCCAAGACTCCCCAGCATAATGGTGTGGCTGAGCAAATGAATCACACCATTGTAGAGAGAATCAAATGCATGTTATCCCATGCAAAGTTGCCCAAGATGTTTTGGGGAGAAGCAATGCGCACAACAGTGTATTTGATAAACAGGTCTCCATCAGCCCCGTTTGGATGTAGGACATCTGTTCACGTACCAAAGGACGAGAGTCCAAGCTCGATACGAAGATCATGCAATGTGTGTTCTTGGGGTACGATGATGAAAAGTTTGGCTACAGATTGTGGGATCCGACCGAGAAGAAGCTCGTCAGGAGCAGAGATGTGGTTTTCTTTGAAGATCAATGTATAGAAGACATTTGTAAGCCAGAGAAGACCCAGCCTAGTTCAAATGAGCTAAAGGACATGGATCCGGTTATTCCTCCTGTGGTGCCTGATGATGGAGGAGTACAGCAAGGTGGAGAGGACGAGAGAGTTCCTACAGAAGATGGACCGGGGGTGCAGCCCCCACTTGATCCACCTGTTGAGCCACACCATCTAAAATCATGTGAAGGCATGACCAAAACATATAAAAGCATGGCCTGACCCCTCATTCAAGTGGGACACACTTAATGGATGGGCTGGATTTGTGAACCACACCTCGATAGGCTCAACAAATGATTATGAATGTTTTAATGGGAGGGTAACCCCTCTTAACTTTTGGATGTGGTGTGGTCCACCAAAGTCATCGATTGACTTGATTTTTAAGCCCAAGGCCCACCATGGAATGGTGCATCTAACTGATGGGGTTGATGTTTGACACGCATCATGGTGGGGCCCACACAACTCGACCTCATGGAGAGTTCCCATGAGCTCGACCACGTAGAACCATTTCTACATGGTCGAGCTCATGGGAACTTCCCATGAGGTCAAGTTGTGTGGGCCCACCGTGATACGTCTCGAACATCAACCCCATCAGTCAGATGCACCATTCCATGGTGGGCCTTGGGCTTAAAAATCAAGTCAATCTGTGACTTGTGTGGGCCACACCACATACAAAAGTTGAGAGGGATTACCCTCCATTAAAACATTCATAATCATTTTTTGGACCCACCGAGATGTGGTTCACAAATCTAGCCCATCCATTATGTGTGTCCCACTTGGATGAGGGGTTAGACCAAGTTTCAGGCGCATCCAAATTTCATGTGGGCCCCACCAGGTGCTTTTATATGTTTTAGTCATGTCTTCACATGATTTTAGATGGTATGGCCCACCGGAGTTTCGTATATGGCTGATTGTGGGATATCCCATAATTTAAAGGGGACCCATCAAATGCACTGTGTTGATGTTCAACGTATATCATGGTGGGGCCCACACAGCTCGACCTCATGGGGAGTTCCCATGAGCTAGACCGTATAGAATCTTTTCTTATAGGTGAAGCTCATGGGAAGTCCCCATGAGGTCGAGCTGTGTGGGCCTTACCATGATGTATGTTGAACATCAACCCCATCAGTTAGATGCACCATTCCATAGTGGGCCTAGGGCTTAAAAATCAAGTCAACCCGTGACTTGTGTGGACCACACCACATACAAAAGTTGAGAAGGGTTACCTCAATTAAAACATTCATAATCATTTTTTGGACCCACGGAGATGTGGTTCACAAATTCAGCCCATCCATTATGTGTGTCCCACTTGGATGAGGGGTCAGACCAAGTTTCAGGTGCATTCAAATTTCACGTGGGCCCCACCAAGTGCTTTTATATGTTTTAGTCTTGTCTTCACATGATTTTAGATGGTATGACCCACCGGGATTCCGTATACAGCTGATTTTTGGCATATCTCCCATCAAATGCACGGTGTTGATGTTCCACATACATCATGGTGGGGCCACATAGTCCAATTTTGCTAAAGTGACATACAAATAGATAAATTAAACCGTCCAATTTTTAACCCAGTATAGATGTATCATAAAGAAAAAAAAAAAAGTTATCTTATTTGCTTATCTGATTATCGATAAATCAATGTTTATTTGACGGTTAAAAATGAAAATTATCCAACGGTCCTATTTCATCAAACGAGTGTCGTCAAATCAAAGGTTAGGATCGTTAAACCAATCTGATATTATATTTCTGACATTTCAAAACTGATAGTCACGATTTAATCGGTTTTATTGGAGCTAATATATGACACATGTACAAGTTCATGAGTGCCTGCATGTCAAGTAACTTTAACTCCCGGGCAGTTACGGAAGGAGCAGATTAGCAGTTACCCGGGCAACACCTTAGTGGTTGTTACTCCAACCGTGTGGGGCCCATATTCATTTGTTTGTTTTATATCCAAGTCGTCCATATATTTTTCCGGAATGAGATCCCAAACCTTAAGAAGATCCAAATCTCAGGTGGACCATTCCACTAGAAAAATGATGAATGACCATTAAAAATATTTTGTGGGCCACATAAGTTTTGGATCAATATGATATTTGTATTTTGGCTTCATCCATTTATTATTAACATTATCAACAGATTGGATGATATATAAACATTACAAAACCGTTACTGTGGGCACATTGGAATTTTTAATTATGAAGCACTCAATCACCACTGTTTCCTGTGGTGTGGTCCACCTAAGATTTTGATCTTCTTAAAATTTAGAAAAATATCCTAAAATATGTTGAAAAAAATATGGACAGCGTGGATATACAAAAATATTAATGTGGCCCCCACGGTAAGGGCAACAACTACTAATGTGTTACCGAGTAACACCTAATCCGCACACAAACAGATATGGCGAGAGACTCCAATGTTAGTTCCACTTCATTTACAAAGTAGTGGCAACTCTTAAACAGTACAAAATGGAATAGTTTTTAACACAATCTAGAGCGTTAAAATAGTTATAAATCTATATATTTAACATATTCGAAACTTTAAACTGATAATATTTTCATTTTCGAATTTGGACCGCTCGTTATGTCTGGTTTCACAGTCCATTTCATAATCATAATTTGGATGGATAGGATGTCTTTATCAGTGTGATTTTATATATATACTCAATCCAAAACGTTATTCACAAATTTCATGGTCTGGATAATTCTACACGAGTTCCATGTGTGAAAAATACGGATCACTACTATTACAAAAATGGTGTTAAACTCACATAGATGTCTATTTCCAAGAAGGAGAGAGCTAGCAAGTTCCCTCCCTCTCTCCTGTATATATGAAATATCAGTCTCTGTAGAGAGAGGGAGAGAGAGGAAATCAAGAAACCAGATTCCAAGTCTTCTTTCAGTACATTTGTAGGATACAGAAGTTTCTATTCATTCTCCTCTCTTTCAATGACGAAACCTCTTTAAGAGGACAAGCTCCATGTTGAAATATTTGGTTGAATTAAATATACTATTAAAAATCGAGAACCAAAAAAAGAAAATAAAATTTGATAAAGAGGACTTATTGAATTGAGTCGAAGTGTGACGTGAATCACTCGGCTTGAAATCGAATTTGCTCCTCTTGGACAACGTCCCAAGTGCAATAGGTTTCCAGAGCAATCGACCTCCAGGATATAACGACTATGGTCTGGTCACAGCGGTGCACTCACTGTATGCGGGCTCAAACCACTTGCAGTTTAATTTAAAAGTGTTGAGTTGACTCAACGATAAACTCAACAATCAAAATTCGTAAAATAGAATATCAGAGAGAGTTTTATAAGAAAGGAAAATGATTTTCGTATTTTCAAATATGAATCGGAAGTCTTTATATAGAGTCCGAAGTGGTGCATAAGCACCCTTTAGAAAGGGTTAGGTCCATTGGGTTTAAACCCAACAGATGCGACCAACTAGAACAGACACATTTCTCTGGTTTAAAGCGAAAAGGCACAAGTGCGAGTACACTCTTGCAAATAAAGTCCAGCGAGTACCTACACACACACTCACACGAGTATACTCACATCGCACCCGCACCCGTACCCACACACACACCCACACTGCTAGCACACACGCACCGTGCACTCTCGAGGTTGGTGGTGGGGTCCTCCGTGATGTTTAGAGAGAATCCACACCGTCCATTCTACTTTGGAGTTCCAACCAAGGATCTTGACCGTTGATCAGGTTGATTTAAGGTATAGGTGGGGCCCACGACTTGTTTTGTAGTCCTAATGGTGGTTCCTGGCCGATCTTACATTTGGATCTTTTCCAATCTAACCATCGACGGTCAAAATGGTCCCAAGGGATCCTTTGTATGTTCAAACACACCATCCGTGTGTGTGTGTACATCATGTTGTGGATTGGATTATTAGGGCCATTTGTCTCATTATTTTACATTATTATTATTATAATCATTCTTATTACATGTACACATTGTTATTTATTTATCATTATTATGCTTATATTAAAGGTGCGAGATTAACCATCGGACGTCATTCAGCTACATACCTAATATTAGGGTTACTTGTATTAACACGAGTTACAACTCATGAACTTCTAATTACCGAATCATGATTTGTTGGTGTGGCGGGAGCTGTCTGGGGCCTACATAGATGTCCCTGACAAGTATACTCCGTCCATCTGTTTTTGAAAGGTAGTAATAGATTCTAAAAATTAGGTAGATCCAAAACTCAATCCAAAACTCAGGTGGGGCCACACCAACAATAGTGATTGGATATCTACCATTAAAATCCTCATAAGGCCCACTGTACTGTTTATTTGACATCCAATCTGTTGATTAGGTCATCCAGACCCATATGAAGGGAAAAAACAAAGATCAGCTTGATCCAAAACTTTTATGGCCTCCAAAAAATTTTAAATGGTTAACTTTCATTCAACACTGTTTCCTGTAACGTGGTCCACTTGAGATTGGATATATCTTTTTTGGTCTCGTATCATAAAATAATCTAGAAAAATTAGATGGACAGCATGGATGAAACACATACATCATGGCAAGGCCCACAGAACACCTACCACCAGCCAATGGCTGTGGCGGGGGAGTAGCCAATCCGTTTCCGTTAGCCAGAAAGCTGAACGGTGCGGTGGAAAAGCTCGGATCTCTTGAATGCGTGTCAGATCACGACAATCTTCTAAAATAAAACAAAGAACCAAACAAAACGAGCTCAAGTAACCTTGAAAAACAAAGCAGCAGATAGATGGATCGTACCGAGTCAATTCAACTGAGTCTACAACAACCATAAAACAATCTCTCCTAAGTTCCTAACCTTAAAAAACCAGAGAGCAGGACGATCAATCAAACCGAGTCAACTCATCTGAGTCTACCACAAACACAAAACAAGCTATTCTGACCTTACAAAAACAGAGCAGCATACGGATCGATTCAAACGAGTCGACCGACTCAAGAACCGTTCGAACTCAGCCCAACCCAAATCCTTCAATCCAAAATCACCTGAAAAATTCAAATATAGAGTAATGAACCTAACAGAGGAAGAAATTCAAGGAAAAACTCATTGAGCAGAGTCGCTGTCGTCGCAGCAGGATCTGAACTCGGTTGATCGGCCACATAGTAGGCCCCTCCTCTTCCGTAACGTCCCCAGCAAGATCCTCCGCCACCATCGCCACCACTCTCTCGGTGCCAACAATCGGCCTTGGCCGGAATTCTGCACTGGAATCCCGCCCGGAGACGCCAAATGTGCCGCACTGGCTTTGCCGGACGGGAGATTCTCGCCTGAATTCTGCCGGAAATTAGGATTCTGAGGTGGGTTTTCTGTTTGGTGTCTGCCTCTACGTCTAGTGGCTGGAGCTCCTCCTCTTGAAGGGCGATTGGGAAAGGAGGAGTAGAAACTTCCCTACTCCGCAATGTACTGAAGAAAAAGAGGGAATTTTTTTGCGTACTAAGTAAATTCCGTGGGGCCCACCGTGATTTATGTATTCTATCGACTCCGTCCATCCATTTTAACAGATGATTTTAAGGCTTGAACCGAAAAATGAAGCATATCCAAAGCGTAAGTAGATTATACCACAGGAAACCGTGTGAATTGAATGTGTACCGTTGAAAATTTCTTGAGGGCCACAGAAGTTTTGGATCAAGCTGATATTTGTTTTTTTCCCTTCATCCATGTATTTTTTATCTCATGAACAGGTTGGATGACAAATAAAAATTACCGTGGGCCCTAGGTAGGTTTCAACGGTGAAAATAATTATTCCCACCATTTCCTGTGGTATTGTCCACTTGAAAGCTTTAATTTTGGACTTGACTCCTTAAAATAATCTAGAAAAACGGATGGACGGCGTGGATAAACCACATAGATTCACGGTGGGCCCAACAGAGTTTACTCACTGCTCTGTAGGGAATCCGATCCCTCCACCAAGACGGTGCGGCCCTTCCTGTGGGGCCCACTTTGATGTATGTATTCTGCATCGCATGACTTGGCGCCTAAGGCAACAATGTTAGTTTAATACCATTTTGATAATGGTTGTGATTCGTATTTTTTACACATGGCACTAGTGTATAACTATCTAGACCATGAAAATAGTGATTAACATGGTGGATTGAGCATATATGTAAAATCAGACTGATCAACACATCCTAACCATCCAATTGATAGTTATGAAATGGATGGTGAAATTTAACATGAGTCGTCCAAATTCGAAAATAAAAATCTTGTCAGTGTAAAGTTTTCTTTGTAAGCTATTTTGATGGTCTGGATTGTAGTAAAAACTATTCCATTTGTAATAATGAAGAGTCGCCACCACTTTGTAAATGCAGTGAAACTAACATCGGCTGGTCCAACAATTTCTGTTTTAATAGTTAATACGATACGCAGGCACTCGGAAAATTGTATATGCAGCATATATTTTATGATTATGTGTTTTATCCAGGCCGTTTATCCATTTTCCAGCTCATTTTAGTGATGAATTCAAAAAACACGTAGATCCAAATCTCAGGTGGACCACACCATAAGTACAGACCTGGGAAAACAAATATCAGCTTGATTCAAGACTTTTGTGGCTCTAAAGAAGTTTTTAACGGTTGGCATTCATTCACCACTGTTTCCTGTAGTGTGGTCCACCTGAGATTTGGATCTGCCTCATTTTGCTCCCAAAGTAATGATCCAAAAGGGATGGATGGCTTGGATAAACACATGCATCATGGTGGGGCACACAGAGCAGGACGTGGCAGGGTCAGTATCCAATCTCCGTCCCAATTACATCGTAAATCCCAGTGCTGAAAAGTAAGATCAGATTGATTGAAGGATCCTAACCTTTGATTTGAGGACACTTGTTTGAGGAAATAAGACCGTTGGATAGTTTTCATTTTTAACCGACGTATCAGATGATCAGATAAGATTAATTTTTGGATCATGATACATGTACACTGGCCAATAAATATTGACGGTTATCCATTTATATGCCACTTTTGCAATCTTTGAGTGATTCCTTAGGTGCCTTCACACTCTGCCAAGGAATCAGAGCTTTCTTTCTGTTGAGGGGAGGTATTTGATATTCAGGTGGCCTATGGCTTTTGATACACACACTCTTAGAAATTCTACACGCCGCCTAACTCAACTTTAATTGACTAGATTACCTAGCCCAATTTAGTTGCGGACCTTGCAGTAAGTATTGTATATCCACACCATTCGTTTTGTCAGCTCATGGACCACACCACATGAAAAAAGTGGTGATTGACTATTAAAAACTTCTCGTGACCTACGAAAGTTTTGGATCAAGCTGATATTTGTTTTTGTTTTTTATTTTTCCCCTTCATCTGGGTATATCTGACCTAATCAACAGGTTGGGTAAAAAATAAATATTACAGTAGTCACTAAGGTGGGTTCATAAAGTTTTTAATGGTTGGTGTTCAATTACCATTGTTTCTTATGTTGTGGCTCACTTGAGACTTGAATATGATTCATTTTTGGGCTCATATCCAAGTTAGTAAAATGAATGGACCACACGGATATATAAATATAAATCTAGGCGTTAGGCCACATGAGTTGGGCAACAAAGAGCTCTGTTTGGGCTATCAACAATGTGTATGTGAATGTGTGAGATGTGTGTGCGTGAAAAAACACAAGAAGCTGTGGGCCACACTACAAGGAACAATGTCTATAAGGACCCATAATTATATATTTATATATAGCCAAATGCTACTTGCGCGCCAGTTCTCACAAACGCTCATGAGAACTTTTTGAGAATTTATCATACGTGATGTGAGTCCGAAATATGAACGGTCCAAGTGATGATGCAATCCATGATATCTGTGAGGTGTAACTTTTACTTTGGTCCAAAACTTTGGTGAGCCATGAAAAACGAAAACAATTTCCTCCCTTAATTTGCATCTCTTTTCTATGGCCCACCATACTTTTAGATCAAGGTGAAAATTTGTCCCTAGGGGTTTCATGGGATGCTGCATCACATGAACCGTTTGGATTAGAGGCCCATGACACGTGTGAAAAGGTGCGCATGTGCACAGGTGAGCATGCCTCTCTGTATATGAAATGGTTCCTTGTAGTTGATCTCATGGGAACTTCCCATGAGGTAGAGCTGTGTGGGCCCCACCATGATGTTTGTCGAACATCAACACCGTGCATTTGATGGGTCCCCTTTAAATTATGGGATGTCCCAAAAATCAGCCATATATGGAACTAAGGTGAGCCATTCCATCTAAAAGCATGTGAAGACATGCCTAAAACATATAAAAGAACTTGGTGGGGCCACTTGAAATTTGGATGCCTCTGAAACTTGGTCTGACCTACAATCGGTCACATTCAATAAATAGTACTTGAATCATTAAAACATGATATGATCAAACTATATAACAAATGTCTTTTAAACTATTCATGTATGAGGCTCACATGTTGTATACATGGAATTCATTTAGATGTATGTTCCTATGTTAGGCACAAGGCCAAAAACTCAGGCTAACCTATGATGTAGGTATCTTACAGAAGAAAACAGCTGGGAAAGAGACATCCACCCTTTATTTCTACAAAGTCTACTGTGATTATTATACGAAATCTAATCAAACCATTTAATGCCACACAAAAATTCAGCGCCGTACCCAAAAACATGCCCATCCACATTTAGGTGGGTCATGCTACGGAAAATAAGTTGGAAGGTGAACAATTCCCTATACACTATTTTCAATCATGTGGTCCACCTAAATCACAGATAGAGCTGAGTTTTAAGCACCCAGTGGTTGGGGTGCATTTCAAATAAACAACTTGACAAGGCCCACTAATTCTTACCACTTGCTCTTCCGGCCGACTCTAGCCGTCGTTACAATCTAATGGAAGGTACACTAATACTAATTCCAGCTCATCGATGCTATGATGGCCGCGATCGATATACCCAAAGTGCCAATGCCTCCATTTCTTCCTCTATAGATCGGGTCCATCTTGGATTTGCCAATGCCTCATGAACACTGGTAGGAATCTGACATATGAAGAATTCCTATGTAAATTTCTTGAGAGGTTCAGAGAGTTCCTTGGTGGATACACAGTTAGCAATTGGATACCTCGACCTTTGTTCTTCAATATCTGGAGAGTATCTATTAGGTGGCTTGGCACGATTGTACTTATGAGGTAAGACATACCCCGCAGATGCATCTATATCATCGGTATGTAAGGGTGTAATAACAGTACTTACCTCAGGAGTATTCTCAGGAGATGATTTGGCTGGCACTTCAGATGGAGAGGATATAGGTTCGGTCTCAGATGTTGCATGCACTACATTAGGATATATCTCGGCTTCACAGTTCACAACGCCTGAGTTATCATTCGGCCCATCATGCTCTTGCGGCTTCTCATGATTCTGCCCCTCATGTTCACGTGGCCCCTCATGTCTGAACTAATCAAACTCATTCGGCATCTTATGTTGGAACTAATTCAACTCTTCATATGTATCTTCCCCCGAAGAGGAGAAGTAGGTGTCGAAGAGGAAAAAACATATCAGTCTCCAAGAATTGGACATCCATTGTCACATAGAGTCTGCGAGTGGTAGGATCATAGCATCGGTACCCTTTTTGATGGACGTCATAACCCAAAAATAAACACCGACGTGCACACAGATCAAGTTTAGTGCGCTGGTTCTTATGGAGATACACATAGACGACACACCCAAAGACGCGAGGAAGAAGCATCAGTACAGTAGGTAGTGACATATAAGTAGAAAGACATTGGAGTGGTGTCTGAAAGGATAAAACCTTGGAAGGCATTCGGTTGAGAAGATGGACAGAAGTTGAGACGACATCGGTCCAAAACCGTTGAGGCATATGAGCACCGAGAAGCAAAGCACGAGCAGTCTCAAGAGCATGTCTATTCTTCCTCTCGGTGACACCGTTCTATTGAGGTGTTTGTGAGCATGAAGTTTCATGAATTAAACCATGTTGAGTAAAGTACGCTTTAAGGTGCTTATTGACATATTCACCACCATTATCAGAGCGGAGAACCTTCATGGTGGCAACGTACTGAGTATCAACCATAATATGGAATGTTTCAAAGGCACTAAGAACCTCATCTTTGTGTTTCATCAAGTAGAGTCATGTCATACGGGTACAATCATCCGCAAAAATAACAAACCAACGAAAGCCAGACATATTAGTAACAGGTGAGGACCCCCATACATCAGAGTGAATTAACGCAAATGGAGTGTCACTTTTATTTATGCATAATGGATAAGTAGCGCGATGGCTCTTAGCCAAAATACAAGTGTCACATTTCAAATTAGAAGTTTGTAAATGCTTAAACAGATCAGGAAAAACATGCTTCAAATAAGAAAAAGATGGGTGTCCCAAGCGTCGATGCCACAACCAAAGTAGTGTCTCTTTATCAACAGGCGGATGGTTCATGTTATTGGCCTGGCCGATTCTGATGTCTTCCACATAATATAATCACCCCTCTTAGTACCACGTCCAATTATCTCCTTGGTGAGAATATCCTGAATAAGACAAAAGTTTGGATAAATAAGTACAACACACCCAAAGTCTGCAGTAAGCTGACTTACAGACAACAATTTATGAGATAGAGACGGAACAAGTAAAGTATTAGATAAATCCAAGGATGGAGATAAGGTCACAGAACCAGCTCCAGTGACTGGTGAGATAACACCATTTGCATTGGCTAAGTTGGTGTGTCACAGAAGAGAGGTTTGAGAGAAGTCTAAGGCAGCCAAGGTCATATGGTCAGTGGCCCCCAGTCGAGAAGCCATGCACTACAGCCCGTATCTCTGTGGGAGGTAAGAAGAGCAAGACCAGGGATACCTGAGTTCAAGTTGAGAGGAGCATCCGTGGACGTTACAACTGGTTATATAAGAGAAAGATGAGACTCTGCAGCAGCAGCAACAGTTGTGCTTGAACTTCCATTGGTTCCGGTTCCATTAGGACGTTTACGGGCTTGAAGATCATGCCACCAATCAGGGTACCCATGCAACTTAAAATAATTTTCACGTGTGTGTTTCTGGTTTCCACAATGAGAACATTTTTTCACATCAGTAGAATTTCGGGTCTTGGAAGATTTACCAGGGGCAGAGGTGCTTAACATAAAGGCTTTGGAGGCCAAGACAGCCCCCTGGAGCCCATCGGTGTCATAGGAAGTCATAGCCCGTTGTCGAATAGCCTCCCGTCTAACATGCACATACGCTTATTCGACAGTAGGAAACGGTTTCATCTGTAAAACATCAGCCCGTATTTTGTTTAGTCGATTGTCGAGACCATCCAGAAACACATAAACACGGTCTTCCTAGATGATCCGATTATAGTGCTGAATATCAACAGAGCATTCCATAGGATTTGACCAGCGGAAATCAATTTCACGCCATAAACCCTGCAACTCAGTGTAATATTTTTCCAGCGAGCCAGCGGCTTGCTTCGGTCATGTCACACGCCGTCGAAGATCATACACTTGTGAGGTATCACTACCATCAAAGAAGGTAGTTACAATGGAATCCAAAACCGCTTTTGCCGTAGGAAACCGAATAAAATTGCCAATTAAGGACGAATATATGAAAGAAATTAACCAACCTTTAACAATGGCGTTATCGGTGTGCCACTTGCGAAAGGAGGGATCAGTTGGTAGCGGCTGGGGAAAGTCGTCGTTAATGTACCCCAGTTTGTCCTTACCAGAGATATACATCTCGACAACCTGGGACCACAGTGCATAGTTGGAACTATCCAACTTAATGCCAAACGGAGCAACGGATGTTTCAGTGATGATGGTCGGGGTCCGAGCACTGTTCAAAACCTCGATCATCCTTATAATCAATTTAAGGATAGAGTCAGAGATTGGACGTGTCGCTAGAGGAGTTCGGAGCATCAGAGTCCGCCATGAACGGAGGTATGGTTAGGGTGCAATACAGGAAGTCAGAACTCGTTTGGCTCTGATAACATGTCAGAAATTCTGTCTTTCATATATTTCTCATTTTTGTTCAGCCGTGGGTTATATACATTTTTAAAAGAATAAAATCTAAAACCTATTCTTTGCTATACAATTCCGTCTCCTAGACTCACACTAAACTCCTTTATTCACGGGATGTTATAGATTTCAAATGCCTAAAATCTCTCTTGCTTGTTTACAATGACAGATCACGCCAACACTCTGTTGCACGAATTATACATATCAGCACACATGAATATGACTTGGTGATTGTAATCCAGGCAGGGAACCTTGAATCTTGTTTTTGATCTTGGAAGCAAGAACCATATAGTCCTTGTCCTTGCCCTGGTTGGCGTGGGGGCTCAAGAAGCATTGCGTAGCCATCTCAATCTCTGTCTTGCATATCCACTTCAGGGTGTTGAAGCCCTTATGGCAGCTCTCCATGGGGCAGAAGAGAATCTGCAGCTTCCCTTCAGCACGTTCGTGGACATGTTTAAGTACATTGTATAATTGCTTCTCGTCGGAAAGAACGCGAACGTTAGACTGCTCGTGGAATAGGAATTGCCGGTTCATGCCGACGCCGACCCTGGCGGCCGAGTCGACGATATTTTCAGTGAATTGATCGACGTCGAGCTGATACCAGCGATCAGATGTGGTGAAGTCCAGAATCGCCCACCTATCGATATGTTTAAACTGATCTGCATTAACCGTTCTGTTAAAGAACAACAAAGAAGAAAACTCTATGAGATATGAAGAAATTAGAAACAACAATGTTATCATTGAAATGACTATTGATTTGGATCATCCAATCAAATAAGCTAAGCCCAAAAATCAAACTGATTGAAAAATCCTAGTTGTTTGGTGAGATGACTTTGCCCGTCATTTTTTCATACACCAATCTGATTGGTTTTCATCGAGTGGGCTTTTTAGTACTTATTTCAATAAACGAGGATTCAAAGAGAGTTTGCGAAAAGGGTTTCGCTCAAATTATGTTAAGGTGACAAACACAAATTTTGAGGGTGCATCCAAACAGGAGCCCGAATCCTGCAATCTAAAAAATGATATGGTTCCATGACTATTACATAATTTTTGCATTTTTGTTAAAGTCCCTTGATATACATTATATGTCATGACATATCTAATAGTACGAGCTTTTAGATCAAGCGGTTGTTTGACATGGTATCGGAGTATAAAGTCTTTTGTTAGAATTTTATTTGAATCTCGTGGGCAATAAATATGCCTCACTCAAGTTGGAAATAATATCAGCTTGATAAAAAAGTTTATTATAATCAATCACCATCGTTTACTTTGGTGTGATCCACTTTAGATTTGTTTCTACTTCATTTTTTTGAGACAATGCCCAAAAATAAGCCAGAAAAATAGGTAAACGGCATGGACATACAACACATACAACAAGGCGGGCTCCAAAATCAGGGACTCACCCAATAAGCTCTTACCCCAGACTCACCTAATCTGCACGTCCAAGAGGCCCATCGATGGTGCCGTGACAATGTGATTCACATGAGAGATCCATGTCATTCACTAGGTGGGCCCCACACCCAACCTCCTCACGTCCAACTTATCATGTTGAGTATGTGGTCTCTCTCTACCGTCCATTTCTTAGACACGTAGGAGCCGCCTCATTATTGGGCCACGTTCAAGGTGGGGCCCATCTGATGAATGGGCTACCCTGGGTTTCAGGCCAGGGCATGTTTATAGTGGGGCCCACCTGATCAGTAACCACGAAACAAGCTCACCTAACCCTGAAAAACAGAGCAGCAGACGGATCGTTCCAACCGAGTCAACTCAACCGAGCCTATCACAACCATAAAACAATCTCTCCATACTCTAAAAAAACAGAGAGGAGACGTATCAATCCAACCGAGTCAACTCACCCGATCCTACCATAACAGCAAAACAAGCTCTCCAAACCCTTAAAAAACAGAGCAGCAGACAGATCGATTCAAACGAGTCGACTAACTCAAGAATAGTTTGATCCCACCACAACCCAAATCCTCAAATCAAAGATTCACCACACAAATTCAAACATAGAGTAATGAACATAACAGAGTAAGAAATTCAAGAAAATACTCACCCATTGGAGTCGTCTTCACCGCATCTGAACTCGATTGACGGGCCACGTAGTGGGCCCCACCTCTTCCACCCGTTCCTGAGCAAGATCGTGTGCAACGATTGCCACCAATCTCTCGAAGAGATATTCCCCATCGAAAGAAATGAGGAGTACCAACTTCCCTACTCCACAATGTACTGAAAAAAGACTCGAAATCTGGTTTCTTGATTTCCTCTCTCAGATAGAGACTGGCGTTCAATTCGTAAATATATAGAGGGAAGAAAGGGGAAGCGGATTGCGTGGTGTAACACGCACACCACCTAGGTGTGTTGACGTCACCAAGTTCTGTGAGCCCCACCATGATGTATGTTTTAAATCCAAACCGTCCATCCATTTTTGGATATTATTTTAGTGCATGTGCCTAAAATTGAGGCAGATCCAAAGCTAAAGTGGACCATACAACAGAAAGCTGTTTTTGCAATGACCTCCACCGTTGAAACCTTACTAGGCCCCACCATGAAGTTTATTTTCCATCCAACCTGTTCATAAAGTCATAAATACTTGGATGAAGGATAAAATCAAATATCATCTTGATCCAAAACATATTTGTCCCACAACATGATTTCAACGGTGGGAACACATCTCCACTGCTTTATGTAGTGTGGTCCAGTTGAACTTTAGATCTGCCTCATTTTTAGAACCACACCATAAAATGATTTTCTATAATGGATGGACGGTTTGGATGTAATACATACATTATGATGGGCCCACATAATGTAGTGACGTTAACACTCCATTGGCGGTTTGCGGCACACCACGTAATCTGAGGGAACATTTTCTTCCCTCTCTCTCTTTTTTTTTTCCTTCATCGACGGGACAAAAGGGAGAGCGGATTAGGTGCGAACCGAGTGGCATACAAGACGGTACGGCACTTAACGTGGGGCCCACATTTATTTATGTATTCTCTATCCACACCGTCCATCCGTTTTTTCAGATGATTTTTGACCTTATAACCACAAAAATGAAGCAGATCCAATTCTCATGTGGACCATACCATTGGATACAGTAGTGAATGATCATTAATGGGACACATTTTAGATCAAGCTGATATTCGTGTTTTTTCTTTTTCCAATTCATCAATATTCATTTGACCTTATCAACAGGTAAATAAACATTACTGAAACATTACAGTGGGCACTATGAAGGTTTTAATGGTAGAGCGTTCAGTCACCACTGTTTCCTAAAATACGTTCACTCAAGGTTTTGATCTTCTATTTTTGGGATAATGCCCTAAAATAATCTTAAAAAATGGTTGGACGCGATGGATGTAAAATGCATTAATCAAGGTTGGCTCCACCATAGGGGCCGCACCGTCTTGGGTGAGACCAGGGCCGCACCTAATCAACAAGACGGAAGGAACTTGCTAGCTTCCTTTCTTCGGAATTGGATTGGCACCTTGTACGAAAGAAGCGAAATTGGATTGCGTACTGAGTTACTCAGTGGGCTTATATCGTACTGAGTAAACTCAGTTGGGCCTAATATGAATGCATGTGGGTTATCCACACCGTCCATCCATTTTTACAGGTCATTTTATTGGTTGAATCCAAAATATAAGTATGCCAAAAGCTAAAGTGTACCACACCAGAGGAAACAGTGTGAATAATGACTTCCACCATTGAAAACTTTCTAGGGTCTACAGTGATGTTTATTTGTCATCCAACCTGTTAATAAGATAAAAAAGACATGGACGAAAGGAAAACACAAATTTCAGCTTGATCCAAAACTTCTGTGGGCCCTAAGAAAATTTTAACAGTAGAACTTCAATTCACACTACTTACTGGGTGAGGCTCACTTGATAATTGGATAAATTTCATTTTTGGGTTCAAGCCCTAAAATTATCTTTTAAAATGGATGGACGGAGTAGATAAAATATTTAAATCACAGTGGACTCCACAGAGTTTACTCAGTACGCTAACTCAGTAAGCAATACACGTCTGAAAGAAGCTAGGTCGGGCCCACCGTTATGTTTGTGATAAATCCATTTATCCATCCGTTTTTCCTAATGATGTTACGACATTTAATAAAAAAAAAAATAGTTCAAATCCAAAACTCAAGTGGGCCACACCACAGGAAAAGTGGGTGGGTTAATGCCTACCATTAAAACCTCCTTGAGTCTACAGTGATGTTTATATACCGTTCATACCGTTCAAAGGCCATTCCTACAAAGATGAACTGAAAATAAAAATAAAATCCTGATTCAAAACTTCTGTGGCCCCACCATGTTTCAACAGTGGATGTTCAATCATCTATTGTACGGCCTACATGACTTTTAGGTTTGCGTTATTTTTGGGACCATGTCTTATCATGATCTTTAAAAATGGATTTCTCACATACATAACAGTGACCAGGAAGTTACTGTCAAAGCGTATTGCAGGCAATCCACGTCACGACAAAAAAAAGAATTTGCGGTCTTTCTTTTTAGTGACACCTATGTTAGTTTAACACCATTTTGATAATGGTTTATATTGGTATTTTCCACACATGGTACTCGTGTATACCTATCCAGACCATAAAATTTGTGAAAAACATAGTGGATTGAGGATATATTCATATATAAACTCACACCGATCAACGCATCCTAACCATCCAATCATTGTCAAGAAATGGATAGTGGAATTTAACATAGCATGGACAAATTCAAAATTAAAAATACTATCAGTATAGAGTTTCTTTATAAGCAATTTTGACGGTCTGGATTGTGGTGAAAACTATTTCATTTGTACCGTTGAAGAGTCACCACCACTTTGTAAATGTAGTAAAACTAACATCGAAGTCTCCTACTTACTTTCCATTTGCATGGTACATTTGTTGCAATATTCCCGACAGCGCCCAATGACAACAACGCACTACGCCGGGGCCACAGGACGCGGATTGCGTGTTGACAGCGTCAGTAGCGAGGTTGCTACTGACAGTGCTCTGTGGGCCCCGCATGATATATATGTATTTTATCCGAGCCGTCCAACTATTTTAACAGATCATTATAGAGCATGAGGCTAAAAACGAGAGAGATCGAAATCTCAAGTGGACCACACCACAAGAACTCACTGTCTCTTAAAAGCTATTTGTTTTCTAATTCATTGGTAGATACTTGTAAATAGATAACAATTAATTAAGGATGTAATTTCTGCATCTTTTTAATGTTGAAGCTGATTAGTTACTTTTTAAACGCTAAAATTGAGGGTGTGAATTTCATGTGGGGCCCATGTGATGTATGTGGCTTATTCATGCCGTCCATCTACTTTGTGGGGCTGATTTTAGGATATGAGCTCAAAATTGAGGAAGATCCAAAGGTCAAGTGGGCCACACCCTTGGGAATTGAACCACTCCGTTGAAACTTATTAAGGTCCCTAAGGCCCTGTTTGGGCAACGGGATTAGAAGGGATTAGGTGGGATTGTATTAAAAAAAACATCATAATTACCCATGGCAGGGATTGTTCCCTGATTCCATGGGATTAGATTAATGCTCCGCTTTGTTGGTAATACAGTGGTACATTGAATGGATATACCCACCATCATTTGAAATTACCAAAATAACACACATGTATTATATCTAAACCATTCATTTGTTTTGTAACATCATTTTATGGTGTGGGCCGAAAAATAAGGTAGATCCAAAACTTATGTGGTCCCAAAGAAGTTTTCAACGGTAAGTATTCAATCCCCGTTGCTTTCAGTGGTGGGTCCACTTGAGCTTTAGAATTACCTGATTTTTGGCCCATGCTCTAAAATAATCTCAAAAAATGGGTGGACGGTGTGGATATAGCCCACACATCAGGGTGGGACCTACACAACTTGCTAGCATTGAGTGAAATTGGCACGGGACCCAATGCAATTCCATCCGATCTAATTCCAAGCTTTTCCAAACATGAGTGGAATTGGCACGGAACGAGATGATTCCAATCCCACCTAATCCCTTCTAATCCCGATGCCCAAACAGGGCCTAAAAGTTTTGGATCAAGCTGATATTTGTGATTTCCCCTCATATGTCTCTTGATCTTAGGTTAGATGATAAATAAACAATCTTATGAACCCTAAGAAGTAAAAAGTTTTCACCGGTGGATGTTTTACGACCACAGTTTCCTGTGGTGTGGACCACTTGAGCTTTGGATCTGCTTCATTTTTTAGGCTCATGCCCTATATTGTTCCACTAAAATAGATGAACGGCTACGATATGTCACATACATATGGTAGAGGGCTCATAAATTTAAGTTAGTACCTTTCAGACGACTTTTTGAGGAAATACTCTATTTCTTTTAAATAATGGTAAAAATTAATAATTTGCAATTTAATTGAACTTACCTGACAAATACAATTTTAAACACTCGCTCAATTACTTACTTAAAATAGGAATGTTTGGACAATCTAACACTTGACACATGCTTGTGGAAATAGGACACTGGATTTTCATTTTTAACCCACCAAAAAATGTCTATCAATTGAAAATTTGGGATAATAAAATTGTATATGCTTGGAAAATTATAGCCAAATTAAATGGTTTAGAATATGTCACATGACAACTATGTCACATATGGTATGTATGAACTTTAAATGGAAAAGTTAAAGACATATACATGCGGGAGCATTAAATACTAAAGTTTTATCAAAATCAACTCAAATAAGTCTTTTTAAGGCAAATTTCTAATAAGCATTAAATGTTAGAGTTTCATCAAAAGCAACATTGTGTAAATGTAAGAGTCCAATGACATAAATACTCTAATAAGGTTTCTCATACAAAAAAATTCATTGATGTTTTAATCTCAGAAAATGTTTCTTATGCAAGAGTCCAATGACTTAGAGACTCAAGTAAATCTTTTTATACATGACTGAAATAGCAAGAGGCGCATGTGATATCTTGTATACGTGTCCTAATATGATATATAGGATAGACTTATATAGAGAATCAATGGAATTTACATGGTTAAATATCCAAATTTATCATATTGTCTAATCGTACTATAAAAGTATCACTTAAAGAAGAGCTCAAAGCCCTCGCCAACAACAATTAATCTATCTTTATACAAAGAAGAGCTCAAGGCCCTCACCAACAACAATTAATCTATCTTTATAAGGCTCTATGCTACCCTTTTATCTTTTGTCCTGCATAGAGTACTTTTATAAGCCTGTTTGGTACATGGTGTGATTAAATGGTGTGGAGTTGCATTTGGTCTTATGCAAATTCCATCTAGCCTGTGGAAACGATTCAAAGGATTGGATTAATCCCAATGTTAGATCATCCAAAGCCAATAACAGATACTATAAATTTTTTCGTGGATTTCGAAATTCACTACATCTATGGGCCTCACATTGATGTGTGTGTTTTATCCAAGTCATTCATTCATATGTGCCCTTTACACATTACATTCAATTGCATATCATTACAACGAATGGCAAGAATTTGATCCCAATGACAATTGGAGAGTTGAAATACCATGGTATTTCTAGGCATGCAATCATTGCACAATAACATTGCTAATTTCATCTAATGCAATTCCATACAATTTAAACCCCATGGTTAAATGGTATGGAATTGCATTAAATAGAATTAACACCACTGGTGCACAATGATTGAATGTCTAGAAATACCATAATATTTTATCTATTCAATCTCCACATTTGGGATCAAATCATTCCTTAGGGAAAACACTACATTAAGTGAAACCCTGCTTGATAGACCATGGAATTGTAATCAATTGACCAAATTCACAACTGATATCAGTCACTCATACACATATATAACTCAAATGTCACATGTAAAGGAGCCATATGAATGAACAACATTGATATAACACATGCATCAATGTGGGGACTACCAATGTAGTGGATTTCAAAATCTACAGAAAATCTCGCATGCGACCAAATGCAATTCCATTCACATAATCCCAATTCTTCCCATTATCTCCAAATGCCGAATAGAATCTCCATGTGACCACATGCAACTCCATCCTACCTAATCTCACTTAAGCCTATGTATCAAACAGGCTAGCTTCTTAACCTAGTCATTCCACTTTTATCCATCTATACTTCATGAATCCCACACACCTTAGACGATCTGAGCCTCATTTTTTGATAAGTTGACGGAGAGCATTCATCAGTCACATGCTTCATGATAAACTTGACAGTTTTTGCCACAATGGGCAATTTTTTTGTTTTTCTGCATTATAATTAGACAACATCAGCATCGATAATTGCATTAAATGCTGGCAGTGATAAGGTGGCTAAATCAAAATGCATGCAAACATAAAATTGCTATTAAAGACAAACAAAGGACTCAAACTCGGACTCTTTTACCTTAGATTTAGGGCCTGTTAGATTTTCCATGATGCAAATAAATTCCTGGTAAATAAGTAATTATTACTTTTTCACTTGTTTGAAAATAAGTGAGTAATTCCACCTAAAAAATCGATTCAAAAATATTGACTTAAATCCATGGGCCTCACCGTAATGTATATGATATATCCGTATCATCCATCTATTTTATTAGAATATTTTAGGACATAAGCCAAAAAATGAGGCAGATCCAATGCTCAATTGGCCCACATGAAAGGAAACAATGGACTTAATTTGTCCGCCGTTGAAAGTTGGTTCTTTTACTAGGCCCACATTGAGGTTTACTCACCATCTAACCTATTTATAAGGTCACATAGACATGAATAAGTGAAAAACATAAATATAAGCTTGATCTAAAACTTCTAAGGGCCCAAGAAATTTTTTATGATAGGCATTCGATTGCCACAATTTCATGTGGTGTGGTCAGCTTGAGCTTTGGATTTGCCTAATTTTTGGGCTCATGCCCTAAATTCAGCAAACATAATGAATGGGTGGTGTGGATAAGCAACACACATTACGGTGGCTTCCATATTTATTTTGCAAATTTTTCACTTTAATGGGCCGTTTGATTTTTAATTTTCCACCCTAAATATAGGGAAATACGTCATTATTGCTTACTCCACCCGTTCGAAATTAGCCGTAATTCGAAATTCAGTCCATACAAATCCTTTTATTACTGATTTAAATATGTGGGCCCCACCATGATATAGGTGAGTTATCCACACCATCCATCCTTTTAAAAAATACATTTTAAGGCATGCGCCCAAAAATAAAGAAAATTAAAAACTCAAGTGGACCACACCATATGAAACAATGATCATTAAGACATCAATGGTTGAAAGTTGTTTTCTCCCTGGGGCCACATTGATGTTTATTTGTCATCCGACCTGTTCATAAGGTCACACAGTCATGGATAAAGTAGAAACAGAAATATCAGTTTGATTTAAAACTTATGAGTCCTCAAGAAGCTTTCAATGGTAGGAGTTCAATTCCCATTGTTTCCTGTGGTGTGGTCCACTAGATCTTTGGATTTGCCTTATTTTTCGGCTCATGCCTTAAAATGAGTTGGCTAAAGGGATGAACGGTGTGGATAAGACACAAACATCATGGTGGGCCCCACAATTTAATATTTTTCTCCTCTGGTGACGCAAGGAGGGCTATAAATGAAATGTGGCTGTCAACATCACCTTGGAAACTCAACCGAAAATATAAGAGTAAATAATTATTACCCATTTACCTTGAGTTACCTACGTAATTAGAAAATCAAACAGGCCTTAAGTGTTTAAAAAGTAACCGGTCTCAGCATTAAGAAAATTACTCATGTACATGGTAATTACAGTTCAGACAGAAAATCCAACGGGACCTTAGATTTGCATACAGTGATTTCAAAGATCTCACCTGTCAACGTCTGAGTGACTAAATTACAAATGAAATACAGGGCGGAATAATCAGGAATTAAAAAATAACAGATCCTGTCCCTTGATATTCCTGACATAAAATCATTGTATAATAATGGTGGGGGCAGAGTCTTTGCCTTGGCAATTTCAAAAGGTTAAAGCGCATACTTGGAGAATTTCGAAAGGTCTAGTACTCCAAATCCGCGTTTCTTTAAGTGGGGAGCGGATTAGGTGGACCCTCAAAATGGGCCCACCTTGATGCATGGGTAGTATATCCATGCCGTCCATACCTTTTATCAAATCATTTTAATACATGAGACAAAAAACCAAGTAAATCTAAATTCAAGGTGGACCACACTATAGAAAATAGAGGCGATTGACCGTTAAAAACTTCCAGTAAGCTACCAAAGTGGCAAATAAAAATTATAGTGGGCCATGGGAATTTTTTAATGGTTAGCGATCAATCCCCACTGCTCCCTGTGGTTTGGTACCCTGCCATACGTATCTGCTTCATTTTAAAGGCTTATGTTCTAAATTGAGATGGAAAATGGATGGACAGCATCAATATACAACACCTTATATCAAAGTGGGCCATGGTCAAGGCTGCACCATGTTGGTGAGGCCTGGCCACACCTAGTCGGCTCACTTTAATTTATTCCGTGCTTGCACAACAATCACATTCTTTTTATCCCTTTAATTTATTCTATGCTTGCGCAGCACATCAAGCATGCACACTCTCTTACCCTCCGTGTTGGGAGTTATTTGATACTCAGGCAGTATATGGCATTTGATACACGAGCACTTTTCTTTACACTATTCATGTATGGAGCCACAAGTCTGTGTACATGAATCTATTCTGCTTATTAGATGTGTTATCCCATGTTAGGTCCAGTTGAGTGCTGGATCTGCCTCATTTTTATACTTATACCTATAAATGAACCGAGGAATGGAATGAACGGCGTAGATATACATATATATGACGGTGGGTCTACCCACAGAACTGACCATTCATGGCTAGAGACAAGCAGGGTGGGATGCAATCGGCATGGTGACTTAGGGCCTGTTTGTTTTTTGAATTTGTTAGTAAATGCATTTTCCCTGAGCATTTATTACTTGCTCAGGAAAATGCAGTAAAGTATCGGAAGTTATCATAGCCAATGTCACTCTTTTGAATACTTTGCAAAAAGCAGAGAACTATTATTCCCATGTTTGGAAATGGCGGAAAATGCATGGGTGGAAATTAACAGATTGACGGAACTCTGGTGGTGTACCATTCATTCATTGACGTTGGCAACTTCTGTGGGTCTGATCACAAGGTATATGTTATATCCAAACCGTCCATTCATTTGCCGAGCGAGTCTTAGGCTTGAATTGAAAAAGTTAGACAGATCTACCTATCAAGTGGACCACACCGCAAAAGCCAGTGGGGGATTGAACGTTATGGTGAGCCCTACAAACTTTTTAACTGTGAAAATCATTATCACTGGAGCTATTTATGGTGTGGTCCAGATGATCTAAGGATATGATTAATTTTTTCGATAATGCTATATAGAAGGTGGTGCACTCCATCAAATGCTCTCATAGACTACCGAGAGCTACATCAGTCTTGTCTAGTCTTCGAGCCCTACCCAGAGATCCCCATGGATTTCCCTTGGAAATCTCCTCTGTAGTTGGGATTTCACGTTTTCCATCCGGCTACCATTTTAAAGCATCTGTCAAACGCGCGAATGGATCATCATGACCCATTTCGTTGTGAATTCACCAAACCCAAAAAAACAAACACGCCCTTAGTGTTGATGCAGAAATATGGGTTACCTTCCATAAATCTTTGCGTACCTACACAGGGAGAAGATAAAAGGAGATTATAGCTGTAGCAGGGAACCCTTCGATGCCTAAGTTACGTAGGGAATCTGGGTCTGGTGGTAAACAAGATTTTGGACTTGAGATTGTGTGTACCTTTCACCATTAGGGATGCACCTATTTATAGGTGAGAGATGGTGGTGGCGTAGGGGATGATCTCCTTATTTGGTAGGTGCGTATTATGGAGGAATTCGGATCCCGCGCGAGGATCTCCCAAGATCCTGACTAAGATCTCGAGTGGATTCGTGTTATGAGCGTCCAGCTAGATCTTTAGCTGAGATTTCGGGTAGATACCGTCGAGACCAAGTCGGAAGTAGCAGAAGTGGAGTCGCGCCGACCTAGAGTTATACCGATCCGGCCCTTTGGCGAGTAGTGTTCTTTTGGCATCAGACAAATCAACAGGTTCTCCGACTTACTCTTGAGGTTTGTCGAAAGATCGAGTCTGATCTTATTTCTTGCTCGGTTTGGGACCAGAAATAAAGCTTTTTGATTGTATTGGTCTTTAGGCGACCTGGCTAAGTCCACAGAATGCCGACCTGACCTTATCTTATTAGTCGATATATTTTTCCCATAACAGTTAGCATCATTCGACCAATCAAAATTACGGCTTTTCATAATTGGAATTCACAGTGCAATCAATTTTGTTTGAGTTAATATATGACATGTGTACAATTTCAGAATGCCTACATATACTCACAAAAACCATACTGGTTTTTTTCCCCTAAAAATAGACCCAAGGTATGATGGGAGCTTTTTTATAGACTTTCTTTTTAAAACTTTATTTATTTTCAAAGATCGGAGCACGTTTTTAAATTTTTGGGATGAAAGTATTCTTGAATCTTTTTTATACATATGTATTTTATTATTACTTTCTGACTAACTCTTCCATTACCACTACACTTTGGCTATCTTTTGTGCTTTTTGACTACTCTTTGACAATCTTTTGTGTTTTCTGACTACCCTTTCTAATTGAAACTCCAACCTAAAAAAAGAAGAAGAGTTTCTTCTTCTTTTTACTTGGTATGTTGAGATGGACTACTTAGATGCGTATGCTTAGAGAAAAAAAAAAAACTAATAGAAGAAGACGAAAGATATCAAAAGATTAAGCTTAGATGGATCTTTTAATAAGAGTCGGACTTTAGGTCCACTTTTGAAAGCTCAAATGGTGTCTAAATGAAATGATTATAGTTATATTTAAAAGGTTTTTAAATTATATTTCCAACCGGCATAAGATCACCCTGACCCAATCTATAAGGAGGGAACTATGATCGTTTCCATAAGATTGTACGATGTTGGAAAAACTACGTACGATCATGGTTTGTAAATGTAAGTGATCACGGTCTATACACATAAGCAATCGCAATCACAATCTTACAGATAAACGATCACAATCTATACGCATAAGCATTCATGTTTGTAGTTTGTACACATAAGCGATCATAATCATGGACTATACATGTAAGCAATCGTGGTCTATATACGTAAGCAATTGCAATCACATTCTGTATATGTAAGAAATCATGGTTTATAGATGTAAGTGAACACGATCGCAATCTATAGATGTAAGCTATCACGGTTTATATATGTGAGCATTTATGATTTTTTTCAGCATCATGCGAAAATTGATAATAACTCACTAGTTACATGTCAAATCGAAACGATCTTGAGTTCGTTGAAAAGATAATTCAAAAACCTTTCAAACATAATTGAAATCACCTCATTTAAACATCATTAGACCTTTCAAAGGTGGATATAAAGTCCGGCTCTTGACAAAAATGCATGTCTAAGCCTAATCTTTTAAAGAAAAAAAACCCATGACAAATGAACTAAGACTATAAGCGAGTGTAAATTACAAATTGCTTGTGATAATTTTGAATAAAAGCAAACACCTAAAATGCATCCTAAGGATGCATAGATCCTAAGCAATGGTGGGATATGATTGAAAAAAAATGAGGGCCTTTCCCAATTAATCCAATCGAAGGAAATGTCAAACCATGTTTGTCTGAATTTACATAAATAAATAAAAGGATTCCGACCAAAGTAACCTTGTGATATTGTAAAACATCTTTAAAATTGAAAGATTTAAACAAATGCCTTAACTAGCACCCAACACATTTTAAAAAAATTTTAGGATGAAATTGTTCCTGCTTGGATGCTAGTGCACGTATAAACCTTCTTATTATTCATTTGTTGTTTAAGATTTTAACCAAAGTAACCTTGTGGTATTGCCAAACGTCCCAAAATTTAAAAGGTTCAAACAAATGCCTTGGAAAGTCCCCTGATACCGTTTTTTTAAAAAAAAAATTCCGACCAAATTGTCCCTGACTACCTTTTGCTTTGAGCCCAGCCCATGATGGCGGGAGGGATTAAGATACGGTAAACACTTTAGCGCTCACTATGGTATTTTGTTAGAAATCCATACCGTTCACATGTTTTTCCAAATCATTTTATGAGATGACTCCAAAAATGAGGTAGATCCAAAGCTCATGTAGACCACATAATAATAATAATAATAATAATAATAAAAAAAACAATGGAAATCGTATGCTCTCGGTTGAAACATTCATCGGGTTGCAGAAGCTTTGGACTAGGATAATATTTTTATTCTTTTAGTTCATCCCTGTGACAAGGACTTCATGTGCATTTGAGCCACTTTATGAATAGTGGAGCCTAAAAAGCTTTAAACGGTGGGCAACCCCTTTCCATTGTTTTCAGACAGGTGGCCCACTTGAGTTTTGAATATGTCTTATTTTTTGTCTCATTTCTTAATATGATCTTCCAAAACAGATGGATGGAGTGGATTTCTCACAAACATCACGGTGGGCCCAACACAACTTTCCATGGCAGGAACTTCATGCAAAAGACTTTAGCTTGAAATCCGCATCAACATGATGGACATGACGTGCATTGGGTAGCAAGACCTAACTAAAGATGGATGGTCTTGTGAGGCCCACTGTGATGTGTGTATTTTATCCATGCCGTCCATTCATTTTGAAAGATTATTTTAAGGCATGATCTAAAAAAATGAGGCACATCAGAGGCTTAAGTGGACCACACCACAGAAACCAATAAGATTGAAAACCTACCATTTATAATTTCTTGGGGTTATAGAATTTTTTGATGTAACTCATTCTTTGGCTATGGATTCGACACACCCAGGCCTTGACATTCTCGACCATTAATACATGATAATCATGACCCAGACCCTTAACACTTGACAACCATGACTCATGCCCTTAATACACAACTCTAACTTATACTCTTAATACACAACCTCAACCCTTAACAAATGATATATGTTCATTGTCTTTTACATAGACAACCACAACTACCCATCTCCACCTTAAACTTCCGACAATTATTTCTTCCCTCGACAATAATCATGATCATCTCTCTCTATTCACAACCAAAAGTAGCTTTTATATCTAAGAAAATTCTATTTTTAATAATAATAAAAAAAAATCCATTCAAAATGTCTTCCATCTATCAATGGCTACCATATTTAAGAAAAGTGGTCGTTGGAGCATAAACAACACTCATTTTTAGAGTCATAGAAGTTGTTGGTGCTCCTGCTTTAGAAAAGTTGATGGCGGTGATCACTAGCCGAAAATGCAGTTGAGGGAATGGTGGTGGGTCCTTGAAAGATATGCTTGAAAAGAAAGAAGAATAGTCCTTGTAAAATAAGAAAGGAAGAAGAAGAAGGTTCGTACTATCACTGGCTTCCAACCACGGCTACTTTCATTTCAAAAAGGAAGTACCTAAATCATTTGTTTAAACTTCCCAATTTTTGGAGTGTGTGTTTGGCCATACCACAAGACCACTTTGGCCAAAATCCCATAAATAAATACTCCACATCTGCAACGTAAAATGCAATCATTATGTTTGAAGCGGCAAAACAAATAAAAAGACTACAAAAGTAGTGCCGACTTCCAAGATAGTTTCACTTCATTTTTATGGGACTTCGAAGTTAGTTTCACTCATTTACAAAGTGGTGGCGACTCTTCAACAATCCAAATGTTATAATTTTTTTATCACAATCTAGACCGTCAAAATAGCTTTAAAAGCTATGTAGCATAATCGAAAATTTACGCTAATAAGATTTTTATTTTCGAATTTGGACCACTCACCACCCATTTCATAACCATTAGTTGGACGGTTAGGATGTATTGATCAGTATGAATTTACATATATGCTCAATCCACAATGTCAGTCATCATTTTTATGGTCTAGATAGTTCTACACGAGTGCCATGTGTGGAAAATACCAATCACAACCATTATCAAAATGGTGTCAAACTAACATAGTTGTTCAAACCCCCCACAGAGAAACCTGCTGGCAAATCCCTCCCTTTCAGTTGTTTGCGTCGAGGAAGAAAAAGAAAATTCCCTCGCTTTATTCCCTCTCCTATATATATATATATATATCTATATATATATATATATATATATCTATATATATATTTCAAATCTTTTTTCAGTACATTGCGGAGTAGGGAAGTTGCTGATCCTTCTCCTTTCTTTCAATGGCGAATCACTCTTCAAGAGGAGGAGCTCCAGCCTCTAGAGGCAGAGGCAGACACCAAACAGAAAACCCACCTCAGAATCCTAATTTCCGGCAGAATTCAGGCGAGAATCGCCCTTCGGCAAAGCCAGTGCGGCACATTTGGCATCTCCGGGTGGGATTCCAGTGCAGAATTCCGGCCAAGGCCGATTCTTGGCACCGATAGAGTGGTGGCGATGGTGGCGGAGGATCTTGGTCGGGACGTTGCGGAAGAGTAAGGGCCTACTATGTGGCCGATCAATGGAGTTTCGATCATGTGCCGGCTGCGACGACTCTGCTCTGAGTATTTTCTTGAATTTCTTCCTTTGTTATGTTGATTACTCTATATTTGAATTTGTACGGTGATATCTGATTGGAGGATTTGGGTTGAGCTGGGATCTAAGGGCCTGGTTGGATGCTTGTAATTGTAAGAAAGTTACATTTAACTTGCTTATAGGTGTAAATAAGTTACTAAGTAATCCTGTTTGGATATAAGTTGTAACTTACTTACAGGTAACTTACTATTTATGTTTGGAAAACTTGTAACTTTATTACAGGTAATAAGTTGCATATTTACGCTAAGTAGAGCTTGAAATATGGAATCGTTGAAAAATTAGATTTACACATAAAAAAGATTGGATAAAATTATTCCATTTTATCAAGTCCATGTAAATGAATAGCTTGGTTGATTCTTAGATTAAACAAATCAACAGGTAGGCCATAAAAGTGAGCTCACGTTTTCAAAATGCTTGTAATGTAGGGAAAAAAAAAAAAAAAAAACTTGAGGTAAGATATCTAAGCAAAAATTTTCCACAGGAGTGACTCTTGTTGGCAAGGATCAGTTAAAGAGAAATCACAAGCATAGGAAGCTGCTTCCACAAATTCTGCATTAGCAGTTAAAATCTAAAAGTAGGACATTATTAAAATGGACCAATATCAAGGGATTGTTTAAAACCAGATATCTTAACACTTCGATGTACCCTCGATTTCTCACCATCTGACAACAGGCAAGAATCCAAATGCAAATGGAACTTGGGACTGTTTGAAAATGAATATGTTAACAATGCAGTGGGCACTCAATTTCAAAACACCTAAGGACGTGCAGGAATCTCAATGCAAATAGAAATTGGGAGTGTTTAAAAAACCATATGTTAAAACAGATTTGGGACCTACATGGGGACAAGTTGCACTGACCAACAAGCCCCACTTATACAAAATGAACAATGGAATGTGGGCCCCACTATGATGTATTTGTTTTATCGACACCATCTATCCATTATTCTAGATCATTTTAAGAAATCAACCCAAAAATAAGGTACATCAAAATCTCAGGTGGACCAAATCACTAGAAACAATGTTGATTGAATGCCCACCATTAAATACTTTTGGTAGGCCACTGATGTTTTGGATCAAACTGATATTTGTTTTGTTCCCTTCATCTAGGTCTTTCTGACCTAATCAACAGGTTGGATGTGAAACAAACATTACAGTGGCCGAAGGAGTTTTTTAATGGTGGACTTCCAATCATTACTATTTTGTATGGTGTGGTCCACCTGAGATTTAGATATGCCTCATTTTTGGAATCAAGCCCTAAAACAATCAAAATAATGAATGGACAACATGGATAAAACAAATACAGGATGGTGGACCCCACAGACCATCGGACATTACCTATGCCTCTAGCCAAACTGCCTCCGTCAACCCTAATGAAAAAAAAAAAAAAAAAGGGAAAGAAAGAAAGGGGTTTTCTAACCCTGCTGAAGCTGGATCGGAGAGGGAGAAGGAGACTGGGAGAGGGAGAATGAGACCGAGAGAGGGAAACGGAGGCCTTCACTTCGTCTGAGAAGGTAGGTATGCTTCTTTAATGCAGGTACGATTCTTCCCAATGATTTTCATTTCAAAATTTTCAACCGTTACTTGTATCAAAGATATAGGTGACTTGAAAAATGACTCAAGTGCCTGTAAGATTTTAGCATCTTTCTCCTGTAAGAAAGTCATAGGTTGAGAGAAAGTTGCCTGTGACTTTCCTCCCCCAAACACCAACTGTAACAAAGTCACCTATAACTTTGTTACATTTTAGAAAAGAAACAGGCATCCAAACAGGCCCTAACGGTTCCTTACTTGTTCGACTCATTTGGATCAATCTCTATGTTGCACTGTAGGATTGATCTCTGCTCTGTTTTTCAGGGATTTTTAGAGTTGGGCTGGGATTTTTATGGTTAGGAGAGATTGTTTTGTGGTCGTGGTAGACTCAATTGAATTGACTCGGTTGGATTGATCTCTGCTCTGTTTTTCAGGGTTATGTGAGCTTGTTTTGTAGCTCTTGTGTTTGGTTCTTTGTTTTATTTTAGAAGAGATTGAATAGTATGATTTGTAGTGTCTAATAGTTGATGAACCATACCATGTTTGGAGATTGCAGGATTTAGGGTCTGTTTGGATGTCCCTCGCGCATGTCACCTAAACACCATTTTAAAAGAAAAGGATTCATGTTGTGCCTTTGGATGCACTTTCGTAAATCCCCTTTGAGCCCCCACTTGTCTAAATAGGCACTAAAAAGCTTAGTCGCCGAAAACCGGTCAGATTGATTTTTTGGAAAATCGTCCGACAAAGTCATCTCATTGAAGAGCTAAGATCGTTCAATTGGTTTATTTTTGGGCTTGACCAATTTGATTGGTTGATCCAAATCAATGACCATATCCATGTTTGGAGATTGTACGATTTAGGGTTTGTTTGGACACACCTAAATATAATTTTGAGTGAAATCATTTTCGTGTTTGGATGTACTTTCGCAAACTCCCTTTGAGCTCCCACCTGTCGAAACAGGCGCCAAAAACCAAGATTAATTTTTGGAAAATTGATCGACAAACTCATCCCACTAAAGAGCTAAGATCGTTCAATCAGTTTGATTTTTGGGCTTGGCCAATTTGATTGCTTGATCCAAATCAATGGCCATGTCCATGTTTGGAGATTGCAGGATTTAGGGACTGTTGGGAAGCACCTAAATACTATTTTGAGTGAAATCCTTTTTGTGTTGTTCGTTTGGATGTACTTTCACAAACTCCCTTTGAGCTCCCACCTGTCCAAATAGGCACCAAAAAGCTCAGTCGCTGAAAACTAGTCGGATTGGTTTTTGGGAAATTGACTGACAAATTCAACCCACTAAAGAGCTAAGATTGATCAATCGGTTTGATTTTTGGGCTTGGCTAATTTGATTGCTTGATCCAAATCAATGACCATGTCCATGTTCGGAGATTGCAGGATTTAGGGACTGTTGGGAAGCACCTAAATACTATTTTGAGTGAAATCCTTTTTGTGTTGTTCGTTTGGATGTACTTTCACAAACTCCCTTTGAGCTCCCACCTGTCTAAATAGGCACTAAAAAGCTCAGTCGCTGAAAACTAGTTGGATTGGTTTTTGGGAAATTGACCGACAAATTCATCCCACTAAAGAGCTAAGATTGATCAATTGGTTTGAGTTTTGGGCTTGGCCAATTTGATTGCTTGATCCAAATCAATGACCATGTCCATGTTTGGAGATTGCAGGATTTAGGGCCTGTTTGGATGCACCCTTAAAGGTTCCACTTGTCACCCAAACACCATTTTGAGCAAAACCCTTTTTGTGTTGTGCATTTGGATGCACTTTCACAAAACCCCTTTGAGCCCCCACTTGTCCAAATAGGTACTAAAAAGCCTAAAAATCGACCAAAAAGTCATCCCACTGAAGAGCTAAGATCATTCAAATGATTTAATTTTTGGGCTTGGCCCATTTGATTGGATGATCCAAATCAATACTCATATCCATGTTTACATTTTCGTTTCTAATTTTTCTTCTGATCTTACAGAGTCTTCTTCTTTGTTGTTCCTTCACAGGGGAGCTAATGCAGATCAGTTTCATATCACAATCAGCAACAATATCACGGAAGTGACAGGTTGCGTTCTTAAACAACCAGATTTGAATATCTACTCTAGCAATGATCAGTGCTGCAGATCCACTCCTAGAGAAGATAGCCAATGCAGCCTGCTGGATCACAAGGTATATGAAGGAAAGCAGGTCGACTTGTAGGCGATTCTCAACTTCGCCTCGTCCAGTTGCTGGAATCAACTCAATGTCCAGCAATTCATTCAAAATATCGTCGAGCAGGCCCTAGGGTTGGCTTCCACATGAACCCACAATTCATCTTTTACGAGCAGTCCAGCGACGATGTGGTTTCCAATGACAAGCTGCTCTACAATACACTCAAACATGTCTACGGATGCGCCGAAGGTAAGCAGCAAATTCTTTTCTGCCATTGGAGAGCCGTCACCTGGGCTTCAACACCCTCACGCATGGATGAATGTGATGACGTCAATCACCGTCTTCCTCAAGATAACTACTCCGAATCCATGGAACTTCTCTGGACTCCTCACAGAGACTTTCCAAATCCATGAGGAAAAAAAGCAAGAAAAATAGAAATAAATTTTGTAAGATTCGTAATTTGATTGATGAATGTTTAATGTATCTCCTTTAATAATAAAAAATAAATAAACTAAAATTCGTAATTTTAAAAAATAACGAAATTCTAACTCTAATAAAAATCCTAATTCTAATAAAACTCTTATAAAGCCTAATTTCTAAAAATAAAAATTCCAAATAAATTTTTGTCATAATTATAAGTAGGAAGAAAATCTAAAACTCTAAAAATAGAAAAATATTTTAAAAAAATTCAAAATTACTAAAAATAATAAATTTTTTCTAAAAAATCGTTTTTGAGCTGAAAGTGCGCGTTTTTTGACTAAACGGACAGATGCGACCCACAAAGTGGGTCAGTTCACCTCGGAAGGCCCATTGCAGTAAAGATTGATAGGTTGTGCACCCCGTAACAATACCCGGATCAAAAGTTACAGTCAATTTACGGTCCACCTTCTTTTGGCCCAAGCATGCTAAGAACGTATCTGTGACATGTTCTACATCACACCCTCAAGCGGATATGTGGGATAGACATTGAGATTGTGACGCAGTGCTTGTTGAGCCCCCTTGCCAACCAGGGCAATGACCAGTACTATATGGGCCTTGCACACAAGATCAAAACCAAGCTCAGTAAATCATCTGATTTTCTATTGAGTTTGTTTGTACAAGTGGACCCACGGTTTGGTGATCTAGAATGTTGGTTCTGTTGGGATGTTGGATGGACCATGTCCCAAAAACTGTCCAGATTGTAAGTCCCCTGTTGGAGTGATAAAATCCCTTGATATACATTGATACACCACACTCCGAGAGCTTAAGCTTTCAGAGTAAATGGTTGACATGGTATCAAAGTGGAAGGTCTAATGTTCGAATCTCGAGAGCAATAAATATGCCTCGCTAATATATTATTTTCCCACGAGGTCAGGAAAATCAGGTCCGGCCCAGGGACCGGGAAATCAAGCCCGCCCTATTTATGGTGTTAGTGTTCCTCCACCCTTGTTAGTATGTTTCTTTTCATCTCTCTCTTCTTGACTGTCTACTACAGGCCACATCCCATGGCAGATCTTAATAAACCAACATCTCCAAACCATGGGCCTCACGTGGACAAACTTAAAGTCCATTCAGGAGCTTACATGAGTTGGAAGTTTACTTTGAGTAGGAGTCCGTGTGGAGGTTTCAGCAGTTTTAGAGTCCTTGCTTTTTTGAGTGTTTGTGTGTTGCTTTGTCTGTGGGCTTATGACTACTATGGCTTGTTTTCTGCAGAGGTAGGAGTGTGTTTTAAGAGACTTGTCTTGGCTGTTACAGAGTCTTGGTCCTATGATGGTTTGTGTTTGTTGCTTTGCTTCATGTACTTTGAATGGACTCATATCTACCTATGGTTTGTTGTTTGTGTTTGAAAGATGTTAGACGTTAAGTTTTTTCTTGTAGACTATGAAGTGGGTCTCACATGTTGTTTGAGCTTTCTGTTAGGATTGCCACATGTTGTTGTATTTTGGTGTTTAAAAAAAAATCTTCTAAAATTTTTTAAAAAGCAACAAAGACATTTCGCCTTATAGTCGGGTGGGTTTAGTCCCACACTGGATAGGCAATGAGAAAATTTTATGTTTATAAGAAGAAAAATTTGCATAGGGTTTAGGCCATTTTTAGAGATACGTGAATTTGATTATTTGAGAAGCTATGCCAACAACCCCAACCTATGACATGAACCACACATGCCCGTGTATCGGGCCGTGGACATGGTGCGGTGTTGAGGGTCGAATATTGCATATTAGACCCCAGTTATTACCTGAATTTATGAACATGATGCTGTTTAACGATATATTTTAATCGTGTTTATGCTGCAGGATGAATTTAGGAGCTTGAATGAAAAAGGATGCTAAAAGCATAGAATTGATGCTCAGAAGTCACCAAGGCTATGGATGGACTCCAGGGGACCAAGATCAACAGATTTACACACCAGAGATCTGAGAAAATCCAGAAACTGAAGCTCAAGTAGCCTAAAAAGGGTCCGAAATGCAAAGATCACAGGGTTTCCACCATCCGTTCAGGACAAGACTCCATACAAGACCTGAGGATCACATACTAACCGTACATGGAGAAATTCATCCATTGGATCTTTGTGGAAACATCCCAACGGACAAATCAGTCCATAAACTGATGATTTCAGGCCCACCTGATATTTGGATTCACTTCAATTTTGGATCCAACGCCTAAAATGGTATGATAGAACAGATGGACGGAGTGAATTTCTCAGAACATCAAGGTGGAATCCAATTCATAGAATGTGTGTGTGTACACCTCACGTGCATATGAGGTGCACTGGACTGACAAAGACGATCAGCGGTCGCTGACCCGTGAGAATTTGGAAACCCGTATTGCCGCAACAGAGAGCTATGGTCGACTTCTGGTGGGCCACCATCATCACACATATTGATGATCCACACCGTTCTGTGTAATCAGCAGGTCAAACCGACCGTACATTGATCCATTTCCTGCTTTTCTTAGAAGCTGCATGAAGATGAAGGCGTAGACGCAGGATGGATGGTCACAAGAAAACCGTCGTGAGTCTCGACGAAGCTGACCCAAAACTGATCATGTTCGACCGGTTTTCCACCGGAAATCGAGTGGACGGATTGGATTTCTCAAAATAACCACGAAGTGGGCCCCACCACCATCATCACAGCGTAACGAAACGCAGTCTCTATTTTACGTCTGGGCGCGGTCCGAGTTTTGCGGATGTTTGTATGATCGTGGCGACGATCGAATGGGTAATCCAACCCGTCCATAGTGTTGGCCACTCGAAAACGCCCTAAGGGACGTTGTTCCTTTACATCGAATCATCTGTAGAAGCAAGATTAGGAGGCTCCGATCTTACCCTACATGTTGTCTTCCTGCGTACGAGTCGGCTGCGTAAAACAGCTGTGGAGTTAGTTTCTAAAAAGGATTTTTATTTTACCGACTCCAGCCGACCGTGCCAGATATAAAAGAAGAAAAGAGAAAGAGGAATGGGACTGGAAAAGGCAGCCGAGGAGGCTTGGAATCTCACGAGAGAGAGAGTAGTTTTAGATTTTTTTATTATTTGTTTTATTTGCAGTTTTTTTGTTTTTGTTTTCTCATGTGTTTGGAGAGTTCCAGCCCATTCATGTTGGGCTGAACCTCTTAGCTAGGGCTAAGAGGTGAAGCTTGTGGCGTGATGGGTGATCTCTATGGCTTGGATTTGTGACTGAATGAAGTTTGATTTAATTTGATTAATAGGAATGCTTTCAGTTTTTAATGGTTTGTTGTGACTGAAATTACGATAGATCTGCGATAGCTTTGAGCATGTCCTTAGTATTATAAAGGTATGAATTTGGGAACTCTGTTGTTCATCATTGTCTCTTGGGCATGGTTGGATGACAGAACTCTTCCTAACATTCATACATTGTTGATTGGTTGTGGATTGGTTTAGTTTCATTGTTTACTTTGTCTCATGGGCATGATTTTGTAATGGAATCGACTCTAATTCTCATACCTTTCATCTCTTTGAAGATTAGATCAAAGGAAGTTCAGGTTGCGTTTTAAAGGTTATACCTTCCAACTGGATGAAGATGGGACTCGAAGTCCAGTTGAATTCATGAATCAAGCGTAGATCTTCCTGATCTCTACAAGTGGATCCTCTGAATCCCTAGTTTCCTACCTTTAAATTTCATCAGTTTTAGATAAATATTTTCACCATTATTCCTTCATATTCACCTGATTAGATTTCATCTTATTTTAGTTCTAGTTCTAGTTAGTTTCAGATTACGTACAGATTTCAGTCCCTGTAGATTCGACCTCGATCTCACCGAGTTTATTACTACATCACAACCCTATACTTGGGGAGTGAACAAGTTTTTGGCGCCGTTGCCGGGGATTGAAGGCTACGTTTCCTGAAGTTAACTAATTTTAGGGCACAAGCGTGCCAGTGTGACAAGACAACATTCGATGGTATATGGTTCGGGTCTTCATACATTGAGTACGTTGTTGATTGTTTGGAACCCTTATTACACTATGGACACTTTCGTCGTGGCTTGAATTAAATAAAAATTTCAAATTCTTTCTTATTTAAATTTCTAATTTTTTAAACATTTTTTTTACAAATAATTTTAATTCAGAATTTTCATAATTACGAATTCACGGATCCAAAATTCCTGCACATGGTAGATCTTTTGTCATGGGAGGTCAGATTGCTTCACCACTCACACAAAACAAATGGGTAGTTTTTTGTTGTATTTTATTGTTTTTGTCTTGCTCACTCATTTGTTTTGGACATTTGGACCACCTGAGAGCCAAACAGCCTGATTTTTGGGTCAAATACTTAATCAGTGTGGCCCACCTGATGGAGAATCCACATGCCATTTTGGCATGTGTGCTCATGTGTAGATTGTGCATGTGGGCTTTGCATAGTTTTTGAGGTGGTAGTTATCAAGTGTTGGATATGGTTAAAAGCAGTGCACTTGTACACGATCCAGATCGTTGATTTATAGAACCCTATTGTGGATGGAATGTACCCATTGATTGGACGACTCTAGAGGATCGCTGATGTAGAGTGGGTCGCGGACAGTTTCAAGGCCAAGATGGATCAGAAAAGGTTCGGTCCAGATAGAAGTGATCCGGACTATCAGACCTTAAATTAGGCTTATCTCACCATCCGGATTGAGTTATTGGATGTAAAATATATGATTTTGGGGTAAGACGAGCTACTTTAGCCACCCAACCCCACTATGCCGGGTTGCGCAAGCCGGATTTACGAAATACTATCAGAGTGATGGTTGTTTCCATATTTTAATTCCATTTTTACTATAAATAATAAGTTTTAGTTTGATTATAACTCTTCATCCAATGGGCTTTAGGAGTTGCACCCAACGTGAAAAGTGCTTAGAATAATTAGGAGAACAACGTGGCGAAGCCAAATAGGATACTATTTTTGCCGAAAACCTTGTGCACTAGTAGATAGCATGACTGTTTATAAATAGTAAATTTACTATTTATAATAAGTTGCAAATTCTAAGAGTTTTAGTTGTAGTTTGATTATGAAATTTCTCCCATTGTTTAGTATCCCTATTTAAAGTATTGTGAACTCATTTATTTCATTCATCAATTAAATTATGAATTTTATAGAATTTATTTCTATTTTTCTTGCTTCTTTTTTTTTTTTTTTTTTTTTCCATTGTGGATTCAAGAAGTCTCTCTATGGAGTCCAGAGAAGCTCCGTGGATTCGAAGTAGTTATCCTTAAGGAAGACAGTGATCGACCTCATCACGTTCATCCCTACGTCAACCTCAAATGGCAGTTGGTCCAAGTAGTGGGGGACATCCAACGGGCATAAGCTGGCATGATTGTTTATCTGCTGTAATGCATAATAGATGAACGGTGGCGATTAAGTGCTTAATAACTTGGAAGTAGAACATTGAGACATGCACATCTGAAAGTCTTGTTTTCCTTGTCATACACTGATAGTATGAATTTGCTATTAATCACTCCTTCACATATATGTTGAATTAGTTCTAAGCCATAGACGTGACCCATCAAGTGGAGTTCTAGATGGTGGTGGGACCCGATTTGATGAACGGCTGTGAAAGAACTTGACATTAAAAAAATAAATCCATATTTGTTCTGAAATTTGCTTTTGAATCAGTTTAATCAGAGAAAAGAAGCTAATCATATAAGAATCATATAAGGAAAGATGCTTCAATGTGAGTCCAATGGATGTGGTCCCACTCTAGAAGTGGTATGGTGATCAAGACCATCCATGTGGTGGCCCTAGAATCGTGGTGATTAGACAATGGTGACCGTTGGATCAGTGTGACTCCCTGCTTTTCTAATGAGGATTGCCGTTCATCCATTTGCCCAACGTTAATGTGACTATGCTTATGCAGCCAACCGTTCATCACAGGCCTGGATGAAAGGAAAAAACATATATCAGCTTGATCCAAAACCTTTGTGGCCCACAAGTTTTTAATGATCAATCACAACTGTTTCATATGGTGTGGTCCAACTGAGATTTGGATCTGTTTCATTTTTCAGATCAAGCCCTAAAATGAGCTAGTAAAACGGATTGAGTCCGGATTGAGTTATTGGATGTAAAATATATGATTTTGGGGTAAGACGAGCTACTTTAGCCACCCAACCCCGCTATGCCGGGTTGCGCAAGCCAGATTTGCGAAATACTATCAGAGTGATGGTCGTTTCCATATTTTAATTCCATTTTTACTATAAATAATAAGTTTTAGTTTGATTATAACTCTTTATCCATTGGGCTTTAAGAGTTGCACCCAACGTGAAAAGTGCTTAGAATAATTAGGAGAACAACGTGGCGAAGCCAAATAGGATACTATTTTTGCCGAAAACCTTGTGCACTAATAGACAACATGACTGTTTATAATAGTAAATTTATTATTTATAATAAGTTGCAAATTCTAGGAGTTTTAGTTGGAGTTTGATTCTGAAATTTCTCCCATTGTTTAGTATCCCTATTTAAAGTGTCGCGAACTCATTTATTTCATTCATCAATCAAATTACGAATTTTATAGAATTTATTTCTAATTTTTTGCTTTTTTTTTTTTTCCTTTGGATTCGAGAAGTCTCTCTAAGGAGTCCAGAGAAGCTCCATAGATTCGAAGTAGTTATCCTTAAGGAAGACAGTGATCGACCTCATCACGTTCATCCCTACATCAACCGCAAATGGCAGTTGGTCCAAGTAGCGGGGGACATCCAACGGGCAGAAGCTGGCATGATTGTTTATCTGCCGTAATGCATAATAGATGAACGGTGGCGATTAAGTGCTTAATAACTTGGAAGTAGAACATTGAGACATGCACATCTGAAAGTCTTGTTTTCCTTGTCATACACTGATAGTATGAATTTGCTATTAATCACTCCTTCACATATATGTTGAATTAGTTCTAAGCCATAGACGTGACCCATCAAGTGGAGTTCTAGATGGTGGTGGGACCCGATTTGATGAACGGCTGTGAAAGAACTTGACATTAAAAAAATAAATCCATATTTGTTCTGAAATTTGCTTTTGAATCAGTTTAATCAGAGAAAAGAAGCTAATCATATAAGAATCATATAAGGAAAGATGCTTCAATGTGAGTCCAATGGATGTGGTCCCACTCTAGAAGTGGTATGGTGATCAAGACCATCCATGTGGTGGCCGTAGAATCGTGGTGATTAGACAATGGTGACCGTTGGATCAGTGTGACTCCCTGCTTTTCTAATGAGGATTGCCGTTCATCCATTTGCCCAACGTTAATGTGACTATGCTTATGCAGCCAACCGTTCATCACAGGCCTGGATGAAAGGAAAAAACATATATCAGCTTGATCCAAAACCTTTGTGGCCCACAAGTTTTTAATGATCAATCACAACTGTTTCATATGGTGTGGTCCAACTGAGATTTGGATCTGTTTCATTTTTCAGATCAAGCCCTAAAATGAGCTAGTAAAACGGATGAATGGTTCAGATATACAATACCTACATCAAGGTTGGCCCACGGTCAGGGCCACACCGTGTTGGGTGAGGCCGGGGCGCACCTAATCCGCTCCTGTTTGGGCTTTCAGGCCCACTCACATACGGGCTGAAAAATAATTGAAGAGAGACGTTCCCCTACAATACAACGTTGTGTTTTAACTTTCACTTTCAACGTCTTTATTTTCTACTACCTGGGACTTGGGTGGAACATCCAAGCCGTTAAATTGGTGGCCCTTTCTATGAAGATCATCCCAAGCAGAAAATTGGTATTAAAAAAAAAAAAAACAAAACCACTCATTCGCTGAGCAACATGCATGCATTGAGCGATCGGCTATCCATCGATTTCAAAGGTGTGGCCTAGCTGATGAATGGAACGTCCTTTTTTTCCACCTTTCGTGATCTTTATTATGCTGACCACCTTTTCTATGGTTCGGATATCATACACGAGCCTAATTCTGATTGGTGGCCACTTGTTTGTTGAAATACAATCATAGGATATTTTTCATTTTCACTGTCCAATAAATTGTACCAATAATCAAATAAGCCTAATTTTATCGGTTCTTGATGCATCTAAACAGAGATACATGATTTGGACAGTTTCATTCGATTTGTGGCTGCTTATCATACGTAACGGTGGGTCCCACCCAATGTGGTGGGTCAGAGGCACCTCATTTTTAGGCCCATGTCCTAAAATAATCTTTAAAAAAAAAATCGATGGACGGTGTAGATATAACACACGCATCATGGTGGGGCTTACAAAACTTGGTGATGTCAACACACCAACTTCCTATCCTATGGTCTAATTGGAACAAACAAATGTCCAAAGATTTGTGGCTATGATTGTCCGACTAATACGATCCTATGAAAGCCATTTAACTAAAACCTAGGATTTGGTTAGGTGTCGTTTGGATGTCAATAAAGTTATTAAGTTGTAATTTGATTACATGCATAAATTATTTATATGTGGTTCTATTTAGCTTTAAGTTGTAATCTAATTACAGGGTAATAAACGTTTATGCATGGATAATTTAAATTTTATAAACATCACATATCTAGGTATTCACTCATGATAGAGATTGGAGTGATAAATTCTTTAAAAATAATTAAATGATATATAAAGTTTTTATATAAGTTAGATCATTAGGATAACCGCAAATTAATAAAGACCGTGGGCAATTTTTATGATAAACAAATCATCTGGTGGGCCATACAAGTAGGTCAACTAATTCAAATACAATACTAAAGTTTAATAATATTCTAATGTGCAAGAAGTTTCAACAACAATAATAAATAGAGAGAGAGGAAGAGTATTTTTTTTTTTTTTTCTTCTTCTTTCTTTTTTACCACTGTAACCGTTTGAAGATAATCCATAACTTTTTCTACTTTGAAATCTTTTAAAAATTATAGTGGTTGCCTCAAATGCCTTTACATGTAATTTGGAACATGCATTTTTCTCATGTTTTATATTACAACCGATTAAATATATCCATCCATACTACCAGTGTAATTTAATTACCCATAAACAAATTTATATTTTAAATACGTTATAGGCATATAAACAACGCTTTTAGTTTCATTTGAATTAATATATGACACCTTCAAAATTACTTTTCAGAAAAATACTGCAAGTGTAATGGATGATATGCGGGCACTTATAAATAACTAGAAAATGTGAACATGGCATATAAATGGTCAAATCAAACGTCCAAATTACCATCCTTTTAGAGTAGATTTATTATGAGACAAAATTAAGCTTATTTGATTATAAATAAATTAGACTTATGTATATTTATTTTACAACTGTCCAACTGTCCTACTTCCACAAACAGGTGTCAATGAATCATGGGTTAAGATTATTCAAAGTATCTGGTACGAGTTTTTACTTTTATACACTAGGATGCATAATCTAGTTGGTTTTATTTAAGTTAATATATAACACACTTACACTTTATTAGTGCCAGTGTATCAAGAGTCCCACGCAACCCGAGTATCAAATTCTTCAAATAATTCCCAACCATAAATATACCGGTGCGTGGTATGCACCCGACACGGATTTTCTATGTAAGCCTTTCATTGGAAGTTCCTGCGCTGGAAACCTATGTGGGGCTCACCGTGATGTGTGTGAGAAATCTACGCCGTACATCCGTTTTGTGAGCTCATATTATTACTTTGTGATGAAAATGAGAAGGATCCAAGTCTCAAGTGAGCCACACTAAAGGAAAAGGTAGGCAGTCAAATCCTTACCGTTGAAACCTACCTGGGGTCGACAGTGATGTTTACATGCCATCCAGACCGTTAATAACATCATTACTACTGAGATGAACTGAAAACAGAAATATTATCTTGATTCAAAACTAATGCGACGACACGAATATTTCAACTGTGGACGTTCAATCCTCACGTTTTCGGCACAATTGAGTATTGGATCTGGCTCATTTTTGTCCCTGTGTCCTTAGATGATCTCAAAAAACAAATGGACGGTGTGGATTTTTTACAATCATCAGTGGGCTCCACCTGGGTTTCTAGCCAGGAACTTCCTGAGACAGGCTCTCGCAGGAAATCCGCGTGCGTATGCACCTGCCAATGTTCTGAATTAAACCAGGTAATTTGCCGTCTCTCTCTCTCTCTCTCTCTCTCTCTCTCTCTCTCTGTTTGAAAGGTATGGCGATCTCAATCTCGAATCTTGAATATCGATTTGAATTTTTCTCGATTCCATCTCATTTTTATATGTGAATCTTTGTATGTCCTGATCCTCTTCCCGATCGATCTGAATCTCTCTCTCTCACGTTCCGTCGCATGGATTCTGCTAAAACCCTAGCTTCTTCTCTTCTTTTTGATTGTGTTGATTTTAGGGTATTTCTTTTGTCGATCTGTAGCGGAAATCTTCGCAATTTTACTTGTAATCTTGCATTCTCTCTCTCTCTCTCTCTCTCTCTCTCTCTCTCTCTCTCTCTCTCTCTCTCTCTCTCTTGAATTGGAATGATTTGAATTCGGACGGTGAGTAAGGTGCGATTGTTGGGGATATATATTATTTATATGGATGTAATGTTTTTGAATTTTTCGTTTTTTTATTCTTTTGTTGGTTGATGTGATTATTGTATGAGAATTGCGAATTTTGGGATTGATTATTGTTTAATTGTCCCCGTACATCAGTCCAGACCAGCTAATGTTGGCCCATTTTAGATTGGCGAATGCATGGAAATCACAGTAATTGTAACCATTTGTTTGGTGCCTGTTGGATGGTGAGTTAAGAGAAAATAAGCGATTGCTGGTCTGAATTTAATTGTAACATTGGATGGTTAGGATTATGCCCCACTGGGCTAATGAGTCTCCTTCATTGGACTTCCTAATTGAATTCATCATGGCACTCATAATGACTAAGGTTAGGAGGATCCCATTGGATTCTGGAGGCTTGTATCATTGGTCTTGATTAGCCCCAATTTATTGCTTCCTCTCCATCAATAATGCCCACTTCTTCAACTTGTTCCACAAAAAAATGGGATTCCTGATACAAAAATAATTATGCATTATTCGCATACTGTGGCAGCTTCAAATAGATCATATAGCAATGCCCTCTCTCGAAAAATATTGAAGAAAGGAATATGTGCACCGATATACGCCATAAAAGGCCAAGCCATAACAAATGAGAAGCTATTTGACACAACTCTATCATAACGACTCTAATATAGCAACCCATTATAGGATGGTCTGAATTGATGGATGTTTATACTAGGGTTGCAACTTGGGTAGGTTGGGTCTGGTTGTGGGTCAACTCGAGCATGACCCAACCCCAAGTTGCTGGAGGACCAAACCCGCAACCTGACCCGACCCAAAATCGAACCCGAGGTGCCCATCCTGGATTCTTCTATGTTTGATCCTAAACTGAACCAACCCGACCCAACCTGACCCAAATACATGTGATTATTTCCAACTCAATCTAACCCAACCTGAGTTTGCTTAACCCGAACCCAACCCAATTTGAAATCAGGTTGGAATTTTCCATCCCTAACTTGGTCCGAGGACCTTGATAACCAGACCCAACCCAAACCAAACTTGGGTCAGGTCACTTGGGTACGGGTTGACCCAAACCCAAGTTGCAGTCCTAGTGTATACACCATGCGTAGGGAAGACATGTGCGTGAGCGTGATCTGCCATACCTTGCCAGAGTATCATATTATACTTGCACATGAAGAAATGGATACCCTGATGTAATGATGCGTAGATTGTTATCATACAAGTAAAGTTCAATTATGAAAATCGCTAATGCTGCGTTTGGTGTCTTGTAAATTGTAATAGCGGTTGGGTGGAATCGATTTCTGCAAAATGTCGAATCTAGTTCTGAAAGACGACATCACAATTTTTTTGGTGGGGTTGGTCTTCATAGCCATCTATCTTTGGCTTGTTCTGGTCATGAGGATAAATCTTTCCTCATTCATACCATCACCGTCAGATAATGTATAATAACATTAGGATCGTCTAATAGTTGATGGAACCATACCATGTTTGGAGATTGCAGGATTTAGGGCCTGTTTGGTCGCACCCTCAAAAGGTGTGCTTGTCACCTAAACACCATTTTGAGTGAAACCTTTTTCATGTTGTGCATTTGGATGCACTTTCGCAACCCCCCTTTGAGCCCCCACTTATTGAAATAGGCACTAAAAAGCCCACTCGCCAAAACCAGTGGGATTGGTTTATGAAAAATCGACCGACAAAGTTGGTACACACTTGCTTTAGTGGAAAACCCTTTTGTAGTAGTCACACCAAATGGCTCCTTAGGCCGGCCTCTTTTGTGGACTGACATGTCTTTCTTGGATCAGATACAGCATCCAAAATTTAGAAACCTTCTGGACCACTACTCTGGAGTCTCCTTGAGTAGGTGGAAACAATCATTTCTAAGGAACCAACTTTATTAAAGAGTCTCTTTTGTCACCATAGACTATCGATTACTCACTCTCGTTTTCAGAATATGCACTTATTTTAAGCGATCCAACCTAATAAATGCCGAGGAATTCATGCTAAGTAAAAACTGTAGAAAAATTGCATTACGTATTTTTTGCAATTGTTCAATTAATTATCTACTGGTTATAGTAATTTTAAATGTTATCATATCTCAGAACTTCCGGGTATGCTAAATTGGTTTCCATCATATACAGACTCAGTGACTGACAATCATATTGTATCAACTCTTTTGTAATTCGAAGGCTGCAGGGTAAAGATGGTGAAGCTGACAATGATAGCTCGGGTTACTGATGGCCTTCCATTAGCTGAAGGACTGGATGATGGTCGTGATCAGAAAGATGCTGAATTCTACAAACAACAGGCTAAATCTTTGTTCAAGAATCTTTCGAAGGGCCACATTGAGTCATCAAGAATGTCGATCGAAACCGGTCCTTATGTCTTCCAATATCCTTTCATCCGTGCCTTATTTTTGTTTTTATTTTCTCTTGGCATTTTACTACCAATCTAAGGTTCATGCTTTACCCTTGTGGATGGAGCCAATAGACAAATGCATTCTCATCAATTTTGTCAGTAGATATTGGTGTGAACGAAATGACTTTAGAAACTATATAAAGCAGAAGCTCCTCATAGCTGTAGCGACCCATTAGTCCCTGTTTGATAGATGCCTAAAAATGAGTTTATCTTGTTTTAGTTAACAGTAATTATGTATCTTTCCAAAAAAAAAAAAAGTAATTATGTATTAGAGATTAAGATCTCCAATTCAAAATTACTGTTAACTAAAATGAGATGAACTCAATTTTTAGGCATGTAGCAAACAAAGCCTTATATTTTTACATAGTTGTCTATAGATTTTGTTTATCACACTATCTGATTCTGAAGTAATTAAAACAGCATACCTTTTAAAAAAATTTAATTTTTTTTTACACGCACACACACCCCACACACTCACGCTAGTGGAATTTCACCACCTATGGATACTCGAACCCTTGACTGGGTGTTGAAACAGTTTACCTGCCACTATTAATACACACACACACACACACGCATGTATGCATGAGTAGCATCCCTCTTGCATTCATAAGGTGTCTGATTGAAAGACAGCTTTAGTTTCACAAGTCACAACCCTTGCGGCCTTGTCTGCTTCTCGAAGATTGTTTACTTCTGAGTCTTTGCACCAAACTATGAAACTGGATGACAGAAATACTTTATACTTGTAGTGGAACTGCGAAGACTCACAGCAACAAAGAAAAAAAAAATAGGTGTTGAGACTTTTGAATGTTGATCTTTCTGTTTTGTTTTCTCCATCAGAAGTAGTGGAGGAAGGATCGCAATAGAACATAGAATATGGGTAAAGATCATAGTTACTCATGGATTTAAATATTAGTTTCTGTCGCAATCATGGTTCCTCAATCCACGTTGAGTCCTGGTCAATATGAGTTGTGCTGAGTTGGGCCGAAACTTTAACTTACATGGTTCCTGTTTCAATATCGATTAGTTGCACTATGCATGCCACAGACATGGATGAGTCTCACTTTTTGTCATCAATATGGACTAGTCACACAATTCGGAATTGCATTATTGGTTAGCCGAATCACGCAGCTTGACTCAGCCTAGTCAGAACGATTCCCAAGGAACTTGTCTGATGCAATTCTCTTTTCTGAATTAGGCCCCCAACTCATACAAGTTGGCTTGGCATTGGATTATTTTAAACCATGTAGTTAATACAGGAAGCAGTCAAGAAGTAAAAAAGTGAAAGTAAATCGGGTAGCTAGGTGCTAAAAACCATGGGAAACGAGAAGTAGTGAATCAAAGAAGAAATATATGAGAAAATGGGTAGCTAAAGTGGGTCGCTAGGTGCTGAAAACCATGGGAAATGAGAAGCAGTGAAGCAAAGAAGAAATAAATGAGAAAATGATTGTGAAACAAATATGAAACACATTGTTAACAATTGAAAATACATGTTGGAAACAAAACACGTAGTGGATGAGTAACACGAGATATGTAATAAAAATGTACTTTAAACCATAGTTAGCAAAACTCTGTTTTAGAGACCATATTTTTGAAAGACTTGTATAATTGCTTGAATGTTTAAAACCCCGTATATTTCAGAAGATAGGTTAAAAATCATTTTTTTGGGGCGCAAAACTTAATTATAGACAATTTTTTTTTTTCAAAAAAAAGTTTTATTCAAAATTTTTTGAAGCCAATTTAAAATAAGAGATTGGGGGCTATCCATTGGTAGAATCAAGGATATGGTGAATTTTTTTTAGTGAAGACATTGATTTATATGAGGATCACTTGAAAATTAAGGATCTGAGAGAGCCAAAGAATGTTATTAACGCACTATTTGATTACATATTTACATTATTATTCATGCGTATAGAATTTCTATTCATTTTAATTGAATGAATTTTGTATTTTAATCTTATTTATATACAATACATACACATATGGCCATATATAGCCATTTTTTTCACTTTCTTTTTGGTTTGAAACTGTACTAATGGCAGACTTTCCATTCTCTGATTTCCTGGCATTTTCGTTTCTTTGACTGAATTGTGTAACTTTAACGATCGAAATCGAATTAAGCGTGAACATTATTTGCCGAATGGTCTCTTGCTACCCATGTCTCAAAATAATAAGAAAACCTTTAAATTAATTAGAAACACATTTAATTTGTTTGGGGAATTTTATAGAAAACTATGAAAATATGATAATGTATTAATTTAAAGTTTCACTATCGTTTCAGATGTTTTACTTGAGTTTCACAGTCGTTTCACTCATGTTTTACTTACTCTAGAGAAATGTTTCACAAGAGGTTTGTTTATGTTGCCGATAAAGGAAAAAAGAAAGAAACAAAAAGAAAAAGAAGTCTGAAATGAGTTTCTCTTATGTTTTACAAATGCATCACAAGTGTTTCAAAGAAAATTTGTAGTGCAAAATTATTACTTTTTCAAAATTGCCTTTCACAAACGTTACCCAAGGGAATGCATTTCAATTCTGACAGAACATTTGAAATGCAAATCTGCCTTTTCTGAAACGCATTTCAGATGGCCCTAGGGTGTTTCCAGCTACCATGGTCAAGATGAACTATTTCACATATGTAGGTTACAACTACCATCAAGAAACATGTTCTCCTTAATGGTGTAGATCTATTACCAAAAAAAAAGGAAATTGTTTGGATCTGTTTTCAGCTTGATCCATGTAGCAGAACTGGCTACTTAAGAAAACAACATGGATTTTCTCCCCTGTTCCCTATTCTTCTATGTTAGGCATTTCATGTCCAGTCCATTTAAATCAAATACAATGGTTACCTTGACCTAATTTTGCAGCTATATTATTGAAGGCCGTGTATGTTATTTAACCATGTGTGATCGTTCTTATCCGAAGAAACTTGCTTTTCAATACCTAGAAGACCTCAAAAACGAATTTGAGAAAGTCAATGGGAGTCAAATAGAAACTGCTGCCAGGCCCTATGCTTTTATTAAATTTGGTATGTCTTCTACACCTATTGTTCTATTTCTCTGTCTTCTATACATCTTGTCCTATTCCATACATGCATTACTTAATATTAGAACAATCTTTGTTCTAATTCCTTGTTGTTTCTTTTGCTGGATTGTTGATTTCTCTTTTTGTTTTAAAGATACATTCATACAGAAGACCAAGAAATTATACTTGGACACTCGTACTCAGCGGAACCTTGCAAAGTTAAATGATGAACTTTATGAAGTCCACCAAATCATGACTCGCAATATACAAGAAGTTCTTGGCGTCGGTGAAAAATTGGATCGTAAGTTCATCTTGATGTTTTTCTTTTGCATGGGCTCAATAATTATGTATTAATGATTTGTCTTAGGCATTGTTGAAGTATTGGTATCACATAATGTTTCACTTGTTGGGATACGGAAATATTGTGGGAAACATCGGAAAATTTCACATTTATTGCGTTAATGTATCGGAGAATTAGGAAAATATTGGGGAAACTAGGAAAATTGTCGATTTTCCAGTGAAACTTATGGAGATATTAAAAGACACATGATTGCACACTTAGAACTAACAACATTAAAAAAAAAAAAAAAAATCTATGTATAATAGTTTTCAACTTGTTTTTTCTTGCTAATCGTGATCGGAAGATATGGATTTTAACTTGTCTTTTCTTTCTATTAAAAAAAATAAAACAACTTAAATCACATTTGTTTTATCACCTCTGGGGTTTGGGCCCAAATTCCCCGAGCCCGATTTCTCCAACAATCTAGTGTTTTTGTGTGCAACAACTGAGTGCTGTTAAACAAACCTAGGAATAGATCCCCCCCCCCCCCCCCCCCAAAAAAAAAAAAAAAAAAAAGGGCCATAAAAGTTTTTATAATGTATTAATTTTTCTGATTTTCAGGGATTTATGCTGTTATTGGTTGTTACTTGTGAAATATGGCAAATATCAATTGATAGTGTATGTATACAACGTGTGGATGGATGATATATCATCGATGCACTGAATTCTTTTTGTATTCCAGGACAACATCATATCCCACAACCACTGACCTGAGACATCGGTTGATTCGTCAATACCTTGAACACTGATCTTAGGAAAAGGTATCTATATTATGATGAAAATATATGTATATATATATTTTTTGAGGAATAGCTGTTCATTTATTAATAAAATGCCGAGGCAATAGCCAAGATATAAAAAATACAATACTAATTATACGTCACAAGAATGGATTCAAACTTGCAAACATCAATTCCCTGCAAGCCCGATGCCCATTCCACCATCTCCTTCTTTATCTTCCTCACGATTTCCTTCACAGACCCATCCCAATTATGGAAACAACCTCTATTCCGTTCCCCCAAGATGGTTTACAACATTCCTAGGCCCATGAGAGCTCGGTCACTGACTCCAACCTCACCCATTGTATATTGAATATAGCTAGAAAAATTTTCCATACTTCTCGTACAAATTGACAATGTATAAATAGATTGTCTATTGTCTTTGCCTTGCTTTTGCACATAGTGCACATGTTGGGGATAATCATGGATTGCTTTTTTTTTTTTGAAGACACAGGGTGTGCCCGCCTCTTTTTTTGAAGTGTCCCTGCGGATACACGCAATCACCCACAACCACGTGTATCGGGTAAAGCCAAGGATTGCTTTTGAAAGTTGTCTATCGTGAGAATCCTTTTCCTTCCCACCAACCATGTGAAAGCCAAAACTTTTGAAGGAGCCCTGTAATGGCAAAATGAATGAGCAAATTCCGAGCCTATTGCAAGTGTTGGCTTTCGTAGTAACGCATAGAATGATCGTATCATGAAATTTCTTGAGCTATGGGCCTTCCAAACCATCGTCTCTCCTTTTTTTTTTTTTTTTTCCGTTGAACAAGGGGTGTAAGTTTGCAACCTATCCTACAATCTGGCAAAGTCTTCCAAGTTCCATCCCCTCCTCCGATAGATCCCTCCAGCAAGGAGGACACCATACTCCGTCCTCTCCACTCCTGGAGTAATAGCTTGTTGTTGTCAAGTTTCTATCCGGTGCTAATCAAGTGAGTTGTGGAAATTCTGCATGTAATGCCTTAACCCCACACCAAACGTCCTCCCAAAATTGGATTCGGTTCCCATTCCCTAGTGAAAAGGCCACCCCGTCATTGAACGTGGACACGAACAAGATTATAGCTTTCCACATTCCTGAAGCTCTATAGTTTCATGAACTCCTCACCTTCCAACCTCCCCACTGTACCCCATATTAAGCCACGATCGCCGCTCTCCACATTCTCCCTTCTTCCTTGCCAAATCTCTACCTCCATTTTCCTAACAGTGCCAAAATCATTGAGTTTAGGTCCCTTGTACTCGTTGCCCCATGAGTGATGGGTTTGCACACCTCTTCCCACTTCAAAAGATGAAAATTTTGCCTGTCCTCTACCCCTCTCAACAAGAATTCTCACCTAAACTTTTCCAGCCTTGCCACTACTGATTTCGATCACCTGAATAGAGACAGAGTGTAATGGTAGATTTGATAGGGTCACCTTGATGAGCGTTATATGACCTCCCAAAGACAGATAACAACTCTTCCACAGAGGCAGCTTCCTTTCAAAGCTTTCAATTACTTTACTCCATGGCTTTCCCACACATAGTGGGAGACCATGGTATTTCAAAGGGAAAAATCCGGCTCCGCATCCAAATGTGTTTGCTAAACTTTGCACCTCTTCTTTTGACAATCTGATTCCTAGTATCTCGCACTTGTTTAGATTTACTTTCAGCCATGGAACTGCCTCATAACATCTTAATATCTTCTTGAGATTGTCCACCAGTGTTGACTCTGCATCACATAATAAAATGGTATCATCTACAAATTGGAGATGAGATATCCGCTCCCCATCTCTACCCAGTGTTCGAGTTGTCGGTATCGCTATAGGTTTCGCTGGCTGGAGATAAAGATATAATATTGTTATCGCCGATAATATCACCGATAACCGAAAATGCAGGGAAAAAGGGAGAAACATGAAGAAAATGGTGGAATTTTTCAGTGAAACTTCAGGACATGCCTAAATACACATATTTACATATTCAAGAATGAAAAAATTGCAAAAAGAATGCATTAAATTAGAAGTTTTCATTTAATGGGGGCCAAAAGGCATGCGGTGATTGACCGTTAAATGCTACTTGTGGCCACGAAAATTTTGAATCAAGCTAATATTTATTTTTTAATTTATTCAGGTTTGATGTTTGATGACAAATAAACATTATGGAAACATTACAGTGGGCCTTAGGTAGTTTTTAATGGTGGGCCATTCAATCACCACCGTTTCCTGTAGTATGGTCCACTAGAGTATGGATCTGCTTCATTTTTGGACTGTCGTAAAATGATATGGCAAAACATATGGACAACGTGGATCTAGAATACATGCGGTAAGGGCTGCACCGTTTTGGGTGAGGCCGAGCTGCACCTAATTTGCTCTCCACGGACCATGTGAATCAGGCAAGCGATCAGCACGTGTTCCACCTAATTCATGTTCTCTGTTATGCTTCCCTGGTCATTTACAAAGTGAAAATGACTGGACCAAAATGCCCCTAGCGTACACTTCTCGTTTTGCTGTGCCTTCTAAAATGGGGAGCGGATTAGGTGCGGCCCACTTTGACATGAGTATTCTATATCCACGCCGTCCATGCGTATTTTCATATTATTTTAGGGCATGAGACCATTAAAAACATTTTGGGGGCAGAGTTACATGTTAAATGGATGTTCGGTCATGCCTTGTGTGCTAGAGGACTTATCGGTTAGGCATACATGTGTCCATTTTACAGGATCCGCATCGTTGATTTGGTGGCATACCATACCACCAATTGGAAGATAAATGACGAGTTTGGTGACCTGCAAATGAATGGTTCAGAAATCACACAACAGTCTACCTTCAATTGAAAAAGGCCAAAGATTGGATGGCTAGGATATTCTGATCTAGGTACGGTTGGGTTAATGATTTCCACCGTTGAAACCTTTTTAGGCCCCACAGTGATGTTTATTTTTCATCCAACCTGTTCATAAGATCATACAGACATGGATGAAGGGAAAACACAAATATAAGCTTGATCTAAAACTCCCGTGGCCCTTCAAATATTTTTCAACGGTAGACATTCAATTCAACTATTTCTTGTGGTGTGGTCCATTTGAACATTGGATATGCCTCATTTTTTTTTTCTTCTAAAGGCCTACAATTATCTGTTAAAATGTATGGACGGAGTGGATAAAATAAATAAATCATGGTGGGCCTCACATGCGGTGGCCGGGCTGCCTTTATACACGCGCGGATTGTTTTCCGCGTAATCTGTCGATATACGCTCATTGCGAACCAGTTCGTACGTAACTGATGCGAACTTTTTGGTGGGCCCATCATACATGATGGGAGTTCAAAATCTGAACGGTTCACGTGATGCAGCACCCCATGAAACCTGTAAGGCCCAACTTTTACTTTGATCCAAAACTTTGGTGAGCCATGAAAGAAGGAAACTGTTTCATCTCTTGATTTGCATTTCTCTTTCCTATAGCCCACCAGAGTTTTAGATCAGTATGAAATTTGTCCCTATGAGGTTTCATGTGATTCCGCATCACATGGACCGTCCGGATTACACTCCCGTGCCACGTGTACAAAGGTGTGCATGTGCGTAGGTGAGCATGCATGTACAAAGGTGCGCATGTGCGTAGGTGAGCATGCCTCATCAGGCTAGTTTTTCTTTAAGAAAAGAAAATAAAAAATCCCGATATCTACTACGGGCTGGTTTTTCTTTAAGAACAGAAAAAAAAAACCCTAAATTTTCGTGGAAGAGAGATTGCCGCCGAAGAAATGAGATTTTTGAAAGAGGGTTGATGCCGAAGAAAGGGGATTTTCATATCTAGAAATCCGAACGGAATGTCTGCACCCGGCGCTGTTGATCGAGGAGTTCTTCCGCGCTCCGACTTCCGATCAACAAGTAAGCGATCTTCTCGATTCCGATATTTTTTCCAATTTTTTGAAAGAAGGGTTTTCTTAGTTCCGATATTTTTTTTCGATTTTTTGAAAGAGGGGTTTTCTTACCTATTTATTGGATTTACGGGTTGTTGGCTACAGTTTTCCCGTGATAGGGATTGTGGTTGGTAGCTACAGTGTGATAATCTCGATATTATCGGCGATAATCCAAGATTTTTGCCGATATCTCCGATTTTTCACCGATATCTGCGATATTTCGCCGATAATCCGAAGAGAAACGAAATAGGGGGGTTTCGGTATATTATCCGCGATATTTCGATAATATCGCTGACAATTTAAACACAGTCTCTACCCACCATGAAACCCCTAATAAGACCCACTTCCTGGCCTCTGTCCAACATCCTACTTAGAGTCTCCGCCACTACCACAAACAAGAATGGAGATAATGAATCCCCTTGCCTTAAGCCCCTTGACGCCTTGAAGAAACCTTGCGACAATCCATTGACCATGACCGAGAACGCTGCCGAACAAATACACTCCATTTTTGTTCGAGCTAGCAAACACATGAGAATAGCCTTAGTATCATCTTCGAAAGCAACTCAGTATCAATCTTTCAAAAAACTTTAAAAGACAAAAGAAAAAAAAGCAACTCAGTATAATTTTCCTAGTCTGAGCTAGCAAACACACGGGAGAGAGAATCTGTCACTTTCATAAAACAATATCGTGGCAATGTAGAACCAAGTGGTAATATTGGATCCTAAGGAACCATCACAAGTATGGCTAGCCTGCCTATATTTGAACAAGAATGCTGTGTCATCCAGCAGAGCTTAGAAGAAGGTGACTCAGCTTTTAGGAATGCACATACAATTGTCTGATATGAATCTGCACAGAATTTTATCCAACAGCGATCATTTTAGCTTAGCGGAGATTTATTACAACAAAAACTAATAAAAACTTCGTTCAATAATCAAATACTCACAGTATCGGATCATGTGTATGGCCTTATAGGCCTTATATGGATTTCAGCATATACTCCTTGAAATTTCAAGAATCCAATTGGCCAATAGTGTTGCCAAATTTGATGACTTCTATTCCCACTTGCAGTAAAATGGAAGGGAGATACGCCAAAAAGGAAACAACTTGAAAGTCCAAGGCCTACTAAATCTCTTCATATATGAACTGTTGTCTTTAGGGTGATATGGTTTTACAATGCCAATGCCCCTTTTCTCTCTCTTCATATACAAATTGTATGGTCTTTAGAGTCTGTCTGTTTGTACAATACCGAACCTGTGTGTACAATACCGAGCCTTTCTCTTCGTATACAAATTGTATGGTCTTTAGAGTCTGTGTTTGTACAATACCGAATCCCTCTTTTCCATTTCTAACATTGTATATAGTCCTGGAACAGCATATGGTCGGGCATGTTGGTCTACAACCCAACTGATTGTCCATGAGGACCATTTGATTGGTTTTGTGGGTCCCACTTCCACAGTCCAATCAGGTATTGACCTTGTCCAAGATATTTATCAGGATGACATGGTCATGATATTCCATCATATCAATCTGGGATGTCGTCCATATATTGCAATGATTGTATGGTCAAGACTTCAACTTGGACTGTTGGATAGGCATGATCTGTAGTTTGGACACTTGGATGAGCCTGATCTGCGATCTGAAAGCCTTAAATGGGCCTGATCGGATAATCAGGTGGCCTGATCACATTTTGGGCATTGGTTGGATAATCAGGTGGCCTGATCGCATTTCATCAAATCAGCTGTATCCTATTATTTAAATATTTTTGTGATAAAGATTTCTCTTAAATCCATCCATAACATCTTTTTTGGCTTTCATTTGCAGAGGTCAGCCAACTGTCAAGCCGATTGACATCTGAATCTCGCATCTATGCCGATAAGGCAAAAGATCTAAATCGACAGGTAAACGTTATCTTATGATACAAGTGACTATTAGCCCATATGCAAGTGACTATTAGCCCATTGTATATACATTTGTTTGAGATTAATCTGACTAGATTTTTATGGCAACTTTGATCTTGCACAAGTTCCAGCATTTGATGTTGCTTTTCTGGTTAATTGTTTTTTTGGAAATATATTCTTCAATAGATTTCCATATTGAACTTGGCTTTAAATTTCAATTATCAGAACCAACCAAGATGCTCTCTCTCTCTCTCTCTCTCTCTCTCTCTCTCTCTCTCTGGGGACTAATATTGGCATGGTCTTTATTGTAAATCTTCTCTTTAGCATGCGCCGATTAGAACGTCTATGTTGTTCACATTAAAATATAAATGCAATATCATATTCTATCTCTATTTAGAGCCAAAAATCACGAGCTGCGCTCTGTTGTTGTGTTTGTGTGTGAACCTGTGCCAGGCTTGCCAGAGCACCTGAACAATATGAGTCAAGATGAATTGAACAATTTAGGCAACGTGTCTTCGTTACTTTGTTCCATTTTGTTTTTGTTTGTTTTTCAATTAAGTCTTAGTTATCTTTTGGAAAAAAAAAAAAAACTTTGTTCCATTTTCCCTATTCCCATGTACGTTGATGGTTACATATGCATAAGCCTTGGGCTATATAACAAACGTGGCTTCACCTCTCTCTCTCTCTCTCTATAAAATTGATGATTTTATTGATATAATAATATAAAATACATAGGCTATTAGGCTCCATACAAGTGATCCTCTCGTCGATCAGTGGAACATCTGGCCTAATTACAAAATAGACAATAATCCAAGCCACAGTTACAGATTATCCCAATTTTCCAAGCATCTTCATCTTTGAACGCTCCCAGAAATCTTCTTGTGAGTGCCCGGTTGATGATCATGTATATGATTTTATTTTTATTTTTTAATTCTTGAACGCATCCATTGATGGGACCATATCCTCATACATCCCAGCATTTCACTCGTAGACACCCCAAGGATTCCCACATCTTCCACAAATCTCCTCATGGATCTAGAATAGGACTGCCCCTCCACTCCATCATATTTCCTGTGGAAGCATTGAAGCACAATTCAATCCCAAACCGAAATAAAAGGAAGGCCCAGCCGCCCAGGCAATCCCTAGCCTCTGGGGAGTGGAAGAATAAATGATCAACCATTTCCCCATTCACCTTACACATGACACACATTTGGGAACGTCATTTTTTGCTTCTTTAGGTTGTCTATCATATCTTGTTTGCCGTTGCTACCCATGCAAATGCTCTGACACTTGGGGGACTGGAGCTCCAAACCTTTGCACATATAGGCCTGCTGCATCACTTGACGCTAGTGTCAAAAAGGTCCTGGATGAGAATTTCTATTAGCCAACCACTTACACATTCTTCCATCCTTCTCTGCTTGCTTAATATTCACCCCAATTAATTATTATTTTTTTGAAAGAACTCTGAAATTAAAAAATAATAATAATTGACTCTGAAATTTAAAAAAATAATAATAATTGGGTAATACACCCCAATTAATCATTCAATAGGCTTGTGAAGAGTCTGGATTCTTCATCAGATGGGTTTCGTATCAATCTAACAGACAACACCACCACTCCCTCACTATTTCACAACAATCTTGCACTTTTGCCTCCTTGTTGGTAGCTAGCTTGAAGAGGCATTCATGAGATGATTCTAAAGGGACGTCGTTTGACCATGCATCCTTTGAAAGATGAATTCTATCTCCCTTATCACAAATCGGATACTCTTTCTAAATTCCCTCCTGACCAAGCTTGAGATATCTCTTCTTTGACCCACATTATGATTCCCAACTTTTTGATATCATTCCATATTTGTGATCCCCTCGATCTATTATCCAAGCCCCAGAACCACCTTCCTCCAATGAGCCATATCTTTTGTTACATTTCTCCACCGTTCTCGTCCAATTTTCCACCGCCATTTGCTTAGCAATGCCCAATTCTTCACTCTTACATTTCCAATTCTGAAGCCTTCTCTTACTAGTTTGCTTTTATACCATGATGTGTTGTAAAGGCTGTTATGTAAAGGTAACGGTGGCAACCATTACACGTTATGGGGTTGTAAAGGCCGTAACGGCCGTTATAGAAAAAATGACTTATAAAGGCCGTTACAACCCCCATAACGACCCATTATGCCCTCCGTAAAGGTTGTAATGGTCCATTATGGAGCCGATACAAGTTTTTTGGGTTTTTTTTTTTTTTTTTAAAGAGACTGTAACGGCCGTTACGGCTGTTACACCTCGTATCGTAAAGGTAACAGTAATACCTTGTTTTATACAGAATTCCAATTTGCAACTGAAACTGTTTTCATCCCTTCTTCCCTTCTTAGAATAAATTTCTTTGAAGCCTCTGAAATCACATTCTCGCCCCCACTCCCACTTCCTAGCCATTTTTGCTTTCTTGCTAACATTATACGACAGACACTTCCCACTCTTGCATTCGAATATATTGTTGCTTGCAACTATAGGTAAGATCCTTTTCATCTAGCTAACTTCTTTTATATACATTTGTTTTTCTATAATGGGGCTCCAAAACACGACGATATTCGGTTTCCTGCTAAGGGGAAGGCCCGAATAAGTGCATGTTAGTTCTACAAATTTGCATCCCAACCTCGCCAATCTTCTGACTCTTTACTTCCACCCCTACCATTGCATTTTTTTTCTTAGATTAACCTGGAGACATGATACTGCTTCAAAGCATATTAAGATGTTTTTCAAATTACCAACCTGTTTCATGGACACCACGCATAATATAGGTTATCATATGCAAATTGCAATGCAATATCTCCATCCCTAATTTAATAGTTCATTTGCAGCCAAGTTGGCATTTAGAATTTGCCTAGTTTTGATGAATGCTCCTTGAAAGGGTGATATCACAAGGGCCATTACTTGGCCCTTGTCGTAGCACCTTTGCAAGGATTTTATAGCATCCACTCACCAAACTAATAGGCCTAAAATCCTTAATTTCCAGAGTGTCATCAATCTTTAGAACGTGAGTAATATAAGTTGAATTTAGGCCCTTATTTTGGATCTTTGGTGGAACTCTTCCAACAACTCCATGCTTAAAAAAAAAAAAAAAAAAAAAAACACTCACATTATGAAGATGTCCCTGACAACCCGTAGACATACCCCTTATTTCTACAGCCCAAATCTCATTTAGTCCTTGATACACTTTGACATTTCGTCTCCTCTAACATCTAACTATCAAATTTCCTCTCAACCTAAGCAACTCTATTACTGCACTCCTGAGGTTTGAATGCCCTAGCTCTGACATTCCATGAAATCAGTCTTCATTTTATTACTAAGTTGCCCTCTATCCTTTTCCTTGATTCAGCCCCATTCCTGTGCTAGCCTTTTTTGATGACCAAGTGTATCACCCTAGGTTGTTTAATGTGATCAATTCAGCGAATCTCCTCGTTGAAGTTATCATTCTACTACCTCCCAACTTCTCATGGGTAAATGTGATTGTATTACGCCCCCCATGATGATTGGATGTCGGTCCATGCATGGCATTTAGCAACCATTCAAAATTGTCTCCCATCTCCCATGCCTCTACAAACATTTAAAATTGAGAATGGACCCACATAATCCTCTACTGCAATTTTATCTCTATACCACATGATGAAGATGTCCTTGACAAACCGGATCATGGTAAACATACTCCTTATTTCTACAGCCCCAGATCTCATTTAATTTAGCGCCTGATACACCTTGCCATTTCATCTCGCATAACATCACAATATCAAATTTTCTTCTCAACCTAAGCAAGTCTAGTACTGCACCCCTGCGGTTTGGATTTCCTAGCGCTTGGATGTTCCATGAAAAGAGTCTTCATTGGGTTACTAAGTGCCCCCTCCCTTTATCCTTTTCCTTGATTTTGACCGTCATCTCAGCCTTTTTATCCTAATTTATTGGACAACTTAGGCTTGCCTACTCCTTTGTTCCCTCTTCTTCTCCACTGTATGGAGTTCCGCAGCCCCTTTTGTATTCTCTTCTCCTATTCCATAAACAACTTGTCCAGTTCCCATTGTTCCTTTTCAAATGATATCCCAAGATTACACCAAATGTCTTTTACTGTTTGATCTCCCTCCTCTTCATTGAGGATCGAAGCTCTATTCATTCTTTTTGTTAAGTTTCTTTCTCCAACCATAAAAGCCCTCACAGGGCCTTCTTTCTTGCTCAGTTTTTTGACCCATTTAATCTTAGCATTTTTAGACCATGGCACTGGCCAAAATGGTCGAGGTTCCTTCATGGAAGATCCTGTTGATGAAGATGAAGATGAAGATGAACACATCTGGGATTTACCCTCCGGGCTCTATCGATTAGGAGTCAACGACTTCTCCCTGTTATTCCTTGGGTGCATCGCCTCAGTCTTTTCCCTAGTGCCCGTCATCTACTCTTCACTCCTTGTAATGATGTTTTGTGTCTCCTGCGACTTGAGTGCCATACTAGCCTTCTTGATTGGGATCAGATTCCATTCCATACATCTCTTTCCCTCTGGTATAACCTCTTGCCATTACTTTGCATGCCTCCCCGAACCTAATGCAACATACAATGATAGTAAAAATAAGAAATACAATGCAGATTTATAATATGATTATGTAGTTGATATACATGTGTTGTCCATAGAATCCATAACTATCAGTTCAACATGATAGGGGATTTTATTACAGCTGATATACGTGTACAGTTGATATACATCCATATGATGTTATTCTACCTGTATGGTCATGTATATAAAATAACTATCATGTATTGTACATAACAAGTTTCTGGCTCTAACTATTGTGTCAAAAAAAAGTTGGGTTTCCTGGGGTTCTGTGTCAAAATCTATTTGGATTTGCTTATGTGTCTTTAGAGAATTATGGAGTTGTTATTCTAGGCTAACAGGGCCATACACGATAGGCTTTGCTCTTTTGGGTCTTCATTTGATCTTTTATATACAACTTGCAGCTTAGTTCCACAAAACTTCCACCCAGGCGCGTCACCCGCTTTAACTCCGGCTTCAGATTCACACTACCTTATTCACTAGCTAGTTGTTCACACTTGTTAATGTGTTTGAGCGCAGGTTACCTATAAAATAAAATGAAATGAAAACAAGGTGCTTCCCCACTCTTGTAGTAGAATTTTTCATCGCTTCACGCTTCATTCACGTATGACTTTTAGATGCCGCATGGTTGAAGGGGTCACTTGACAACTTATATTTGGTATAAGATTGGAATCCAAATCACAATTATCATGCAATCCATGTGAATTGAATCTTCAATTGTATTTGACAGCTTGTAATTGGAAGCCGTTGGAATAAAAAAATTGTGTTTGGCGGATGGAGTGAAACGACGTTGTTTTTGAAGTTGGCGTTGTTTCCAACCAGATGGGATTCTATAGATTCTCACATGGGCCCACTATGATTCTATAGATTCTCATATGGGCCCACTATGATGTTCATGTGAAATCCACCCCGACCAGCCAGTGCGTTACCCCATGTATGGCCCAACCACCCAAGGCCCAAAATTTAGCAACATTCGTGTTTCAAGTGGATCGCACAATTGGAAAAAGTATACAGGGCAATGCTCACCCTCGAAACTGATTCCCTTCATGTGGCCCACCTTAATTATAGTTGGGTCCGTTTTTAGTCCCCATGCATAGATTTTAGTGTGGTATCTAAATGGTTGGAGTGGATTTCATATTATCATCATGGCAGGCCTTGAAAAAAAACAGGGACGGACATCTCTGATGAGGACATCACGCGCACACGCACACCCCCTCTACGTACGTACACAAGGAGGATGAGGGCCCCACCATCGATCTGGATCGATGATGACGTCCAGGGAGGGCCTCTTAATTAAAGGACTGCGTTTTGGTTCGTTGGACTGGGCCCGATAGTCATGTAAAGCCCACCATGGGTTCTCATGATCGTGGTCCACTATTCTAATTAATCTAGTATTTTGGGTTTTGCTTATATTGTTAGTAGGAACATCATGGACGGTTTAGATTGTTTTGATTAGTTGTTATTTTTTATTACTTTGTCTCCAAGTAATAAGTTGCACACATGGCGCGAGTTTTGGGGTATAGGGTTTTATTATAAATAGGCACCCCTTGTAGTCTTTTTGATTCATTGAAGGTTAATAAAATTTCTGTGTTTTTCTGCTCCTCTAAATTCCTGAGTTGTGGAGATTCAATTGGGTGTGAAACCCTCCATTCCTCGAAGGGCTGACTACCGTGGTGTGAAACCACACCTATCCTGATTCGCCCCCACCTTCTACCATCCATATTTCTCCTTCTACAATCATCTATGCTCCAAATCCATCCTCTATTGCAGCAGTTTTTCTCTCTATAGCAGAATTCCAGAATCTAGCCCTGCAGGAGGGCTGAAACTTCGGCGGATCACCACGCACAGACTGTATATCGAATCGGCCTGAAAATCGGAGGTTTTGGAGCCCACCCCTGGCCGACCAGACTCAAGAAGTTGGTTTCCGGGTTCAGGGCCCACATGCACGTGTGGTCAGGCCCCTGCGCACGTGCGTCAAGTCTGGCCCACTGTCCACGCGTGTGGACTATCGTTAGGTCCAATTTTTCCTCTCTTTCATTCCTCTCTTGCTTATTTTCCATAACCCTAAACCTAGATTGCATTAATTCCAATTTATTTGCCCCTTTTTTTCCTAACCCTAAGGTTCTCCGGATTGAAACCTGTGAATCCCTTGGATTGGGGACGTATTTTTGTGCATGTGTGGATGAATTTACTTCCCTTTGAGTATTGTTTGGTCCATAATTTTTATTGATCCAGTCCTAACATGTGTAGGCCTGGACCTGCATAGATTCCCCTTGATTGAATGTTTGAACTTTTGTGTGAGATATGGAATTTTGTGTAATTGTTTCTGAACTAACGTGATTTAAAGCCTGAAAATCTTGCACATCATATTTGAATTTCATGTCCTACATCAATCTCTCCCAACTATTTCATTTGGTGTGGCCCAACTGAAGCCTAGCCAACCTTTTTTTTTTTTTGCCTTGGATCTAACTTGAGATGACATATCTGATGATCATAGTGGATTTGACGTAAACATCACAATAGGCCATGTAAAAATCAAGGGTGGGTATCCCTCTACCAACTATTACCCTTGGTGTGGCCCACCTGAAGCCTGAGTCAGCCTGATTTTTTAGCCTTGGACCTAAGTTGAGATGACGCATCCAATGGTCAAAGTGGATTTCACGTAAGCATCACAATGGGCCATGTAAAAATCAAGGGTGGGCGTTCCTCTCCGAACTGTTTCCCTTTATATGGCTCACTTGAATCATGGAATGAGCTGATTTATGTGCCACGAGACTAACATGGGGTGATGCACGTAGCAATCGGGGTGGATTTCACATAAACATCATGGTGGGGCCCATTCGAGTTTGGGCCCCACCTTTGCGTCACTTAGCTATTTTAAAAACCATCTCTCCAACGATTAGATTTTGGACCGTTGGAGGAATAGGTGGTAAATGGGGATTGAAAACATAGCCTCATGGAGTGATTTCAAAAGCATTCATTTGGTGGAAGTTAGATTCCATTTCACACTTCCCAAACAGCTTTATCTTTTCGCAATTCACACTAGAACACATTTGCCAAACGACCCCCGAATGGTACATTATTTTAATGAAAGTAGTTTCTATGTTTTCTATCCCCTAATTCCATGTTTGCGTTGCTTTGGGGGTTCAGGGCTCCAGTTGGTTGGTGGTATGACTGCATTGGAAGTTCTAGTATTGATGTTATTTCATTCCTGAAACCTCAAATTATGTATTAGGAGCTGTTGCTTCAATTCATTAGTTCTACACATTAACTCCCCCCCTTCATTGTATTCACGGTCAAGACCTTAAGAGATCCATCCGTCTTGTTTTGTTTTCAAGTGGGTCACCTTTTTTATCTTTCTGTTTGTTTACATGGGTGATGCAACTTAACATCTGAGGTTGATCTTTGGTATAATGTGTACTGTTAAGCATGGATTTCAAGTGGAGCGATGTTAATGCGTTTCTCTGTCTTTGATTTGGGATGTCATGTGTTCAAGTATGTGGTGCATCAGGCATGTGTCACATGCCCGAGCATGAGCCGTACAGTTTGGGCATGTGCCATGCAGCCCAAGCACATGCATGTGATTTGTGTTGCATAGTTCGTATTCATAACATTCGTGATACATCAGAGGTTCCGGATCTCATTTGTCTGGGTGTGTAATGCACGGCTTGGGGACAATCACAGTATGACCCATGATTTTTCATCTCGTGGTGTGGGACATACTGACAACGCATGGGACAAGCATGTCAAATTAGTATGAATAACCTATTTACCTAATGCCCAAGTAGAATTACATCACAAAAGCACAAGAGTCATCCCACTTCAAGACCAAACCCCAAGAAAAATCTCCATGAGCATGAAGGCTAATGCAGGACAATTAACCACTTGTTCTAAAAGCTTGAATTGTTAGAGCATGGCGAATTAATCCCTTTATCTTATAGCCCAGGCTCCAAATCCATGGGTTAGGTCCTCGGCCGAACCCTCCTTGTCGGCCCCAAGTCCATGTGTTCTGCCCTATACGAGCCACCCGCCTCACATGGGCCCCAAATCCATGGTTTATGCGGGCCACCCACCCCCAGTGTGCCCCTGCATCCCACGGGCCACCCCACTCGAGCCCGGTGTGAAAATGCCCCCACATTAATCACCCTCGATGGGGAGTTTCGAACACGAGACCTCTCGCTCTGATACTAATTTGATGCAGGACAATTAACCACTTGCTCTAAAAGCTCGAACTGATAGAACATGGCGAATTAATCCCTTTATCTCATAGCCTAAGCTCCAAATCTATGGGTTAGGTCCTCTACCGAACCCTCCTCGTGGGCCCCAAATCCATGGGTTATGCCTCACATGAGCCACCAGCCTCATACGGGCCCCAAATACATGGGTTACGCGGGCCACCCACCCCGAGTGTGCTCCTGCATCCCAAGGGCCACCCCACTCAAGCCCGGTGTGAAAATGCCCCGCATTAAAGGCTCTTCCACAATAACTGCAAAATGGAGGAGCAGGAGTTAATTAGGCCCATCAGATCACTTATTTGGATGACTGAACCATGGCACACTCAACAGACTATATTTGTTGATGCTAGGGACCCAATAGGCCTCTTATCTCATGTTGCATATAAATTTAAGAATTAAGAAATCACATAATTTTATCTTTTGTTTGAAAAGAAAAGATTTCTATCATAGCCTTATTATTCATGTCACCAATTGAATGCTTGGATTGTCATACATGATGGTCTGCATGGTGCACCATTCACATGCCTGGTTTTGTGGCATGCAGAATATTCATTTGGACTTTCAAAAAAAAGAAAAGAAAAGAAAAGAAGAATAGTTCTCACATTGTTTTGCTAGCATTGAATTTGAAACAGAACCTCTATCTCTCTCTCTCTCTCGCAATAAGAATACATGTGCTATGCACCTAACCATGCTCTGTCTGCTCATATGGCTTCAATTTCAGGCATTCATTCGGAAGTGGGCACCTGTTGCCATTGTGCTTGGTATTGTCTTCCTTCTTTTCTGGGTTAGAAAGAAGATATGGTGATTGCTACTCGTCACAATTTCATACTCCCCCATGATCTGGGCCGGTATCTGTTATTCTCAATAGGGTCAACAGCATTTTTGGGTCTTGCTGTCTGTACAATGCGAAATGGGCCACTTCCATGTCGATCGATTCATCAATTGCTTCATTGATGTTGCAGACAATGTTGACTTTCTGGATGGCAAAAGTCTGATAAGAAGTCGATTCCATGGATATATATATAGGATATGAGATGATGATACATTTTGCGGTAAGTGAACCTTCTGGAGATTTGGGCTAATTCGTTCTAAATTGATGATGCCTAGTGTGGTTTTTATCTTCTTTTTGTGTATTGTTAAAGATTCTGCAGATCTGCTGACTCGATAGAATTGTTTTTACCTTACATGACCAAAGAAAAAAACATAGTGATATATCATTTCAATGTTAGATGAAAACCATGGCCTCGAGTGCAATAGGCTGTTGTTTTCTTTAGCAGGAATTTTCAAGCGGGTCCACGCATGATCTCAGTGGAACATTGGACAGGAGAGGTTCACCATGGACCGCACATGGACCTCTATATATGGTCCTGATTGGGTGATGACAACCATTCAGATAAAGGGCTTGCAACACCGACCGTAAGACCTTTTTTTTTTTTTTTCTAAACAATTATTGCCACTTTTATGTCGGAAATGGTAGGACTCTGGATTATAAAATCATGGTTTGTTTTAGGCCATGTTCAGTGCTAGGAATTCTCACCATTTACCGTGACTTGTACTGCCCAATTGATAACATGACCATTGATCTGGATGGCCCAGTTCATGAGCCACCTCTTGGATGGTTCATTGCATTGATGGCATTACAAATGTCCAATTGTATGGTCGTTTTTGAACATTTTTCATAGTCTAACAAAAGACTATGATCTTAGAGCTGTTAAACATTACCTTGTTGGATGGTTATGACCGTAGTTCTAAAACTCACTCGACTCGAAACTTGGCCGAGTCAACTCAGCTCAGCAAGATTTCGACCCCAAGTCCTTAGAAAACTTGGTTGTGAAGCAGACTCGGCCTGAACTAGGGAAGGACCGTCGAGTCAACTAGCAAACTCGGCTCGATCAATTCACTCGTAATTCAAACTGACAGTCCATAAATTTAAAAAACAGCAGGGTGCAGGGTTCGAATTCTCTACCATTCTGCATAGGGAAACGGATTGGCTACGGTGCTCTGTGGGCCCACCATGGTGTACATGTTTCATCGATGCCGTCCATCTATTTTTCTAGATCATTTTATGGAATGAGATAAAAAATGAGGTATATCCCAATATCAAGTGGACTACATACAGGAAACAGTGTTGAATGAACGTCGAACATTAAAAACGTTTTGGGGGCATAAAAGTTTTGGATCAAGCTGATCTTTGTTTTTTCCATTCATCTGGGTCTTTATGACCTAATCAACAAATAAACAGTACAGTGGGCCTTAGGAGGATTTTAATGGTGGATATCCAATCACTATTGTTTTCCTGTGGTGTGGTCCACCTGAGATTTATATCCCTCTCATTTTTGGGATCAAGCCCTAAAATGATCTGTGAAAATGGATGAAACACACACATCATGGTGGGGCCCACAGAGACCAGCCACAGAGCTGGTAGCAAGGGGAGTAGCCAATCCGTTTCCTCTGCCCAGAGCTTTGCAGTTAAATATCTTATTTCATGATACTTACTCTGATGTGATTATCTTAATTTCTTATTATTACAGATATTTTGAAGTTCATATTATTAAATATGAGTTGAGTTGAGTTGAGTCAGGTCAACCCAACCTAACCTGAATGAACATCGAGATGAGGTTTCCAGTTTTTCAACTATGGTCAGCACCGCAACGGTCAGGTCCTTACTTCCACAATCGGTCAGCCTAAACCAGTAATATTTTTGAACCATCATGCCTCCTATCCGTTGTTGATTTAGTGGGCCAGTTTCAGACACCAGGTGAGGATTGGGTGATGTTGGAGGTTAAACCCTTTATCTTCTACATAGAGGCAAAAATGGGGGGCAATGGAAGGGGTGTCTTGTAACTGGACTGGACCAGCAACTTGTCTGAAGGTTAAAATTTTCCATCCAAAACCACTGGTTGTGCATGTATGGGTTTTGAGTTAAGTGAAAACTAAGTAGCTCAGCTAGATTCAACCACTTTGATCTTTTGGGTTGTGGCCCATCATCTAATGGTTGGCCTACAACGGTTCCATCACCAAAAACATCTTTTCTATATTGTAGAAAAGACGAATTCTTCATGTGGGTTATGAATTCCTTTGATGGGCCCACTTAAAGAAACTATGATCTTGGTCTGACCGGATGAAGGGCTTGTAAAAATGGATTTCCTCATACCATCCATTCTGCATGCCCTTAATTGTATGGCTTTGATTATCGAATCATTGTAATCTGTGGTGGATCCTCCTATCCTCCGGTCTTTATTGATCCCACAGAGAGATTCACTCGGTAAGAATGTGGCAATATTTTGTGCCGGATCACGGCCTTATACCATCTGTTGTTCCCAAAATGCCCCCATCTATCCAAACACAAATTAATTGCTCTATGTATATACTATTTATTCTAAGAAAATCTCAACCGTTGGATTGCACATCTGGAAACCCACAGTCATGGTAGCCTCTACATAAATCCAGACCGTCCAAATAATGGGATACCGAAAATCAGACAGATTGAATGGTCCCAACCTCTGGTTAATGAAAGTTTATTTGTTTAATTTGGACTGCTGATTTACTCAATTTTCACCATCCATTAGACGGGAAGCATGCGGACAGTAGGACCATCCACTCGGTACAGATTTTGAGTTGCAACCCACCTACAATAGGGGCCAAGATTTGAACGGTTTTGATTTATGTAAATATATGCAATACATACCAAAGTCTTATGCATGTGTATGGATGATCATACTCTGCTGCAATATAAATGCTTTTCACATGAAAAAATGAAAATCACATACATCTTTAGTAACTCTTACCAAACATCTCCTTTTCTACTCACAAAAACACCCTTTTGACTTTACAAAAATAAAATGACAAAACTACCCACACCTTACACCAAGGAATGGCATATGCACATCCAACCATCTCTAGACACTCAACAAATCACAAAAATAACCTCCATATGAGCTTATTTTGATAACATATATACTCCTTTCAATGCTGGCATAATCTCTTCACTTAGTGTAATTACTAGAGCTTGATCTCAAACGTCGAATCGATCCTAGCCATCGATAGAAGCTCCTTTGCTGTCCATGTCACCTGAGCCAGATTCTGTAGTGGGCCCACAAACTCTTCATCCAATGGAGCGATCATAGAGAAACAATCTGTAACATGATAGATCAAGATCCTAAGAAAATCGATAACATTTTGAAGTATCAAGATGGTCTATGGTGTAAGCATTTACACTGAATTTTCAGTGTATGTGTGCTAAGCACAGATGTGGTCTTGATTGGTGGGCTCCACACCTTGATGGGTTTTGGTTGAGGTTCTCACTTCTAACAAACGTCTGATCAAGATCTTCAATGCAAATGATTACATTGGATAATTCCAGAGTTTCTAACCCAAGTCAATCTCATCACCATGCTAGTGGGGCCCATTGTTCACTAACCAAGACCATTTATATGATGGGCCCCACTGTGATGGACAGTACTTCCTAGATCTCCCAGAATAGAAGACCTTAGCCATGAAACCCATAGTTTCAGAAACTGCAAAAACTCGACTCGACTCGACCAGATTTCAACAAGACTCAAAGAAAAACTCGAACTAGTCGCGACTCGGTAAACTCGAGAAAAACTCGACAAAAGTGAACTCGACTCGGCACACGTTGACATTATTTAAATACTATTTATAATGATTAAATATTAAATACTACTAAAAAACTCAGTAAAAACTTATAGAAGTTTTCAAGAAACTCGTCCGAGTTTCGAGTCAACTTGAGTGGAGTCGAGTTTTTTTTTTTAACTACAACCCAACCTTTGGCCTTTCTCTTTTCCCCTTTGAATGAAGTATATGAATTTCTTAACCATCTATGGGTATTTCAACCGATCAACGGTTAGGATCATTCAATGGGGAAATGTTTGGATCATGGTCCATCCATGTGGGGCTCCTATCAAAGATCTTGATAACAAGAAAACATTTAAAGGAGGACACTCCATACCTGAATTCCTAACAAAATTCAACAGTGATAGTGAAGCAAGAACTCTCTCTTCTAGTGCTCTATCATAATTCAAACTCTCCATTAATCGAGGGACGAGAATCGCTGCTGTCATCGACCGGATATTAGCATTCTGGATCGATGAGATTGAGCCGCTCATCCATGCAGCAATGACTAGGCATGCTCGTGCCAAGCGTGGAATACCATTGGCTATAGACTTGGAAAGAACGGTCACGAATCGTTTGTTGCCACTTGTCAGCAAGATAGTGGCCACCTTCCTTAGCCAATCTTCCGTCGCATTTTCTTCTTCCTCCTAATAAATATAGATACAGAATGCATTGTAAGTAAAGGGAGTATTGTTTTGATAGAACTCTGTAAATCAGAATGCAGTTATGTGATCAGGACTATTGATGTGGTGGGCCACCAGTTGATGGGCTGACCGTTCCTTTCGCGGGCCATAAATTTCAATTTCAGTACCTTCAAGTAAAACTCGAAAGTACTTCGTCGATTTGGATACTAAGGAAGCTAATTGCATTGAGTGGAATGGCCAAATGGCCATTACAATCTGTTCTTCGATTTGAAGAATCAAGCTCGCATGCTGTTTGGAGCCAGTTTGACAGACTTTCTCCATCCCCCTCAATGTGGGATGGATTTTTTGCATTCTCCAAACAGAACCCCATTCTCCTTTTGAACTTGTAATTGCAATTTGTTTCCATGGTGCATCCAAACGAGCCCGTATCGTTGGGGTCTATCCAGATGGTTACATAGGATTGGACAATATGAATTGTCTACCATCTTCTTCATTATCACAGCTCTACATTAATCAGCTATTCGAATTATCACCGTTGATCGAATTATCAACAAGCTTTAATCAATCAATCAATGATTCAAAGAGTATTCCTTCATTTCCTTGATATCTAATTACTAACAATGGTTACAATGTCTGCTATATATGCATTCAATAGGCCATACATGTGGCCCATCGAAGTTGTGAATGAGATGGGCCCTATCAATTAAAAGCCCCCCATCAAAAAATAAGGTCGGTTCGATCATTGGGTGGGCCACACATGCACATCAGGATTGATCCAGCCTCATTTTTTGGACCCACCTGAGGTGTGGCATTTGCAACCACACGCAAGATTAGCAAACCTCCGATAATTAGCTATTTTGATGAGTAGAAGCAATCATACCAATCGGGTGATTTCTTTTATGACTATCTCCTTGCTGCTGAAAGAATCTGAAGGCACATCATCCAATCCAGCTTGCTTAAGCAGCCATTGCTCGGTTGACGGCTCTCCCGTGTAAGAGAAACGGCTGCCCAAGAGCAAAAGAGCCCGGCTTGACTGTTCTTGGATCATCTCATCATGTGGGCCGCAATCTAGAGCTGTTACAATGGCGTCCACGGCTTCTTCTCTATATACACTGCTCTGTGAAGGATCTCCCTGCAACATAACTGCTATTCCATACAGGGGGCTGTAGAAATTTCTAAAAAGTGGTATTGCTTCTAAGATGGGCCCCGCCATGTATGAGATCCAGGATGTTCATGAGGTGGGCCACAAGTGTATGTTGAATGTGGATAATGGTCAATCTGCTTGAACAGGCCATACACTGATGGATGGACAGAACTGGTTTTTAAGATCTAGCCTCACACTTTGGCCTCCTAATGGATGGTCCAGATCTCAGACATGTGCCACATTGGCATGTAATCGCGGGTAGCCATCGCATTTCTCTTCGAAGAGAACTGCACAAACTTTTGAGAAGAAGAGTGGCTGAAAAGTACCAGCAGATCAAGCTGTAATAGAACAACTGCGATCAACGGGCGTTGTTCAGGTGGGGCCCGCTGGAGATAGACCAACAAGATGTGCATTGCATTCAAGCAACCCTCATTCTTCAGTTCATTCAAAAACTTGTTGACCTGAGTTCTTCTGACAAATTCAAAAAAGAAAAAAGAGCTGAATGTCAGTGATCAAGATACAATCTATGGTTCAAATCTAATGAAGTCGACTCATTTATGATTGAGAAATGAAAACATGATACATCCATTGGGCGCACGTGCCAATGTGAGAGGACTGGGCCATCCATTTGGAGGGCCACCCGAATGTAGATTCCCTAGCCCAAAATCTGATCATCCACTTATCGAATCGATCAAATGTATGCTGAACATGGAATTATCTTAACCGTCCATTGTTCTTGTTTTTGGGTGTCTTATGAGCAAGGCATTCATGTAGTAAGGCCGCGTTTGGATACACTATTGAATTGAATTGCAATAACTAATTCAATATAGCAGCTATGGAAGGTAATTGTGATCTGGTCAGTTCCGTTTAGCTAGCTTTGCTTAACAATTTTCGCAATTTGATTAAATGGTGAATACAAACGCGTCACCAACTGCACACTAAGGATGTGTTTGGATGCACAATCAAATTGAATTGCAATGGTCAGCTTACTAGAGTGGAAACGGCCAACTTGTAATTTCTTAGCATTAATATCAGTAAGGCTGTGTTTGGATGCAGTATTGAGTTCAATTGCAATAATAATTCAGTATAGAGGGTATGGAAGATAATTGCGATTTGGTTAGTTCATCAATTCAATTCAATAGTTAATCCAACTAAATGGTAATTTATTACATTCATGTCAGTAAAGTTTGTGTTTGGATACACTATTGAATTGAATTGAATTGCAATATAATTAATTCAATATAGAGGCTATGGAAAGCAATTGCAATACGGTGTTTTCCGCTTTGCTGGACAATTATTGCAATTTAATTAAATAGTGAACCCAAACGATTCAATTGTCAATCCAATTGCGAACTAAGGATGTGTTTGGATGCACAATCAAATTGATAGTAATTTCTTAGCATTCACATCAGTAAGGCTGTGTTTGGATGCACTATTGAAGTGATTGGAATTACGATAATGAATTCAATATAGAGGCTATGCAAGGTAATTGCGATTTGGTCAGTTCAGCTTTACTGAACAATTATTGCAATTTGATTCAATAGCGAATCCAAATGCAAACTAATGATGTTTTCAGATGCCGAACCAAACCAAATCGTTTTTATCAGTGTAGTAGAGTGGAAGAAACCAAATTGTAATTTCTTTGCATTCACATGGACGGTATTGCAATCCAAATTGGAATTGGAAACTGAATTCTACTTCCTCATTGTGGATACCATCAAATGTTGTCTGAATACTTCTACAGGAATTACAGGACACTTGACCCGTCATGTTCACAGAATACTTGGGTTTTTGATGTAGAGCGGGTCGCGGACACTTCGATGGTGAAGATGGGGACCAGAGAAGGCCCGATCGGAGGCAAAAGTGATCATGACCGTCATAACCCTAAAGCAGACATATCTCGCAAATTGGAATGAGTTATTCGACATACCATATTTGATTTTGGGGTAGGAGAAACTACTTTTGCCAACCTCGCCCACGCCGGATTTGTGAGATTCCATCATATCGATGGTCAAAAGTCCATTTTAAGTTCAATCATAACTCTTGATCCTTTGAGCTTTAGCAGTTGTGCCCAACATGAAAAGGGCTTAGAAAAATTAGGAGAATAACATGGTTAGGTCAAATTGGACACTAATTTTTGCCGAAAACTGTGAAGTCTAGTAGAAATCTTGACAGTCTATAAATAGTACATTTTTTAGGGAGTTTGATTTTGAAACTTCTTCTGAGGTTTGATATCACTATTTAATGGATTGTAAATTCGTTTTTTTATCATCAATTAATTTATTTCCGAATTTATTAAAATTTATTTCTATTTCTATTTTTCCTCGTGGATTCGAGGAATCTCTATGAGGAGTCCAAAGAAGCTCCATGGATTCGGAGCAATTATCTCCTGAGGAAGATGGCGATCGACCTCATCACGTCTATCCCTGTGTCAGTTTTTAGTTCTGATAAGTGGGTTGAATGAATCAGGAATCCTGACCATCGGTCTGTTGGATCCGCTGTTGGACTGTGCCCAAAAACTCTCTTAGATCCTAGACACCCTTCTTGGGCCCTTTTAAGTTGCATTGCAGACAGCCAATCAAAAGGTTATGATTGCTTGCACGAGATTTTCAGGCATGGTCCTTCTATGGTGTGGCCCACAAGTCCAATGGTCTCGATCACTAAGCTTCCCATACGCGTGTACATCCAAACGCTGCCTAATATACAACCGATCTTATGAAAATAGAATCGAGAGAAACCTGAAACGAGTCTGTAAATCAGAACATACCTATTAAGACAGATGAGCTCGATCAGCAATGAAAGAGTGTATGCACTCGACTTCCTCTGGCTTCCGAGTAGCAATTCGAGTATAGAAGACTTCTTTATATTGCTGGCTAAGTAATGCCTGCAGCTTCCGTCTGCTTGGATGCAAGCCATCAAAAGTGAAACGGTGACCTTTCTTTCGAACGAATCACCCAATTCGAGCCGTCGGATCAGCAACTTCAGCCCCCCCAGCGACACCACCTGTTTGGCATTCTCTACATTCCTATCGACGTCGAAGCCTGTCAGAAGCTGACCCATCAAATAGAATACAGCCGCCTGCGGGCTGCATTGCACTGTGAACATCGTTTGTAGGCGATCACTGAATTCAAACACCCGTAGAACTAACGGCACCCAATCCGGCGACAGCATCTGTTTCGCCTTTGGTTTCAGTAGATACAGAAGCACAGCAGCCTTGAGGAAAAGGATACTACTCCTTAGCAATCTCATGAAGATTTCGAGCTGTGGATCTGCATTCAAAACAATCTGCCTATTTGCCTCATTCCTCACTACCAATTCCGCAAGCAACGAGATTGCTAGTTCTAAGATCTCATCATTGTCAGAAGAAAACATGATTTCTAGCAACCCCTCAATTACGGATTCCTTGGATAGTGCTGTTTCTACAATGGGATCTCCATGTGAGTCCAACCATGTCTTTGCGACCATACGGATCGCAATCTCACAGTCGGTCAGGCTATCGGATGAGGAAATGGTGGTAATGGCATTGCTGATATTGGATAGAGAATCTTTTGTTATCGATCCGTTCTTGCGTGTGCTGCTCTGGTGGGACGCACCGGTGACAGGATCGCTCCGGCACATGAAGAAGCGGAAGTAGTCGGATTCAGATCTTGGGTTTTGATGTAACTGGAAAGACGATCGCTGATTGCATCTGATGTTGCTCTGTCTAAGTCAGAAAATCGAGATTAGAGAAGTTGAGTTGTATCAATGAGTTTATAACTGAAAGCAACTGTGAAAATACAGTTTTATCACATGATCTAGGCCATTCATCAGTCCACCTGACGACTGTAGTGGCCTGAATTTTGGGCCACATAACATACATGGTGGGGCCCACTTGATGAACAGCTGCCTAAAAGGAGATCTACTCACATGAACAGAGTCACTGAGCTTGCGTTTCTCCGATTCAACTCTCAGCCCTTCCTCTGCAAACACATCTCTTCCAACAGAAAAAGGACCAACTCCACCATCTTCATTGAAGAAATCGCAGTTCTTCCCTTTGCATTCCTCCATTGCCCGTTCAAAGGAAGGGCCAAAAACAGTTTTATATCTTTAGAGATGGCGATGACGACGGTTCGTGAAACAAAACACACACACCCATATCAGGTTTAAATGAAACAAGCATATTAGTTATTTTTCTGCAAGCCCAAAGGGAAACAGAGTTTTTCGTTTATCTGGAAATTGTACATGTGATTCCCAACTTTCGATGATCAAGACCGTTCATCAGATGGACTGCATTATGCATTAAATGTCCGCCAAAATCCTTCTCAATCAGATGATCATAATTCTCCAATCAGTGGTCTAGAATCAACTTGTATAGCCACAAGTCCACATTCAATGTCAAAACAGAACAACCGATCATACGGTTAGGAACTTCTGATGGGGAAGAATTTTGGAACACAGAGCACTGTTGCCTGCCCAATGAAGGTTCCAGATCACAGAATGGTGGGCCACCTGCGCAATCGCCATACATTTCCTCTTCCAAAACTAGATTTGCTGAAATTTTCGATGGTTTATCACGTACAAGCTTTTATTGATGGACGGCGGCCGCGAACCCATTGACACTGATTGTTTCCTCGAGAAATCATAACTCGATCTCGATGGTAGATCAACGGAAGGAATGGCGGGCGCTTTCACTCCAACCTTAAGCCACTCCTTGTAGTAAAGTGCAAATTGGGCAGTGCCCATATCCATCCGATCGTTGTAAGCCTTACTTAGGAGTTTCATCACCCTCTCTTTGTCGCCCGAATTCGAATTCGATATGAATTCAACTTCTTTATTGTACCATACCTTCAAATGCAGTAGATGGGGAAGGAAGAAATGCTCCCAAAGATCAGGAATCAGGTGGGTGCGTGCGAGGGAAGGCGAATCACAGAACACTTGTAGGAGATGTCGTCCGGAGATCCGATCGTTCTTCTCGATCTTGTAGACGATTGCGAGGTAGAGCTGCGCGCAAGCTGACAGGTGTGCATTTGGAACCCCACAGGTGTTTCCATTCCTAGAATTGGGAGAATTCAATGATGCGATGATGTTCAATAGCCTTATTGAATTCTGTAGGGACCGCACTCTCAACTCCTTTGTCACCACTCTGCCGTTCTCCGCCAATCTCTCGATGCTCTCGATACCCAATTCCATGTTTGTGAGCATGGGGTCATCTGGATCCTTCCTCTGTGCTATGCAAGCCATGCAGGTACTGTGGACCCTGCTCCGGAAGCTCTCATCCTTCATGAATCGGCCAACGTACCCACCGAGGATTGAGATGATTGCTCGCACTGCAACCTCGTCGATCGCCGGCTCGTCCTGGCGCGAATCCTCCGAGGCCCGTGACTTGGAATTCGAACTCGCCGCCTTTGGGGCTGCCCGTTTGGAGGGAAACACTGATGACCCATTTCGGGTGACTGACTTTTCGGGGCGGTGGATGGTCTTACGGTCACGGCAGATGTAGATAGGAAGAGATACTGAATCGTCGGAAGCGAGTCGATTTTTTGGCTTGGTGAGTCTTGAAGAGCTGCGGCGGTGGAAGCCGTCCTCGGCAAGAAGGTCCTGTAAGGACGACATCTGGCGAGGATAGGATTGGATTTTTGGGTGGGGGGGAGAGAGGAAGAAGGTGGAGATGCATTTCTGGGAGAGGAGAAGAAAACAAAAGGACTGGGAAAAAGGGAGGTAGAGACTCCAACAGAGACAGCAAAATCAGGACAAAGAAACTGATGTTCTCGAGAGAGAGAGAGAGAGAGGTGATTTTTGAAATTTCCTGCCGGTTTTTACCGTTGGTTCTGTTTTAATTTTGAAAAAAGCCGGCCCAGACGGGTTACGGAGTCGCCGGTTTATCGGACGCGGCATTTCATCAAACAGTCTGTAGGGAGCCCGCCAAACAAAAAGCTGTGGGGCCCACCATGATGCATTTATGACATCTGATCCGTCCATCATTTGTTCAAGCTCATGTTAGGACGTGGGTTCAAAAATAAGGCTGATCCACAGCACAGGGAAAAATGGGATTGGGGAAGGCTACCGTTGAAACTTTGTTTGGGCCCACTGCAGTTTTAAATCAGGATGATATTTTATTTTTCCCTTCATTCTGATGGGACTCAGCTATATGAACGGTTTGGATGGCATAAAAACATCACGCTGCACACTAGGATGGTTTCAATGTTGGTGTCCCCATCCCTACTTCTCCCTGTGTGATGTGGTCCACATGAATTTTAGTTCGGACTGAATTTTAGACTCACGACCTAACATGACCCAATGAAAATGATAAATGGAGTAGGTCACATGTACATCATGGTAGACCCAAATAAACTTTTTGTTGCACAGGCTCCCCACGACAGTTGTTATCTGTCGGGAAACCAATGTTGTGTTGCTATGATGGGACCACTAGATTTTGAGTCATGGTTGATGTTGTGAGAAAAGAACTCTTTTCAATCACACACAATAATATCAATTAAAAGAAAAGGCAGAAAATATACAAACTGAAATTTATATAATTACCTTTAAGGTATGTTCATAGATTCACACCAATCTAATAATTCAAAAAAAAAAAAAAAAAAACAAAAACAAAAACAAAAACAGCTATCAATACAAAGACAACGCTCACTCTTACTCTTACTCTTTAACTCTCACGATAGAATAGATATCACCTCAAAACAAAATAGTGTTTATGTAAATCTCCATGTAAAAATATAAAATCGTCTTTCAAACCGATGGCAAAGGATTCCAAGCAAGAGAGCACTACCACTTCGACCGTAGCGAGCTCAGCATAGAGCTTGACCAACGAAAGCAGAATAACAGGAAATTGGATCGCTTGTCGATAGCCTACTGAGTTACTCATTACACTGAGTAAACTCTGTAAGGGTCATCGTGATGTATGTGTCTTATCCAAACAATCCATCCATTTTACCATCTCATTTTACAAAGAAGCCCAAAATTAATTTATATCCAAAGCTCAAGTGCACCACACCACAAAATTTTTTTTATTTAAAAATAATGGAAGTTGAAAGCCTACCATTGAGAACTTAGGAGCCACAATTTATGAATCAAGCCGATACTTACAAACAAATTAAATGACATATAAACATAACTATGGCCCTAAGGAAGATTTCAACGGTGGATGTTATTATCTCCACTATTTCCTATGGTGTGGTCCACTTGAGCTTTTGTGAATATGTTTCAATTTTTGGGCTCATGCCCTAAAATGAGCTAGTAAGACAGATAGATGGTGTGGTAAGGCACATAAATCATGGTGGGTCCTACATAGTTTTCATTATGTTAGTTTTTCCATCTAATATTAGGGCATAAGTCCAGTAGTAATACAAATCCAAAACTCAAGTGAGCCACATGATAGTAAGTTTAGATGGCATATAAATAACACAGTAAACCCTGAGAAGGTTTCAACTGTGGGTATTTACCTCCCCACCTTTTCCTGTTGTATGGTCCACTTGAGTTTTGAATCTGCCTCATTTTCAACCTAATGCCCTAACCGGATCTTGAAAACGGATGGACGGGTGAATTTCTCACAAGCATCACGGTGGGCCCCACCTAGCTTCCGGCCACAGGCAATCTGTGTACCGTTTGAATACGTTTAACCATCGATCAGTGTGAATTTTCAAACCTGAATCACATAAGGTGGACCCCACTAGATGGATGATTCAGATTATTCAGCAATGCTATCATGTGGCCCTCATTCGGTGATACCATATACCTGAGTTGGCAACTCATCCCACTCGGCTCATGTCTAGATTCGGTCTAAAAACCGGCTGGACCGGCCGGTTTGACATTGGACCGGGTCTTGACTAACTCTATCATCATAGTTCAAAATACAAACATCCAACCGTAAAAATTCATTTTTTACTTAAAACATGTGATCTCTGACCGCTAATTCCAAGATTTAAATACTACATCCGTCCAATCACGATGGCCCACATATCGGCGGATAAAGTAATTTCCAGGAATCTTTTGGGACAAAAAAATCAAATTATTTGTATGGGCCACCACACGGCACTACTTTCACGGTAAGATGATGTCTGTATCCCACGGGACCAAAAATTGTGGGGCCCACCTGTAGCAATGTAGGTAGTAGAGAGTATTGGATCACTGGTTTTTGTACCAAGGAAAAATCTGACTCTTATGACTATACACCGAAAATTCGGTGTATAAACCATCTCTATTATACTACGGGTCATGGGCCCAATAAATGTACCGATTAGATTATTTTAATTAGTGGGACCCACATGCACGAGCACTTGTCACTTAGTAGAGCATTTCTAGGACAATAAGAATTTTTTTTTTTTTTTTTTTTTTTTTCCTTTTTAAAAGAGAGACAGCTCCATGTGATAGTCATACATACTATCCAATTGGTGCATGCGCTCATCAATCTAGACCGTCCATTAAATGGGAGATTACATGAAAATCACACCCTTCTGATCGTTCCTACATTTTTTTTTTTTAAATTTTTCTAGCCGTCTAAAACCCAAGATACTGATCAAAGGTTAAGAAGATTGGATTGGTATGATTTTCCGATCACACTTAAATTGGACGGTATGGATCAATGGGCAGATGCATCAGTTTTATGTCAGAGATGGTTTATACACAGAATTTCAGTATATGCTTTTCAGAAAGAATGACCATATGTGCCAGCGTGGCACACTGGTTAAATATCTAAGCCATCCATCATGTGGGCCTCACTGTGTAGATGCTGTTGCCGAAAGATAACAGGTGGTCCACTGAATCGGATGGGTAGGAAAGCTTCATCATTTTTAAAATCATAACCATCCATTAGTGGAAATCTATATAATGATACACTTCTGATGGATGGCTTGGATATTCTACCCGTATGCCACGCTGGCACATGTAGTGGCGTGTGCATTAGCAGAATTGTACACGCGCGTGGGTTTAGAAAATCTCCACGTTTTTTTAATTAATTAAATGTAAAAAATATTCCAACTCTAGTATGGTACGACCACACATCCACTGTGCACATGTCATACACGTGTGACCCATACAAAATGCTCAAAAGTGGGTCCCACTGTAGATGGTTTAAAATTTAAAAAAGAAGAAGAAGAAGAAGCATATTAGTGGGTCATCAGAACCGTCAAAATGTCTGACAAAAAATGGACGGTTAGAATGCAAAAAAGCAGTAACTGTCTCCAAATTCAAAAAAACAAGTTACTGTTAATAAGATGTTTACAATATTATCCGACATGTACCCTACACGCCGTGGGGCACACGACATGGACGGTTCGGATTGTGGCACGTGCATCCGACACATGCGATTGAGGTGTACATGTCATATGGATAATCATGCTCTGCCAGGTGGGCCATTCAGCTCCATAAGAATCCTAAGGTACAGAGGGAAGAAGACAAAAGCGACCGCATCCCTCGGATGATATTAATGAACGTTTGCTGTTCTCTTTCTCCTCCTCTCATTTCTCGATGCATATCTCATGTCCCATTATCCTACACAGTTGGCATTGTGGGGCCCACTCCTATTTCGGAGGAGACTCTGTAAGGATCCAACCGTTAAATAATGTCATTCGTAGGTTTGATTAATGAAGAGTTTATTTAATACTCTAGCAGAGTATGACGTTTGATACACGGGCCTATATTTTGTGTCCCATCATCTTGCACTGCTGCCCCGTGTTCGATGGGACTTGACCATAGCCCGATGTTACACGGCTCCCCCGTGACCCAAAGCTCGTGGGGCCCACTACAATGTTTGTGTGTATATCATTCCGTACATCCATTTGGTCTACTCATTTTAGAACACAATTTCAAACGGGGGAGGGGGATTCAAAACTCAAGTGGGCCAGCTTCGATCTCTCACGTGTTTGGGCTAAAATGTGCTGATGAAGCCTGTGGACGGTGTGGATGTAATCAAGACATCGACAATGGCCCCAGATAGCTTTGGGTTACAGAGAAGTCCAGTGGGAAAGTGGATTGCATATTGAGTAAATTTTGTGGGCCCACCTTGGCTTCATGTGTCTTATCCACACCGTCCATCCGTTTTGTCAGATCATTTTAGGTCATGGGTCCAAAATTGAAACATATCGATGTCTCAAGTGGACCACACCACAGGAAACAATGGTCATAATGACATCCACCGTTGAAACCTTCCTAGGGCCCACACTGATGTTTATTTATCATCCAACCTGTTGATAAAGTCACACAGACAACCGATGAAGGGAAAACACACGTATCAGATTGATCTAAAACTTCTATGACCCCAAGATGTTTTCAACCGTACATGTGCAATTCCCACTGTTTCCTATGGTGTGGTCCACTTGATTCGGATATGAGTAAAATCTGGGTTCATGCTCTAAAATGAGGTGGTAAAACGGATGGATGGTGTGGATAAGACATATACATCACGGTGGGCCCCACAAAGTTTCCTCAGGACGCTAAAGCTTACTGGGTTACTCAGTACGCAGTCCGCTTCTGTCGTGTCCGCCCACGTTAACCCATACCTATTTCCGACCAAACACTACAGTCTAGATCCAACCGTCAATTATTTTCGCCCATAGGTTTGATCAAAGGGGAGTTGTTTGATACTCGGGCAGACTAAAAGGGTTGATACGCGTGAACTAAGAAATTGTACACGTGGCATATATTAAATTAAATCAAACAGTCCCTTCAATGGGTGCAGTTTGGGTGTACGTACCTTACATCCATACGGTCCATCCATTTTGGCAGCTCATATTAGGGCATGGCTCCAAAAATGAAGTAGATCAAAATCTTAGGTGGACCACACCACAGGAACCATTAAAAACTTAATAGGGCCTCCCGAATGTTTATTTGCCATCTAACCTGTTGATAAGGTGAAGAAATTTTATTTTATTTTTTATATGAAAAGACTAGAAAATATCAGCTTGATACGAAACTTTTATGGCCCACGAGAGGTTTCTAATGGCCAATTACCACCACGGATTCCTAGGGCTGTTCATGAGTTGAGCTAGCTAGAATAGCTTGCTCGAGTCGGCTTGAGTAAGCTCGGATTGACTCGGCTTGAATGGCTGAGTCGGGTCGAGTCAACTTAAATCTTGTAGCTCGAGTTAAGTTCGAACTCAGTCGACTCGATTAGAAATAGGTTTTTATCATATATATATATATATATATATATATATATATATATATATATATATATATATATATATATATATATATATATATATATGATTCTAAAAACCCTACCCGCACGGCTGTATTTCCCTTTCTCCCTTTCCCTTTCTTATTTATCTCTACCCCACCCAACCCGTTGCCCGCCGCACACCCACCCGATGAGCAACATCAATCCACCTAACCACCACCACCTACGGCCTACGACTGCCCAAACGTCCACCTGATCTCGCCTAGCGAACCAGAGTGGCCCAATCCCGACAAGGTGAGTGCCCAGATCTATTTCTTTTTTCTTTTTCTTCTTCTTCTTCTTCTTCTTCTTCTTGTATGTTGAATCCGTTGGACATTTAGTCATCCAGATGAAGATTTGAACGGACGGCTGTGATCATTTACCCTTTTTATGTGGGCAGATATTGATGTAGGAGGATTGGGTTCTGTGATGGCCTAATGTGTTAGGGCAGGTGCTAGAGAACGGGGTCCACCTAATGAGTGGCTTGGATCTAGAATCGGGTTCCGTGATGGCCCGCCTGATGCACGTCATCCATTTGTTTGGACGATAGGCCCACCTAATGTATGCGTTGTATCAATGTTGTCCATCTATTTGGATAGTGAGCCCACCTAATGTATGAGTTATATCCACACTGTCTATCTATTTGATACAAAAACCACCTAATGTGATTGATTTTCTTTTCCAACAATCTGTAAATCCTATCCGTAGATATCTGAGAAATGCTTTAGATAGGCTAACTTGGACAGTCCAAAAGATCGATATAAGTTGTTCATTAAGTCTAGAACACATTTCAACAATTACTACCTAATTCTGCACTCGCTAGAATTTCACTTATGAAATATTAGATACGGCTTTACAATTTAAAGTTGTATTCCCTGAACTTGCGGCACGCGATAAAATGTACACATACATGCCAAGTGATGAAGACTGGAAGAAAGTTGAAGATGTTCATCAGTTTCTCAAAGTTTTTTATGACCGCACGAATTTTTTTTTCCAGGAAATAAGTATCCCACAGCAAATCAATTTCATCCTGAAATTATTTTAATTATGAACGCGCTTAAAAAATGTGTTGCTAATGGTTCAGAATTTTTAAAAGTGATGGCTCTAGGAATGCAATTGAAATTTGATAAGTATTGGGTTGAATGTCACTTATTAATGCCCATTGCAGTTGTCCTGGATCCACGATACAAGATGGCAATGGTTAAGTTTGTTTTCAGATCACTTTATTCCCGTTCCGAAAGAGTTTCAGCGGAGACCGTCATTATTAATGCTGCAATTAAAGAGTTGTTCGCATCATATGTTGATAATTCGGCCGAAACATCAAGTGCAATAGGTACTTCTCAAACTGCGGATAGTTCTTCTACTGTGGGTGAGCGACTTCGTAACTTTATGTCTTTTTTAGACGAAGAAGAAATAGAAACGCATAAAACTGAATCCGAAGTGGACAAGTATCTAAAGGAACTGGCCATAAGGATAAAAGATAATGATTTCGATGTTTTGCAATGGTGGAAGTCTCGAGCTCATGAATACCCTAGACTTTCGTTGATGGCACAGGACATTTTATCAATTCCAATTTCGACCGTGACATCAGAATCAGCTTTTAGCACTAACACTAGGGTAGTTAGCAAGTATTGAAGCTCACTCGCTTCGAATACAGTTGAAGCACTGATATGTACGCAAGATTGGTTGCATCCAGTTTGGGGTGATAGCACTTTCGATGCGGAAGAGTATGAAGAGGACAATGAAATTGAAAACGTGGACCAGAATGCTTGAAGGAATGAAAGCTTTAAAAATTTTCATGAACAGTTTTATAATTTTTGATATATTTTAACTCTTTCAAATTGATGTTGATGTTGATGTTGATGTTGATTGTTGAGGACAAAATAGGGTTTTGTGGTATAATATTGATAGTATTTAGAGGTTTATCATTTATGTCTTAGTAATGTGACATTAGCATATAGAGCCGGGCAAAAGAGACTCGATCCGGTGGATCCAACCTGATCCGACCCAATCAGAACCGAACCAACGGTCTGGATCGGTGCGGATCGGGTAGCTCCATTCAGATCCAAAATCTTTCGGGTTGAGTTCAGATTGGCCATGATCTGACCCGACCCGACTCGAAAACCCGATCCGAATGGATCCGGACCGACCCGATCCTACCAGATCCGGAGTAGCTCTTATCGATACTTTACTTTTCCATGTGGTATGGTCCGCTTGAGCTTTGAATATGCATTGATTTTGGGTTCAACGACTAAAATGATTTGCAAAAGCGAATGGACGGCGTGGATAAACCACATGCATTCAAGGTGGGCCCCAACAGTGCTTACAGTGTACAATAAGAAAGTGTTTGCTGGTGTACCGCACACAGCTATGTACAGCTGTGTACAACTAGCTAGGTCTGTTGGAAAGTGGAAACGGATTCGCTACTCCCCTGCCTCTAGCCAATGGCTGGCGGTCGGTGCTCTGTGGGCCCCACCATGATGTATTTGTTTCATTAATGTCGTCCATTTATTTTTCTAGATCATTATATGGTATTACAAAAAAAAAATGAGGTATATCCCAATCTCAAGTGGACCACATTATAGGAAACTGTGTTGAATGTACGTCAACCATTAAAAACTTTTTGGGGCCCATAAAAGTATTGGATCAAGCTGATCTTTGGTTTTTCCCTTCATCTGGGTCTTTATGACCTAATAAACAGATTGGATGTCAAATAAACAATACAGTGGGTCTTAGTATGATTTAAATGATGGATATCCAATTACTATTGTTTTCCTGTGGTGTGGTCCACCTGAGATTTATGTCCCTGTAATAATTCGGATAAAGCCCCAAAATCATCTTTAAAAATGGATGAACGGAATGGATGAAATACATACATCATGGTGGGGCCCATAGATCACCGACCACCAGCCACGGGGATGGTGTCAGGGGGAGTAGCCAATCCGTCCCGTCTTCAGTGCACTGGCGCTCCTCGAGCTGCGAGTTGTACGAACAGTTCAAAGGAGATCAATGTTAAATGGCCCTACAGTGATGTATTTATTATATCTACACCGTTGATATATATTTATAGATCATTTTAGTACATTACCAAAAAAATGGATCATATCCAATGATCATCTGGACCACACCACAAATAACAACAGAGAATGATTTTTAGTATGGTCCCACTGCTTTTTCCAGTGTGGTTCATTTGATAGTCAGATCTATCTTATTTTTTGTCTCAAGCCTTAACACGAGCTCGCCAAATGGATGGACAGTTTGGATATAACACATATCACATAATCAAACTTACGTAACATCAAAGTTATCTTTTCGTGGGCAACAAGTTACCGTGCAAAGCACGTTCGCCGCTGCAGAGCCTCGAGCTCCGAGATGTACGAACGGCTCAAATGATATCAATCTTATATGGGCCCCACAATGATGTATTTATTACATCTATACCGTCTATCTATTTTCCATGGTAATTTTAGATCATTTGGAAAAAATAAATAAATCATATCTAAAGCTCAAATGGACCACACCTAAAATAGCAATGACATAATTATTTTCACGTTTTTAACGATCTGTATCCCACCCAACCTGATCCGACTCGGTTTCCCTGACCGAGTCAGAGTCGGTTCAAGTCTGGCCAACCATGTGTCGGGTCGGATTGAGTCTTATGTTCCGGACTCGGTCCCCGATCGGATCGGATCCGGATCCATCAAGCTAAATTTCGGCCAGGATCGGGTTAGCCCCAATCCGATCCGAATCGGTCCGATGCCCACCTCTATTAGCATATGACACATTTAATTTATATTTTTTACCTAAAATTTTAATAACTTAACATATGATGATGTGAACAAGCTCGAACTCGATTCGACTCGAACCACTAGCTCGACTCAAACTTGACTCGACTCGAACCACTAGCTCGACTCAAACTCGACTCGACAACTTTGGCAAACAAGCCAGGCTTCAATGTTGAGCTCGAGGCCGAGCTCGAGCTCAAGCTCAAACTCAAGTACACCATGGACAAGCCGAGCCGAGCTTGGCCCACCTCGACTCGATGCCCACCTCCACCGATTCCTGGTCCACCTGAGATTTGGATCTACTTCATTTTTGGGATCATACCCTAAAATGAGTTTTCAAAACGAATGAACGGCATGGATATAAGGAACTTACATCGAGGTGGGCCCCACGGTCAGGGATCCCACCCACCTCGGTGGATCCGGGGATCCACCGAAGCCGCCCCTGCGACACATCCAAAGTAAACGATTGGTTGAGCAATCGTAATCTCTGATTCGTGGACGCTTGTTAGGTAATTTTTAATTTTAGCCGTCCAATGTATGTCCCCCAATCCGAATGTCAGGTATTCAAATACGGACACTTCTTAGTTCATGATACATGTGAACCGGGACCCAAGATATGGACAGTTTAAATTTGAATTACTTAATGCCACGTATGCAATATGCAATTTCTAGGTGATTCGTAAGTGCCTGCGTATAATCAACCATACTCTGCCCGAGTATCAAAGTTCTATACCTTTCATTGGCAGAATAGATAAAAAATGTCAGAAAACACGGCTGCTTTTAACCTTATAACTGGGATACGGTACGGTAGAATCGTAGAATCGTAATACGGTAGAGCTATCTATTCATTGCACACGTGGCAGGATTATTTATAAATCAGAACCGTCCATTTACTCCAAACTATCATGGATGAGCTGATACTAAAATAACTATACTTATCAGCTAATCCTATCTTTCACATTACATCTTTTCTCTTGCTACAGACTCAATGATGGATGCTCATCAGATGGCTAGGATCATCCTATCAAATTTTATTCTAAATTGATTATCATTCAGGGCCGTTTGGCCGGTCGGATTGGAAGGGATTGGATGGTATTGGAAGTGATTGGATGTTAAATCCTAAGGATTAGCCCGGCGTGCCAAACAGACTTGATGATCTGATCAAATCCCATGAATCTTAAGATAATCCACTGTCAACTTCATCATTACTTTTAAATCTCATCCAATCCATCTTAATCCATTCGAATTTGCCTTGGATGTATTTGGTTTAAGGGATTGGAAGGGATGCTAAGGTTTAATCCCTAGACTGGCACCAAACAGACTGGATATGGCAATCCCATGGATCTTAAGACAATTTACTGACAACACCATCATTACCTGGAAATCCATGCCGTCCACCCCAATACCATTCAATCCATTCCAATCCACCCGCCCAAACGGGCCCTCAAGTAAGATAAAAAGGATAGACGGTCTCGATTCATATATAATCCCGCCACGTGGAATATGGAGTGATTTCTCTATCAACCGTACCAGATATGGATAATTTCAGTACAGTAGAGTAAATTGTTTACTCCTTTTCCAAATGGTGGCCGCTCATCCAATCGTATATTTGATACACCTTTGAATCAATCTGGGTCGTTAAAAGTTATGGGACATGTTGTGGATTATCAATACCGCTAAATATTTATAATGGGATGGTCTTGACCATAAGATTTTTCTGTTGAATTTGGACCGTTGAAAATTTTACTTTTTGACCATCGTTATGATAGACCATAACGAGGCCGTTGGGACTGTTCAATCAGTGTATAAATTTAGTTTTATGGTCCATCTTCAATGGAATCACAACATGAACGGTCTAGATGATGATCATGGATGCTGAATGTAGGGTCAAGAAGTCACCACCATTTAATAGATGCAGTTAAACCATCACTATAGTCATTTGCCGACAGAGAGATTTCTAGTGTCAGACTTGTGACTTTTCTTGTGTTTTCAGACTGGCAAGGAATCTAACAATTATTAACTTCTGATTTTTCTTGTGTTTTCAGACTGGCAAGGAATCTAACAATTATTAAAACGTCGGACTCTTATGTGAGTTGAGCACCATTTTGAAAATGGTGGTGACTCATGTCCTCCCACGTGGCACGATGTAAAGCTATCCAGACCATCCAAATTATGAGTCCCAATTTCAATAGAGAATACCTAAGATTAATTTATCAATAAATCCTAACCATCCAATTAATTTTTTCACATGAATGGTTAAAAATAATTAACGAATTGATGGAAAATTCAGAAGAAATTATTTATCTTCTAAGTTTAATTTTTCTTTCATGCCACATCCACAGTTTATTAATTTATTTGGACGGTTTGGATTTCCTTGAAACTATACCATGTATAAGGTTGAAGAATCACCACTGTTTTTAAATGGCGAGTCGAGCCGTATTACAAAAAATGCAGACATGACCGTTCTCGTTTCTTTCTCATCAGCATAAATACAGGTTGCACGGTCACCTTTTTTATTCATGTGGGGCCCATTAATTGATCATCAAAACTTTTGATTTGATAGAAATAATCTTGTATGAATGATTTGTTGAAATCTGGCAGATTTAACGCACGTATCGTTTCATTTTTACCATTGAACTGAACGGTTCAAATGGTTCACCACTTTTTCTTCATGTGGGGCCCATTAATTGATCATCCAAACTGTTGATTTGATAGAAATAATCTTGGATGAATGATTTTGTTGAAATCTAGAAGATTGAACGTACGTATATTCTCATTTTTATGCCCCCCCATCCATTGAACTGAACGGTTCAAATGTTTTATTTTATCCCTCTATTTTTGACCCCTGAAACGAAAATTTTAAAATTATTTAATTTAAATTATTTAGGGATGGTCCATCATCCACTGTGGGACGCATCAAATCAACGGTTCAGATTACGGAACTATTGCCCATCAGTCATCAACGGCTCGTAATGCGCACGAATCTGTAGTTCCTCTTTTCTCTACGTGGAAGATGGAGTGTAAACGTAAGTCCGTGACCTATTTCTGCTCCCAAGAAATTATAGGGTCATGCTATGACACAGATTATGTGAATGTGGGAATTTTCAAAACTTACCCCCCAAGAAGGTTGATGTGATGGCTCAAAAATCAAAAAAAGGTAATTCAATGATCATGATATCATTAGAAGTAATAATGAAGTTAGAGGTGGGGTGTTATTTAAATAATCTAATTGGAAAGTCTATTAATCATAATACGCCGGCACTTTATAGCTCACTTACAACACGAGTGATTAAGGCAGACTTTGTAGAAACACGCCACGTTTAGCTAAAATGAAGAGAACACGTTAGGGCATTTAGCCATGTTGGAAGGTAATAAATTAGAATTCTCAAAAGTGATTTAAGAGCCATTTATTTATGTGAACATATTATAAACTGGAAGATAAAAATTTTAGAAAGAACGCTTTAGCCTTCGTTATCTGTCTTTTGGCAGTTAGCAGTGATGCTTCTCCTCTGGCTAGGGATTGAGATGCTTGATTTGCGCTTCTTTTACTTGTGAATGAGTTGCATTGACTAATCGAGATATTTCACCCATCAGTCATGGCCTGCTCAACGCACTCATCTTCTAATTGTTGGTTTAATAGTATCAATTTGGTCTTTAAGATTGTGATTTTCTTTTCAAAGTTTACAATCTTCACTTAAGAAGATCTCGCTGCAGCATTTTGGGTTGAAAGAGTATGGGCAATTTCTTATACGCTAACCTTATTGAGATTGGTAGCTTGCTTCTCGACTTGTAGACGACTGACAACTGTTCAAGCATGTCAATACATGTCAAGTATGTCTTAGAGATCTAGAATGGACGATGAATTAATTGTCAGAGTTGGATCCGATTGAGATAGTATGTAGGCTGAATCAGTCAATCAACCGATCTTATCTATCAGTTCGACATCAAATGATTCGAACAATCCTTTCCTAAGGAGATCATATAACTTGGCCAGTAAGTTTTGAAAATTGTCGTGACAGAGGGGGACTTTTGCTCCATATATCTTTCCAAATTGAAGCCGTTGATCTGTTGGGCCCCATTTTGGACAGGATATTTCCAAAAAAGTATTTTATCCATCCAATTACTGGACTATTTTCGTCCAACCTCGACTAGTTCATTGATGGAGGGCCGCAAAGTTATATTTTTGGACAGTTAGGATCATCCAATCATTATTTTCCGGGGACGACGTATCCAACATTGGAATAGAGAAATTTTCACATGCAGCGTTGCATGGGAACCTCAACATACAATTCTTTCTTTCTGTTCAACTCGTGCCACTTATTCATAACATCCGGGCCGTTCAAATGGTTGACCGCATCATAGGAAACACCCAAGTATTACAACAGGCTCTCATTCATCAAACGGCCTACACTGTCAAAATCAACGGACAGACGGTGGTCCAATTCAATGAACACGTGTAGCCCATTTAATGAATGAATATTTCCAATTTTTGCTCCAGGCCATCTTAATGACATGGCCCACCATTTTAACTGCTCGGATTTTCCACCAAAGCGACACATTACTAAAAAACAAAAAATTGCATGTTAGTCTCCCTGGAAATAGTGGGCCCACAAATTTATACGGATGATGTCACTTTCATGGCCCCACTGCTTCCTGTCCACTTACGTCATCTATCTATTATTTCCCCTTTGGGAATTTATTATCAGTATGCATTATTTTCCTAACGTCTCCATCGTTCAAAATTCAGGCCCACTTGTAGCATTCATTCTTCCAATCACAGGGAGCTGATCGAGTGCATCTGGAAGTATGTAATTTACTGTATATCCATCTCAATGTAGCACGCCTGGTGCATATGGATGATGTTTTTGAACCGTTCATTCTGAGTAGAAATGTTAATTTGTTGGATGGGTAGGATGGGCCGATCAAGGTGATTTTGGTTTGTGGCCGATCAATGGTGAATACTACAAAATGTGTGGATCGGATCATCGTACACATGTTCCAGGTGTACGGTTAGATGGGTAGGATAGCCTAATTTGACGAATCCCGATCCATGGTGGGACTCATCAGATCAACGGTCTGGATCACTTAAAAATGGGTGCCTATATGTATATTTTGTAATACCCTCCTAAACTGGTTGACATTTGAAAATACTTCATATCTTGCCGTTAACGGCTCCATGTTTCATATCCTCCATTTTCCCAATTGCAACCACTAATTTGAAGACTTGGTGGGACTTGTTAGAAGATATTCATGTGTACATCACACGTGTGAAGGATCCCAACCATTCATTCGGTAGGGTGCATGCAAAAGTATTTTCCTTTAAAGAGGGCATTTCGGCCATTTTACAACTACATAACTCGCAACAAAGACCACGTATGTCAACCTAAGGTAGTCACAATGTTATAATGGTATATGAAAATATATACATGTTAGGGAAAGATCCAAGCCCCTCATAGTTCCGAGGGTCAGCATCGTCTTAGTCCGATCAGATGCAATGACACCTGAAATAATAAACACTACCGAAGAGAGTAACATCCGAGCATCCGAGCTGAGGGAATGACCTCCAAGTCGAAGGCTCATCCTTGTCCTCATCCTCACATGAAGAAGGACATCCAAGCCGGGGGCACATCCTCATCTTCATCTTCATCTTCGTCCAAAGAAGGATGTCCCGAGCCGAGGCCATGGCGGAGCATCTCAGATGCTAAACTAAGAAACTGCCTTAAGCGGATGTGCTCACCAACCTCGCCCATTGATACTCTACATGATCCCCAGATTACGCACCATATCTCCACGATCCGAAAATCCTCCTGATTGAGCGAATCGTGCCGAGATTAACAGACCCGAACCATTCGACAGTCAGGTATAAATACATTGAGACCCCATTACTACAGGTACGCAACATCTTGCACTTTTCCTCTACTTTTCAACTTAGACATTGATTCCCTTGACCTGACTTAGGCATCGAAGGGTCCCCCGGCTTAGCCAAGGTCTCCTTTGCTCACCCTTTGTGCAAGACCAGGGTCCATTCGAGGAGCATAGCAAGAGTGAAGGGTAGTCCAGATTTTGTCATCAACATTTTTGGCACTGTCTGTGGGAACGGAGGGAATGGAGGTTTCTCGCCAATCGTGAGACGAGCCAACCCCTTAGGGGATCGGACTCGACAACGATCAGGCCATAAAGGCTTCAAAAATCTACGAGACGGCATTGGAAGGGGCTGACCCGTCAAAGGGTCGGCTCGGCCGTGCCCTAAAGTAAATCGACCTGTCAACGAATCAGTTCGGCAATCAACAGTCAACACTCAAAATTAATTGCGGACTAATATATAAAAGAAAAATCATCATTCACGTGCCCTCTTCAGAGGGTCAAAAATTATCATTCTGTACTTTCTTTAGAAGGTCAAAAAGTAAAATCCATTACGTCATTTACAAAAAATAAATATTAAAAACTACACAGTCGGAGGAGGGTGGAAGTCGGGGGCTTGGTCCTGGCAGACATCTTCAACGGGCTTCTCTCCAACGTCGTCGAACAACAAAGGGTCGAATTTTAAGTCTGGATACAAAATTTGGACCGCCTCTATACAAGCATCGAAGCCACAGTTGTAAAACTTAGTGGCTTCGGCGTCCATTTCCTTTGAAGCCTTAAAGACGTCGACCACAGCGGCCACCGCCCCAGCCAGGGAGGCCTCATCTTCGGCCCGCTGAGTTTCCTTTGCTTGGGAGACGGCCCTGTTCAACTCATCTGCTGCTACTGCCTTAGTCTGCTCCAAGACTTCGCCCAATCAAGTGTTCTCCTTAGCTAGCGAGTCCACGTGAGCCCTGACACGGGTCAGTTCGGCAGTTGTAGCGTCACACTGAGCTTTGAAGTCATCCGCGATCCCCTGAAGTCGTAGCTCTCTGGCTTCAAGGTCAGTCATGACCCCCTGCAGCCGAAGCTCCCTAGTCTTCCCGTCCTCAAGCTGCCGACGCAGCTCGCCCTACTTAAGTCGGAGAAAAGTGGCTTCATCCCGCAAGATCCCCACTTCGGTCTTGAGGGCCTCCACCTCAGCCTCTCTCTTTTTTCAACTCCCGCGCCCTCTCCCGAGCCGATAGGAGCTTCGGGACAGACTGGACAAAAACAAGAGAATGAGCATTCGGAAGCAGTAAGTGCAAGAAGGCAAAGAAAGTTGACAGAAATACCGTGTAAAATATGAAAGTCCTGTCATTTAAGAAGGAGTTGTCCGATTTGCTGAGAAGGCGGGCTATATCTTCCTTCGGGGCATGTTTGGTAGCCCAAGGCGTCAGGCAAGATAGGTGGTAGCCTGGTTCGAACCTCCCACCGCTCGTCCCCATCTGGGTCGAGCCTGCTGCTTCCGTGAACCCAGTCCTTCTGCTAGCCGAGGCCTAAGCCTCGGCCCCAAGATCATCTCCAGCCTCGGGAGGGGTGATCATGGCCTCAGCCATCTTAACGGCCTCTTCCGCTCGGATGATAAAGGGATAACTATGTAAGGGGCTGCAGGACGAGCCTCCCCGATGGGGGGAACGACGGTGGATGGAAGAGAATGAGTTATGGTTGCTGGAGAAGGATTTATGGTTGCCTCGGCCATACCGGCGCAAAGAACAACAAATCAGTAACCAAGTGAGTAAGTTTGACCTCTCCTAAGGAAATGGTAGAAGAACTACTGAAAGATGTCGGGAGCGGTTGGGACTTGCATAGCCCAGACCAGTGAAGGTTGGCGGCAGTGATCAGGTCTAACCAGGAGCGAAGCTCCCCCAAAAGCGCCTTAGCCTTGGCGACTTGATTTTTCTAGTCCAAAGTGAGGAGCGGCAAACCCCTTGGGAAATCTACAAGGATAAAGAGAGCTTCAGTTCGACTAGAGTAAAGAAAAATGTTATAGGGGAAGAAAATGCTTAAAGTACAACCTGATTTTGAAAATCGGGTGGGGACTCAAGTTGTCAGAGTCCCGAACTCCGCTGCTAACGTCTCCCATTCGCCTGCAACCCAGAATCACTTGTTTTTCCAGTCCTTGTTGGAAGACGGAAGATTCATCACCAACCCCGACCCTTTGCTGCATCGGGTCACGAAGTAGTACCATGGTTCTTGGCTGTCATGCTTGACCAAGTACAAACTTATTAACTCCTCTGGGGTCAGCTCCGCATTCTTGACTTGACGTCAGATGATATAGAAAAAAATTAACACCCTCCAAGCGTTCGGGGTGAATTGCCAGGGAGCCAGTCCGAGGTAGGCTATTATGGTTCGGATGAAAGGATGCAAAGGAAGTCGGAGCTGGCAACTTCTCCCTCAGTAGGTGTGTCAGCAGTGTCAAGGGGCTCTGGGGCCCTTATCTTAACGGAGTCTGGGATCTGAAACTCTGAGCGGATCCACTCCATTTGAGATTTCGATAGTACGGAGCCGCCTGGGACTACCTACGAGGCTCGCCCACTCACTGGCATCTCGGCGACCTTGGTGGTTGTGGTCCGGGGGGCTCGAGCGGCTTTCTTTTTGCCTGCTCGATGAGTCTGAGCCCCCGCCTCCTTCTATCTTCGGGGCGGAGGGAACAGGGGTACAACTTCAAATGGGCCTTCAAAGGCCCCCTCCCGTTATCAGAACTCCCCGGCTCGAAGTCATCATCATAATCCCGAACGGTCTTCAGGTCAGATGACATCTTACAGGGAAGAGAGAAACGATAGAAGGAGAGGACTCACCGGACGATCACCGGGAATCGCCTTCACCGTAAAGCTCCTGATCGGTCGGAATCGCCTCACCGAAAGCTTCAAATCGGTCAGAATCGCCTTTGCCGGAAAATGTTCTCAGGGAATAACGAACTCAAAATGCTGAAGTAAGAAGCGTTTCCGAAAATGCTGGGAGTTATATAGCCCAAAGAGAATCTCCGCATTAATGGCAGGCATAATGGCCGCCATCGAACCGTCGTGAGCCGACTTCGCAAGCGTACGTGGCTGCAGATCACTGGTCTAACCTCTGCCCGGTCACGTGCGTTTGACATTGGACGATGAACTGCAGATAGCAGAAGCGGTGCTTGAGCAGAGGAAACGTCACTCGAATGTCTCCCGGGGCATTGTAACATCCTCGATTTTCACTGTTTTGGATTTGTAAAAATCCTTGAAATTTTTTTATTAACTTATAATATCACTTAACTGACCATTAGCATCCAACATTAGCTTATACACAAGTGCTCCAGTCTGGTCACGATCAGACCATGTGCGAGCCGTCAAGCCAGGTAGCCCGATTACACTTAACAACAGCCCGTGTGAGTCGCCCAGCGACCGACGGGTTCAAGAAAAATCTAAAACTTTAGAAAATCATAGATCTCACTGGGCTTGTGGTACATGGCGGACTGCCGACCCATGGACACCCAGAAGTACCATCTGGCGCTTGCCCATGTGCCCCACCAATGTCAGATTAAAATCTGGCACTGACAAAGAAACTGAGACTCTGGGCCTTCCAGCCGTCGAATTTCTTCCAAATTTACGGTGAAGGTTTTTATGTATTTTTCTACGTCCTGTCCACCAAATCTGGGCCCCGATCGTGGCACGATGACCGTTTGATCGCGAATCGGACCCATACGACTAAACCCCATATCCGATCGTCCCCAAATTTTGCGTGGCCCCTCATCGGGCCATGGAGACCCTATCCTATAAGTTT
>JAJHSJ010000017.1:49941566-50277089 GCA_021015155.1 Magnolia officinalis
CATCCTCTAAGTGGTGGCCCACCTAAACAGGGCCCACCTCAATGCGTGTGTACACTCAAACCGTGCCAGACGCTGGACGTGTCTGGGAAAAAACACAAATTTTTGGCTGTTTCAAAGCCTTGGGAAAGGGTGTCCCATGTAGCCCCACCTTGATGTATGTAGTTAATCCAAGCCACCTACCCTTTTCCACAATTCATTTTAGACGTGAGAAAAAAATTGAGGATGATCTGACTTCTGGTGGGCCGTACCTTAGCAAATACTAATTCTCACCGTTTTTAAATTCATATTTGAATCTTTATACGCACCAAAATATATCCAATATTGGGCTTGATGGGTTGGTATTGAACTGTAGACGCCATTGGATGAGTCAGATTTGCCTGAAGCGGGCCCCACACCTGAAAAACCACAAAAAAACAAGGTTTTGTAAAAAATAAAAAAAAAAAAAATGGCAGCAGCAGCAGCATTTCTGCTGCTGCCGCTGACACAGGAAGGACGCCAGCGTCCTGGCGTGAAACGGGCAGGGCCCCACGGCCCCTGCCATGGGCCCCACCTTGATGTTTATTTAAAATCCACACCGCCCATTTAGTGGGCCACTCCCTGAAGTAGATCCCCTCCGAATTTGAGCCACATCCAAGACTCAGGTGGCCCACACCACATGAAACAGTGTAAGTTGAACTCTACCATTGAAGCCCTTTTGGGCATTACAGAAGTTTCGGATCAAGGTGAAAATTGTTTTCACCCTTTATCCAGGTCCACGTGACCTTATGAACGGGGCGGATGGAAAATAAACGTTACAGTGGGCCCCACATGTGACCCACACTGATGATGTATGTATTTGCATCCACCGTCCAGGCGGACGGTGGAACCCACCCTGATGCATGTGTTATATTCCACCGTCCAGTGGACGGTGGGGCCCTGTATGTGTGAGTGTGCAGGGTGTGTGTGTATGCGTGTTGGTGTGCGTGCGTGTGTGTATGTGTGTGTGGTATACTATATATATATATATATATATTAATATATATATAATATAATATTATATCATATATGATATTGTATATATAATTATGTATAAATTATATATTATATTATTTATATTATTCTGGTTGGTGGGCCTTCAGGTGGACCCCCACCATGATGCAGGTGTTGCATCCATCTGTCCATCCATCTTAAAAGCTCATCTTTGTGTGGCATGAGCTAAAGATGAGCTAGATCCTAGTTCGGTGGGCCCACCTCTGATGCATGTGTTGCATCAAAATGATCTAACCATTTGATTTAACTGTGGACGTCTATTGAGGCCCCCCTTGGTATGTGGATGAGGCTCACCATGATTTAATTGTGGTCGTCCTTTGAGGCCCACCTGGGTGTATATTTAAGGCCCAAGTGATGAGGCCATCTTGTTATATTTATGACCGTTGTGAGGCCCACTTTGATATATTAGGCCCATATTATGAGGCCCATTTTGATGCATTCAAAGGCCCATGGGTTATGGCCCATTGCAATGTACATAAGGCCTCCTTTGATGTGGCCCACTTGATTTATAAAAGGCCCATATGATGCGGCCCATTTGATAAATGTAAGGCCCATGGGTCGAGGCCCAACAGGATGTCCTTAGGGTCCATTGCAATGAGGGATTCCTCCATAGTATGTGTAATGATGTTGATGACAGGTTATGCCTTGGGGACAATGTTGGTTTGACGTCCACATTGTACGAGTAACGTTGGTTAGATGTCCACAGTATAACTCTCCCTAAGGTCACTGATAGGCCCGTATCTGTTTCATGTAGGCCGTCTAGGCCCATCTTCGGCGTAAGGATAGTCCATTACTTTATAACATGCTTAGTATAGTTCCATGATTCATGTCATACGCATCATATGTATGCTCGACATGAGGAATGTTTGACCATAGCATAAGCCTTTGGGCTGAAACATTTACGGGACTCCATATAAGACAGATTGCCCGACATGAGCGCGTGGTACGCGCGAGATTGCTGCATGTTTGTATGGTGTGACTCATGCATCTCGCATATGTGTGACTTGATCACTGCACGCCCTAGCGACATCAGGGCCGTGGCTCCACAGACACATCGTGGATGGCCGTATCGGATACCGGAAATACTTTGTTCTAGCACTGTGGGCACTTAGGATGTCCTTGGGTGAGAGTCCCAGAACCTTTTTGGTACCAGGAGATGCTCCAACGTCTAGACCGAGTGGATACATGAGCGCCCGAGTGCCGAATACCAGTAGGCCGCGTCTCCCACTGTGTCGTGGTCGGTTGGAAGGGGGTGTGGCCTTATCCGCCTGAGTGAGGGGGCTATACGCTAGGCTGAGTTTGACCAGCTCGCGAATGTGTCCGCTATCGACGAGCCGGGTAGGTATTGGCAGACTACTGGTCAGGCGGATAGTGTGGTCTCTTCCACTCGCTTGACTGTGCAGCTAGGGAGGAGGCAGTCAGTGTGAGGTGTATTGGACCCCGGTGATATCCTGAGAGGAACTGTACTGATATGTATACTTATGGAGTACTGACATGCTTGATTTGCATCTCGCATATGACATTGGCTACATAGGCCTCACATTGCATGGCCTTGGTATGGCCGATCGCATTCATGCCTTACATTACATAGCTCTGGTTGTATTCATGGACTCACCGCATATTTCCGCATTACTCTGATATTGTACACTTGGCGTTTGTCTTGTACACACACTTACACCACCCTCTAAGCTTTTGTAAGCTTATGCACGACCGTTGCGTGCAGGTAGCATTGGACAGCAGCCGCGCTGAGGCAGGAGCGCGTATCAGATCTTTTTGGAGCTTTTTGATCACCTTGTATTTCCCTTTCTGCATTGTACTTAAAAGTTTTTGATATAGTGGATATGTGGTGTTGATGTTTTGTGTCTTGGTTATGCTTGTGGTTATGCTCCATTACAAAAAAAAATTCATGCTGAAAATCCTCCTTGTAGGATCCCAGGATCGGAATCTGGCGTATGGGCGCTGGGAGCCGAGAATGGGGTACTACGGAGGCTGTCGGTGCCGGATTCGGCGATCGGAAATTTTGTAAGCCCGGTTTCCGAGTTTGGGGCGTGACAGCGCCTCCCCGTAGTGACCACGAGCGATCCCTTCCTTTCGTCACTCCTCATGTGCTTGGTGTCGGGGATGAGGAACCCGACGGGATCACGGACCGCGAGGTCTCGGCCTCACGCGTTGAGGGGTTCTTGGCCTCGCAACCAGCTTAGGGCATTGATATGTATGGTGAATCAGAATCCCCAACCTGCTGGATGAATGGACTTAACTAATAACTTGGCTAATACGATCGCATTGCACACATTAGTTAGGGTGGCGACTCGGAAGTCGAGGTCGCTCAGAGGGAGTGTTGTCATATGCGATCGTTAGATGGAGTCGCTTGAGGGAGTGTTGTAGCGAGGGCATGCATCATATCATCCCACATGCACGCATTTTAAATAAGAGTTATTAGGTGTTGATGATTGTCTGCTTTTCATTAAGTTCATATTACAATTGATGCCTGTTGTAACTTGAGACCAATAGTTCACACTGAGTTGATCACTCACTCCCACTCTGGGACGGTGTTTTAAAACACCAACCAGACTCATTCATAGATGCAGGTGACTCAGGGCATAAGGAGCCTGGCGAGGCGAGCTTGGACGAGGAGTACGAGCTGTCCTACTTTTAGTTGATGGGCGGCTCTCCATCGGCTTGACAAGCGGGAATCGGATCGCTGAGTTGTGGACTTAGCTTTATTCTTGTGGACATATCATTTTATTTTAGATTTTGATGAGCAATGCCTTATGCGACCCTTTTCATATTCTTTGGACTTGTATATGTATTTGAACTTCTTTCATTTCAGTAAATCAGTTATGATTATGTTTCATGCTCCAGGATATTCCAAATTGTGCATTTAAGCTTGATTAACCATAAAACCATAAAACGTATGATAAGTGACACTCGGGAACTCGGGAGTCGAGTCTATGCACGACCCCCATTTTTCCGGGGCGTTACAAGTTAACTAGCTATTTTGCTAAGAGTGTGAATCGTTTGTGTTGAAGGCATAAATGTAGTGTCGTTGCTTCTTATTAGTCCATGTCATCATCGATGACACCGGCTCCAAAATGCAGCAATTTTCTCTCCCCACTACATTGTGTACTACACAACAAAAATTTTAAATGTGTGAAACTTCTTTGGCCCCATCATAATAACATTGCACGGTTATCTAACACGATACCACGACACACATAAGCTTGCAAAGCTTAGAATTATGGCTAAGCCCTAAAAGGGGTGAATATGACATTTTTAAATTATTTATTAATTAATGCAAATTAATCCATGTGATCTTAATCATGCAACTAGTTTATAATGCGAGATATGAAAATACTAATTGTGTGTGCTTTAATCTAAGTATCAATTTCATGGATTCATATGAAATAAACAAATCATTCATAAACATAAATAGAATTGCATCCATATAAACAATCGTAAACACAAGAATGTATAGTGGTTTGGCTAAATGCCTACTCTACTCCTGGTTGACACACTTAAAATTGAGTATACCAGATTTCACTATCTCAAATGGTTTTTTATAGGTTCACAAATAACTTTTATAATGATTTTCAATAAGTTCACCACAAACTTACATGTACTTACCCGTATTTATGGCTCCCTCGGAGACTCATAAGGTTTTTATAGGCTAACTAAGAATCAATGTAGTCCTACACAAGGACCTACATGTACACACAGTGTGTTAGTGATGGTCCTACAAAAGAATCTACACGTAAGCACCCATGTTGGTGGATCCCTTGGAGGCTTCAAGGATTTTCTATAGGTTTACCAATAACCTTTGATTAATCCTACATAAGAACTAATTTATGTACACTTTTGCCGGAGACGATCCTACACAAGAACCTATTCGAGTTTGGGTTACAAACTATATGAACTTTCAAATTAAGCACTTACAAGTTTGGCAGAAGATAAGTTGGTCTTATTAATTTATTTGATATTTTTTATTTTTATTCTCTTTTTATTTTCTAAAGAAGAATATATGTATACTGGAATACAAAATGTAAGTAAGTGCAAGAACCAGTCGGTATTGGAATGACAGAGAAGTAATCATGACCAGTGTGAACTGAAATTCTTACTTGGTCAGTGGGTTAGAGAATTAGTGAGGACCAGTATGTACTAGAACGACAAATAAGCAACCAGGACCAGTGTGAACTGGAATTATTAGTTGGTTAGTGGGTTAGAAAGTTAGTGAGGACCACTATGTACTAAAACATAGGACCAATATTACATTAGAATGAAGTTATGAATTCTTGAAAGAAATAAGAAAAATCATGTGTTTCAAGTCGAGGCCTTGACTAGCAGTTACTTATTCCCCAGTAGAGTCGTCATTCTATGAGCATCGCCCCGAGGATTTCTTGATCATCCCATCCTGTGATGAGGATAGAAGAAACGAAAGTTCATGCGTCGTGTCATTTTTGGAATGATGCTCAAGTATGGTTAATTGGTTTAATTCGGTTTTATCTTATTAGATATGCAATAACTTTTCAATGAAGCTGTAGACACTGGGTATTCGGCGTCCACGCTGATTTAGTATTTGTTATGGGATTAGGCTGATTTGTGATTGTTGGAGTCACGACTAGCCGAAAAATCTTAAAATCCGCGGTCGGCTAGAACCACAGAATACATAAGGTTAGAGAAATCCGAAGCCTCTCCTTCCTTAAATCGATTCCTGGTATGTGATCAGAGATTCCAGGTAAGGGACCTCGGTTACAAAGAGGGAAGGTGTTAGGCACCCTCTTTGCCCGTGCAAACGTACGGTATCTACTTAGTGTAGTAGAATAATCTTAAGGGATGATGGATGTTGTGGTCATAATAGGACTAGTCACTCGTGGATTTCTGATGTAGAAATATCCGAAATTTCGGCAGACCACAGAGCATACGTCCAGCAACGTGTCTAGAAGGCGGATGTGATGTTTATGCCAAGAGGTAAAGAGAATGGACTAGGTCTCTAGGAATTTCTGATGTGACAGGATCCTATGTACAGTAAATCACAGAGCATACGTTCACTAGAGATCTAGAGAAGCAGGGAGGTTAAGAGGAGAATGGATATCATGATGAATGCATGTAAGGTGAATGGGTCTTTGGCTTAATCTTGAGTAGGCTAAAACATAAACTGGACCATGACTAATTTGGGTTAGGCTTATGGGTTGAAAAGGTTGAGTTGAGGGCTAGGGGATGGCTGGAAAAATTTAAACTTTGAGGGGCTTGGGAGCTCCTTCTCTTTCCCTCAGTCTCTTCTCACTCACTCTCTTTCTCTCCCACTCTCTCTCTCTCTCACTCATTCTCTTAGTTGTTGTGTGTGTCTTGGAAATGAGAAGAGGAGAGGGCTATTTATAGCCTTCTCCAATGATTGAATGGTAAATAGTGGTTTTGAGAGGGTTAAAAGCTGAAGTGGCAAGTGGTGGTTGGTGGAGAGGAGAGAGATGCCACATGACATTCTCTCATTGGCTTATGGGGCTGGCAAATTGGTAAATAGTGATGGTAGGGTGGGTAATTTTGAAGTAAAGTTAACTTTTGGATGCTGGGACAGCTGTCCACACGCGGGCAGCGGGAGGCGGCAGCCGAAGTACCACAGGCGGCAGTTAGATTGTCACCCGCGACAGTCAAACTACCGCCCGCGGCAGTCAGACTACCGCCTGGGCTTGATACGGGTCGGGCTCGCACGTGCGGGCTTCATGTGGTTCTCTGGTTCATCCGGTGGTTTCTGTTTTGAGTTTCTAGGACTCAAGGTGGTGGATTTAGTTATGGATAGAGGGTTCTGGCTAAGGTATAGGGTATAGGCGAGGCTGTATGTATATTGAACGGATTGGATCACGGTTTCGGGTTGTGACTGGGGAGTTTTGGGGAGTTTTGGGTCAGGGTTTGGTTTAGGCTGAGATTAGGGTTTGGTTCAAGGTATGATCATGGTTCCTGGATAGTTTTAGCCTTCTCAATATGTAGCCTGGGTGGGGTGTCTACAAAAGCTAAAATGGCACCTCTGTTATGTTAAAATATTTTGGAGTCGCCACCAACCAAATTGTAGCTTTAATATCTATGATTGGCTATAACCCGTAAAATTGTCGAATGAACTAGAGGTCTAAGGAACCCTCGATCAGAATGACTCCCATATTAATCTGCGCCATAGATATTGGGTAAGGGCTACAATTATGGAAAGGGAAGGGATTAGACACCATTTTCCATTGGTACACTTATACAGTCTTTAATTAGCGAGGTTTTACTAATTTTTTTAGGGATTTTATTGAACCTTTACATATATCATGTGTGGCTTAATCGCATAAGGATTAAACCGTTTATTCATTTTTTTTAAAAAAAGGTGAGCAGGATGAAACAAGAAAATAAAAGAAAGATTATTCAAATTTTAGAATGTGTGGAGTTGGAATTGATCTGTTTTAAAGATGTAGGAAGAAATGAGAAATCAGACACTCTTATTTGAAAAGAGATGCTCGTATGTCCTCGATCACACCCCTACTCCTCACTTGAGTTACTTCGATGATCCACTATTGTGGAAATTACTAATGAATTCACACCAACAGACTTAGAGAAACCTCTGTCTTTCACTCTTTGATTACTTCTTAGCTTCTTACTCTTACCTCCGTTGTTTGGTCAATGAGGGTGTAAATTTATAGAAGAAAAAGAAAAGTGAGAGAGGGTATAGGTTGTCAGTAAAAGGGAACTAGGTTGCTAGTGTGAGGGCACTAGAATGTTGGCCTCTCATAGTCTATAGGTTGTTGGTGAGAAGGTGCACATCATTCATTATTGATTTTCCCAACAGCTCAATCCTAAGAGTGTCTGCACCAACATGACTATAAATAAGTATATAGATGAATATAGATTGATTAATGTATATTTATATCAATATCTCTCACCTCTTACACCCAGATCCATAGCTCAAGTGGTAGACTGAGTGAAAGATACCTCGTTTCAACACTGAGGTCTTGGTATCGATTCCCTAGAGGGGGTGGCTAACTGTTGAGGGTCAAATATTGCATATTAGACCCCAGTTACTACCTAGATTTATGAACATTGTTGAGGTCAAAATTTGATCAGCCTTCTTCCCCCTTTCCCGTATCTCGGACGGGAAATGAACCTGGTTCCCTGCACAAACACTGTGAGCAATGGAGACCCTGGCTAAGCCGGGGGACCCTCCGATGCCTAAGTCAGGACACTGGAATCAGGGTCTAAGTTGGAGAGGAAAGGGGCTATGCTCGTCTTGCGTACCTGTAGTCATAGAATGATGCGACATTTATACCTCTTCATCTCTCGATCCTCGTTCGATAATCTCGGCACGATCAGTGGGATTCCGCGGATCACGAAGATTTCGCCCAGGATCCGCAGATCATTTGTTACGACGTACGTATCTGCGGGCGAGATAAGGGGACATATCCCTATACGGCAGTTTTTCCACTTAGAGCGTGGAGATGCCTCGGCTCGGTCAAACCGAAATGACAACATTGCCCCAAGCTACTAATCGTTCGTGAGTGACGCAGCTATTTATTCTTGACCTTATGACGGATATCCGCGCGGAGTTGACGGATATTCTTCAGTGACCACCTCTGGAAAGAAGGCGGTCGAGAATGGGAGCTTCACCTATCTTAAACTTTCCTTCCTCGTATTATACTAGGGCTCGGACTCTCCGATCTGACTAGCGGATCGTAGCCCTCCGATTGCAGTCGGCTCGGATCTTCCCATAACATGAAGCCCCCACTCTCTGAGGTCAGTCATGAGCTCGGAGAGTAATTAGTGGGAAGATCAGTCGCCTCGAATCTCCAGCGCATTTATGATTCTCGTGTGGAACATCCCGTCCTCGGGATTTAGCGACTGTGGGCTAACCGCGAGTGGACACGTAGCGACGGTTGGGATTTCGAATCGTCACTATCCTGTGAACGATCGCCACATGTACTCGGAGTGTCGTGTCGAGCACGCTTTTCTGCGCCCAGGCACCGTTTCGACCGTCCCAGATGCGACAATCGAGGCAGATGGCGTTGCTTTTGACAGGTCTTGGATCAATGACATGAGGCCACGTCGAACTCGGAGTCGGCGCTCAATGATTCCGCTGCAGCCATTACTGCAGGCCATTAAATGCTGGAGCTCTACCGCTTATAAAAGACCCACACATGATCCCCATTCAGTCATTTGTGCTCGAGTTGTTTATCGGAGAAGGCGATTTCCGGTGAAAGCGATTTCCGGCAGAGGAGATCCCCGGCCCCTTTTTTGCATTTACTGAAGCAATCTCCGGTGATTATCGGGTGAGTTTGATTCTCAGCGCCATTATTTCGAGATGTCTTCTGATATGGAGACTGTTAGGGGGTACAATGACGACTCCGAATCGAGGAGTTCCAATAATGGAAGGGAGACCGCTGAGGGTTCTTTCGAGGCCGTACCTTTATATCATCGACCTCAGAAGCAGACAGTGGTGGGAGCTCGGACTCGCCAGGCCAGTAAGAAGGCCAGCAAAAAAGGGACAACACGGGCTCCCAAAGCAGCGGTCGCCGATGTCCCAGAGATGCCTCCTAGTGGGCGGGCTTCGGAGTTGGTTCCACGGGGCTCCCTAATAACGGAGTCTCAGATGGAATGGATCCGCACGGAGTTTGACATACCGCTCTCCGTTCGAATCAGGGCCCCCGAGCCTACTGATGCCGCTGGCGCTCCCGCGGTCGGGGAGATCGCCATATTTTTATGCAGACTACAATGTGGACTCCGCCTTCCGATGCACCCCTTCATCCGAGCCCTCACCGCCTACCTAGGGCTCGCGCCTGGGCAACTCACGCCTAATGCTTGGAGGGTGCTGGTTTCTGCCTACATTATCTGGCACCAAGTCGGGAACTCGGAGTTGACACCCGCCGAGCTGATGAACCTGTACTTGGTCAAGCACGAAGGTAGGGAGCCATGGTATTACTTCGCGACCAGAGGTAGCAAGGGTCAGGGCTCGTCTTGGGTCTTCCGTCCTCGAACAAGGACTGGAAGAACAAGTGGTTTTGGGTCGCGGGCGAATGGGAGGCGCCGGCAGCGGAGATAAGGGCTCTGTCGACTCGGGTTATCACCCGCTTCACAACGTCAGGTCGGACCGAAATTTCTTTTACCCATTGCTTTTTGCTTCAGTTATACTTAGAGAGGAATCTTTTTGGTTTTATAGTTTTCGCGAGGGGCGTACCCTTTATCACCTCAGACCAAAGGAACCAGATAGCCAAGGCGAGGACATACTAGGAGGAGCGTCGCTGTTGGTCGGGCCTGGTTACGGCTGCCAACCTGTACCGGTCAGGGCTTTGCAAGACGAGGCCGCTCCCTACTTCGCTTAGTGAGTACGCTTGCTTTTCACCCAGTGTATTTTCATTGGTCAGAGATAATACTTAATTTTTATCTTGCGTAGGTATGGCCGAGGCATCTGGTTCTCGGAGGAGGAAAGCTGCGCTGACCGCGGAGGAGATGCTGAGAGCTGAGCCTCCGGCTAAGACAGTTCGGAGGAAGAAGGTTGCTCAAGGAGCTCATCCCTCTGCCTCAGAAGTCGCTCCTCGGGGGACGACACTTCCCCCTGCTATCCCGAACATCTCGGTTCGGGATACAGCTCCATTTCCTGCCGCTGCACCTGCCACTGCGCCTTCGGTTGGGGGACCATTTGCATCTGCAATTGTGTCCTCAATTCCAATACTACCGGGTGCAGCCTTGGTGCCCCAGGTGGGTGTCGGCATGGTCGCGCCTCTGGGCGACCTTAATCTTACCGCTGCTCCAGTAGCCGGGGTAACTCCCCCTCCGTCCACCGCTCCCCTCCTCACCGAGGGGGCTCGGCCCAATCCTCCATTAATAACCGTTGTGTCATCTTCTGAGAGAGAGGATGCCATTCGGATGGCTGATGCCATGATTACCCATCCGGGTAATGAAGAGGGGGAGACAGTACGCGATGCCGAGGGTGAGGCTCAACCCTCAGCTGGTAGTCGAACGGGAGCCGAGGAGGCTGCAGGCTAGGCTCAAGTTGGCACGAACGGAGGAAGATTCGAACCGGGATATCACATGTCTTACTTGACGGACTGCGCCTCCTTAATAAGCCGGACGACTGCTTCCTGGAAGACTTAGCTGGAGTCTTTTACCAGGTACTTCCCGACTTTTTCCTTGAATTTGTAGATATTTTCATATTATTATTTCTCACTTTATTGCCTTGGATCAGTCCGTTCCGAGGATTGTTCTATGCTGGGAGAGGGTCCGAGAGCGCCGAAAAATTGACGTCGAGGTCGAAACCCTCAGGAGCGAGGTGGGAGCTCTCCGATCGGAGACGGAGAAACTCAGGGCAGAGGCGAGGGTACTACGGGACATGGCTTCGATCTTTCAGTTGGAGCGGAGCAATCTCTGCCATCAGCTTGAAGGCAGTAAATCTGAACTGCTCCAGCTTCAGGAGGTTGCGAAGGACCTTGAAGCGCGACGTGATGCAGCGGTAGCCGAGCTGGATCGTGCCAGAGCTCACACCGACACCCTAGCCGGAGAGACAGCCCGACTAAGCGAGGAGCTGGCGAAGACCAAAGCTGAGGCTGCAGAAGAAAAAAGCAGAGCCATTGCTTCGGCTCTGGAGACCCAAAAAGCTGAGGCTGAAGCTTCCTTGACAGCGGCAATTGCCGAGGCGATAGAGGCATACAAGACCTCGAAGGAAAGGGATGACGAGGCCGCCAAATTTTATAACCGCGGCTATGACGAGTGTCTATTCGAGGTTCAGAAATTATATTCGGACCTTGGCCTCGATCCCCTCCTGCCCGAGGACCCTGCAGATACCGCTGCCGAGGCGACCAACCAGGACCAAGCCCCTGACCGAGCTCCTCCGACCCCTTGAAGACTCAGGCTCATTTATTTGTATTCCCCCCGTTTTTTTTTTACCCTGTCCATCACATTTTGAATATATAATGGAACTCAATTTTAGATCACTTCAGTATGCATGATGTACTTGCTTTCTTGATTATGTAGTCGAACCGAATAAGGCATTCTACGTAGGTGGGGCCGACTCCCTTACTGGGGAGTTAGGTTACCCATTGGCCTTATCTTCCCAGTTAAGGGGGGAAGCCTTTGTAGAAATTGGTCCGACTTCCTTACCAGGGAGTCGGATCGCCTCGTGGCTTTTGCTCCTCGGTTAGGAGGAGGCGCCTTTGTAGAAATTGGTCCGACTCCCTTACTAGGGAGTCGGATCGCCTCGTGGCTTTTGCTCCTCGGTTAGGAGGAGGTGCCTTTGTAGAAGTTGGTCCGACTTCCTTACTAGGGAGTCGGATCGCCTCGTGGCTTTTGCTCCTCGGTTAGGAGGAGGTGCTTTTGTAGAAGTTAATCCGTTTGATTTTTGTTGACGATCAAACAACCGATCAGACATAATTTTATTCATGGCCTTAAAGGCTCGTCGCTCGGGGGTGTACATTTATCGGACCTCCAGGGCCAGTCAGCTGTTCGGAGTGCGTCACTAAGGATAATAAACTTTCAAATGTTCAGCATTCCACGGGTGGAGGAGTTGACGGCCTTCGAGATCCTTCAAGTGGTAAGACCCGGGTTTAACTGACCGGACCACTTGGTATGGCCCTTCCCAATTAGGTCCGAGTGCTCCGGTTCCCGGCTCGGCGGTGTTTTGAAAAACTCGTCGGAGGACCAGGTCTCCTGGTCGGAATCGTCTGACCTTCACTTTAGAATTGTAGAATTTGGTCACTTGCTGGTGTCGAGCGGCGACGCGGAGTTTCGAAACTTCCCGCATTTCTTCGAGAAGATTCAAATTAGCAGCAATTTGCTAGGTATTTTGATTCTCACTATAATTTTCCACTCGAGCCGTGGGGAGGCCGATTTCGACAGACACCATTGCCTCCGTCCCGTAAGAAAGAGAGAATGGGGTTTCTCCAGTGGAAGATTGAGCTGTAGTTCTGTATGCCCAGAGAACGAATGGAACTTCTTCCGGCCAGTTGTCCTTTGCTTTTTCCAGTTTCTTCTTAAGGTGATGCTTGATGACTTTGTTAACTGCCTCCACTTGCCCATTGGATTGCGGGTGCCGAGGCGATGCGTAAGCGTTCCTGATACCGAGCCCTCGACACATACTTTTGAAATTGTCATTGTCGAAATGCCGCCCATTGTCTGAGACAATTGTATTCGGAACCCCAAATCCGCAGACTATGTTTTTCCAGACGAAGTCGATAACCTTCTATTCGGTTATCTTTGCGACGGCCTCGGCCTCAGCCCACTTCGTGAAGTAATTGACGGCGACGATGGCAAATTTGACTTGCCCTTTTCCAGTTGGCAGAGGGCCGATGATGTCGATTCCCCATTGGGCGAAAGGCCACGGACCACTCATGGGAGTCATTTCCTCAGCCGGTTGTCTAGGCACGGCCGCAAAATGTTGACATTTGTCGCATTTTCTGACATACCTCCTGGCATCTTCCTTGAGGGTTGGCCAGAAGTATCCTTGCCGGAGCACCTTTAGAGCCAGGGCTCGACCACCAGAATGATTCCCGCAGATCCCCTCGTGAATCTCCCGGATGACGTAATCTGCTTCCTCGGGTCGGAGGCACCGAAGATACGGCTGAGAATACCCCTTCTTATACAGGGTTTTGTTCAAAATGACGTATCTTGCTGCTCGGACTCGCAGACGTCTAGCTTCTTGTCTGTCCGAGGGAACCTCCCCTGACTCGAGGTAGCCAAAGATTGGATCCATCCAGCTCGGGGTGTTGTTCACCGGATTAACTGTTTTTTTCTCTATTTGACTGATGCTGGGATGTTCGATGAATTCTACCAGGATGATGTAACGACCTGAAAATTTCCGTACATTGGGCCGAGTACTACCTCGACCAGAAATCACATAGGGTTAAATCCTTTAGAAATTTAACAAAGTTAACTAAGTACTAAACTCGGTTAATCATGAAATCCGTTGGGATCGCTTTAAATACGATCTGCAAGACCCAAAACTTGCAGAATTGGTGACTCTAGGTTACCCTAAAGTCTAGAGCCAAACTCATTACCCGTCTGCTCTCGGGACTGAAACGAAACTTCGTATGAGGTCTAGATCGCACATCGGGAGTCCGATTAACACGAAGCTAAGGAACTAGGACCGCCCCACTGGGCTTGACAATCATCTCAAAAATCAGATGATTTCGATGTCCCACGGCCATTGTTTTCACTCCGGAGCGAGGGAGTGTGAAAAACACTATTTCCATCCAAATGAAAATATCTGGAATAGTGATCTGGCACCTTTCGGTTGCGCGTCAGTATTAAGCAACCTGACCGTCGGAATCAGACCAAATTACACCCTCGGATTAAGAAAAATTTCAGGAACATTTACATGTACTCAGAAATTCTGATCGTGGCCCACGGACCGTTGAACTGAAAGTGGTCCGCCACGTGCGATCTGGGAATCCGATCGAGCCGAAAACGTAATCCCACGTAGATCCGCAGAGGGTGAGCTTAAGTCTGACGTTTGGCTCAAAGAGGGCTACCAGAACACCCCTTTTGAGCTTGGAAAGTGGCGAACTGCCTATATATGCAGCCACCCTTGAACCTGAGTCTATTTTGGATATGTTCTAGGCTATAAAAGGGGCTTAGAACAGCCCCTCTCACAGCCATACGAATTTGGGTCCAAACCCTAAGAGAGAAAGAGAGAAAAGAGAGAGAAACTTGTGGAGATCGAGGCCGATCTTCCTCCTGCTGCTTCCACTTCTCCCACGGCCTACACCGCTCTATTCCAGGGGATTTCCCGGCAGTTTCCACCCCATTTGAAGGTAAGAAATCCTAACCCTAGGTCTGATTTGAGCTTGATTAGTGATAGGTTAAGGAAAGACTAATTGAATGCGCTCTTTAGGCTAGGAAACTCCCGTATACGGAAGCACCAACCCTCTTACTGATTCATTGGAATTCCAAGGGCTGAGGTGAGGACTTTAAGCGTATAAGTTACGGTTTTCAACGCTTTCAATGTCAGATAATGATAGATTCATGATCTGCATGCAAATGCACATGTACAAAGTGCTTTCCGTTTCCTGTTTCGATTAGCGATAAAGAATATGGAATTTTACATACTCTTGATATACGTAGAAATACCGTATACGTATTTTTGTTGAGAAAATGTTTAACATATTTATTTAATGTTTGATTATATCATGTGTGGATAAAATGCTAGTTTGGCGAAAGGGATCGCAAAAATACATGTTCATGTGTAAATGTCATATATTTGGAAATTGTGTATTCCAGAAATTCCGCATACGTGCGGATTTTGGAAATATAATTGTGATGATTATTTGCCGTATGATTATGATATACACGGGAAAGATACTCTCGAGGCTTAGGGACAGCCCAATCACGAACTTGCCTAACATACGTCATGTATGTTGGAAAAGTGTATTCTAAGTGTTTGTATAAGTGCATGTATGTGTACATGTGTATGTACTAGTGCCTTAGATAGGCGCTGATATGGGTTTTCCAACTCCCTTAGAGACATGTAGGATCCCCTCCGTGCGGTGGTTCACCGCAACCACCTAATTGTATTGCACACACAATTGTATCCCCATGGGGATAATGCTTTATTACATGCATTACAACATGCTTTGCAATATGCTTGACTTCATGTTTTACTTCATGCTTTATAACATGCCTACTAACATGCTTGTATTGCTTGTTTATCATGCTTTATTTCACATGCTAACGATGAAAATTGTTTGAGTTTGGGACTATGAATATAGTCCAAACACTCGGTACCAGACTTGTGATTGTGGCTGAGATTCATGTCGCCACAAGGGACGGGTCCGGCGAACCCGATTCGTACTTCGGTTGGCGATAGTGGTTGGCCACGCGGAGTGCTTTTGCGCTCCATATCGCTCAACTTGTGGTGCGCTCGAGCTAGTCAGGCTCGCCAATGAAACCGAAGTGTAGTTGTGTGTTCATCCTGTTTGGTCGCTACTGCTTGAACCTAGGGTACCAAACTTACCAGTGGTGATTCTTGTTTAACCATGGTACCTAGATCCGCTAAGTCGCATGAGCCGGGCATGGTGGTATGGGACACCGTGGTCGAGCTGTCGGCCTACGCTGGGGCCATGTGCCTCCCCGTAGTGACCTTTGCGCAACTAAACTCGTGAGCCGAATACGGTGGTATGGGACACTGTATTCGAACTGTCGATACTTACGGCGAGAGCCGAGTACGGTGAGACCTGTGCTCGTGCTGACGGGCGACGAGTCCTCCGTGGTATCATCGAGTACACTCCAAGGGTCTGTGATTGGCCTCGTGTCTTTCACAGCAACTAGAGTGTGAGTTGAGCCGAGTATGGTGAGACCTGTACTTGAGCTGACGGCTAGTGATTGAGCCGAGTACGGTGAGACCTGTACTCGAGCTGACGGCTAGCAATTGAGCCGCATACGGTGAGATCTGTATCCGCGCTGACGGGTGACGAGCCCTTTGCGATGCCATCACTAAGCTTCTCAAACCATAACATCGTATGAGAATAACTAGGATTGACGACCCTAGAATGGATCATGTTGGGAATGATACAAGGGAGGTACCTTAGTTTCCCAATACTGCTGATTGAAATAGACTAATAAAAACTTGGAAAACATGAGCATCATCGCACCGCATGTGCTTTATAGATGTGGCGCACTGAGGGAGTAAGTATTCGCGAACGTAAGATGATGTCGCTTGAGGGTGGTTTGGCAAGGGCATACAGCATCATGTCATATCATTTTTGCATTTAACAAGAGTAGTTAGAAATGTTTGATTTGTACTGCTTTATCATTACTGCTTGGTTGATTTGATAACATGTTAACTTATGCATTATTGTTCCACTGAGTTAGCTACTCACTCCCACGTTACGGGACGGTGTTGTACACACCAACCAGACTCTGTCGCAGGTTTAGAGGGCGCCTTGGTTCAGGAGCCAGAGCCCGACGTTGATGAGGACCAGGAGGAGTTCTCCTTCATGCAGTACTCTGACGGCTACGCTTAGGCCGGCTGTATCGCGGGATTCTCGGGGCCTCTTTTGAGGATGTATTTTGGGTTTTTTTTTACTTACAGACAGTACATGTATATTGGTGCTCAGCTAGTACTCATACTCTGGAGTTCAGAAAATTTTGTTACTTTACATATTTGAATATAAAATTTCAGTCTTCCGCTGCTTTCAAATGCAATTGAACTGGAGTATGAATTACTGTTTTGGTTTAATCTCATTCATGTTTATTGCGCTAACTCAGGCAACATTTAACCGGCATTGTGTATGTTGCATAAGTGATGCGTTGGAACTCGGGTGTTGAGTTCATTCCCGACCCCCGAATTTCAGGGCGTTACAGATGATCCGCGGAATATTTCCCTCCGCGGCCGATGCCAACTTTGCCAAGGCGTCCGCCCACGTATTCTCTATCTTCGGGATCTGGTGAATCGTATAGTTCCAAAATTTCTTGATCAACTTTCTAGCTTCATCCAGGTAAGCAACCATTCGGTTCTCTTTGGCTTCATAATCAGTAGAGATGTGATTCACGACCAGCTGAGAGTCACATCGGACCTGTATAGATTGGACCCCGAGGCTGGCAGCCAATCTGAGCCCGGCTAACAGGACCTCATATTCCGCTTCATTGTTGGAGGCTTTAAAGCCGAGCCGGATGGCGTACTGGATGATTGTAGAATCAGGGGCGATCAGGACGATCCCTGCCCCAGCTCGTTTTGAGTTAGACGATCCATCTACGTAGAGAACTCATCCGACTTCCGGAATGCCCTGCGAGCTGATTGGGAGGTCATGCGGAGTTGTTTCACCCTCATCGTTGATATGCCCTTCAGTCAGCACAGTGAATTCTGCGATGAAGTCAGCCACCGCTTGGCCCTTCTTGGTTGTCCTCGGCCGGAAAGTGATGTCGAATTCTCCAAGTTCGATCGCCCATTTGGTCAATCGACCTGAGACCTCTAGCTTTTGGAGAATCTGCCTGAGGGGGGAGTCGGTTAACACAATGATCGAATGTGCTTGGAAATACGGACGCAGCCTCCGAGCCGAAATGACCAGACTGAGGGCAAGCTTTTCCAGAGCGGGGTATCTTGTCTCCGCTGGCTTTGCTCACATAGTACACGGGATACTGTTTGTTATCCACCTCCCTGATCAGGGCTGAGCTGACTGCTGAGTCTCAGACCGCGAGGTATAGGAACAAAGACTCGCCTTCCTCCGGTTTTGATAGCAGAGGCGGTGAGCCCAGATATTCTTTCAGCTGCTGGAAAGCTTGCTCACACTCGAGCGTCCACTCGGCCTTCTTGTGACCCTTCAATTGCTGAAAGAAGGGGAGGCATTTATCAGTGGCCCGGGATATGAAGCGTCCGAGCGCTGCTACCCGTCCAGTGAGGCATTGTATTTCCTTGACAGTCTGAGGTGAACTCATGTTGAGGAGTGTCTTAATCTTATCGGGATTGGCCTCAATACCTCTCTGACTGACTAGGAATCCAAGGAATCTTCCTGAACCAACTCCAAAAGTGCACTTTGCCGGCTTCAACTTCATTTGGTATTCCCGGAGGACCGCGAAGGTTTCTCCAAGGTCTCCCAAGTGATCGGATGCCTTGACGCTTTTTACCAACATGTCATCGACGTAAACTTCCATTGTACGCCCAATCTGTCTTGCGAACATCTGATTGACCAGTCTCTAGTATGTGGCCCCAGCATTTTTTAGGCCGAATGGCATGACCCGGTAACAGTAAAGCCCCCTGTCTGTGACAAAGGCGATTTTCTGCCTATCTGGTGGATGCATCGCAATCTGGTTGTATCCAGAGTAGGCATCCAGGAAGGAAAGCAGCTCGTGTCCCGCCGTACTGTCTACCAGTTGATCGATCCAAGGCAATGGGAAACTGTCTTTCGGACATGCTTTATTCAGGTCCGAATAGTCCACACAGACTCTCCACTTGCCATTAGCCTTCTTAACCAAGACAACATTTACAATCCAGTCTGGATAATATACCTCTTGTACGAAACCGGCTTCCGACAGGACCGAGACTTCGTCCGCGATAGCTTCACACCGCTCGGCATCAAACGGTCTCCTCTTCTGTTTCACCGGTTTGTGGTCTGGGTCCACGTTCAACCGATGGACCAGAACGTCCGGAGAGATTCCTGGCATATCCGCGTACGACCAGACGAATACATCCCTATGTCGCTGCAGGAAAGTTAACAGCTCGGAGCGTTGCTCAGGTCTGAGTGATGTTCCGAACTGAACCGTCTTGCTAGGATCTGTTTCGTCAAGTGGGACCTTCTCCAAATCTTCGATTGGCTTATTCTCGACAGGACTGCGTGGGTCCAACATGCTGATAGTGAGTGTTTGCTTTATACATCCTTTTCAAACCGCAATGGCGTAACATCTCCGAGCCTCGCGCTGATCGCCTCGGAGGTAACCCGTTCCGCCCTCGGCGGGAAATTTCATCGTCAGGTGATAAGTAGACACAACCGCCCGCATTGCATTGAGGGAGGGCCTGCCCATAATCACATTATGTACTGATGGTACATTGACAACAAGGAAGTCCACCATGAGGGTGACTTGATGTTGCCCCTCTCCCGCAGTCACCGGGAGGGAAATGGCCCCTTCAGAGATTATTCTCTCTCCGACCAACCCGTGTAGGGGGTCTTCACAGACGAGACTGTGGAATTCCCATTCTTCCGAAGGCCTCGGAGTAAATCACGTCGGCTGAACTTCCTGTGTCAACGAGAATCCGATACACCTTATGGTTGGCTATGGTCATAGTGACCACCGAGGCATCATCATGTGGGTGCTGGATCCCTCGAGCGTCATCTTCTTTGAAGGTGAGGCTACAGGGACTGACTCGTGGCTCTTTGTTAGGCCGCTCAGTAAGATTGACGTACCGCTCTGGGCTCCTTCGGGAGTGAGCCTTTCGGGCCCTGTTTGAATCTCCCCCGCCTGATGGACCCCCGAAGATGGTGCGGATCTCTGCAGGTTCTTCGGGCGAATTTTTGGGGCGTTCTTGTATTCGCCCCTCTTTTCGAGTATTCTTCTCCTGCTTGGTGTACCGGCGTAGGTGCCCCTTTCGAATGAGGGATTCGATCTCGTCCTTGAGATCTACACACTCATCGGTATTGTGACCATGATCTCTATGGAATCGGCAATATTTGCGCTTGTCGCGAAGTTCTGGGTCTGCCCACATACAGACTGGCCAGTTGAGAAGTTTCTCGCCTCGGATATCCAGTAGGATTTGCTCGGCGGTAGTGTTGAGAGGTGTATAAGAACGGAATCTCCCTTCTGGCTTCCTACTCGGTCGGCGATCACGAGAAGAATGATCATCCGGATTCTTCCTCGGGGCTTGGAGTTCCTCGTTCCTTGGCCTCTTTCCCTTCCCGTTCAACTCAGTTATTTGGGTATTCTTGCGAGTAGCCGAAAACTCCTCGGCGTGGACATACTTCTGGGCTCTAGCGATGAGCTCGGCTAACGTCCTAGCTGGATTCTTTCCTATAGAAAAGGCGAATTTCCCTTCTCTCAAGCCGCTACACACTGCGGCGAGAGCCATCTTGTCGTCGTAGTCTTCCACCTGCAGTGCTTCCTCGTTGAATCGAGCAATGTAGTCTTTCAGAGACTCTTTCGGCCCTTGTTTGATGGTAAGCAGGTGGGTATTGGGTTTTCGGCTTCTCTTACCACTTATGAATTGGGTAAGGAATGACCGAGCCAGTTCTTCGAATGAACTTATGGATCCATGCTTGAGTTCCCGATACCAATTCCGAGCGGATCCCGCCAGAGTGATTGAGAATCCTCTGCACATCATCGCATCGGTCGCGGTCTGTATCTGCATCCACGAACGATAAACTTCCACGTGCTCGGATGGGTCACCGGACCCGGAATATTGGATGACAGGAGGGATCCGAAATCTCTGGGGCATCACCTCATTCATGATTTCTGAGTTAAACGGGGGCTCGGTCTCTTCTATCATGGCTTGAACAGCAGCTGGTATTGACGACGGCTGTTGTTGCTTCCGTAACATCTGGACTTGGTTAGTTAGGTCTGCGAATCGTGACTCCCAGGGGTCCCTGTTTTCTACTACTACTTCCCGAGCATTCTCCGGCTCGGGCGTTCTCCTTTCCCTTCTCCTTTCCAAGGTGTGACGAAGGTCCGATGAAGCCAGAGCCGAGGCGGCTGGGACGTCCGTCGGGGCCCGTGTCGTCACATTCCTAGTAGGGGCTTGCGCTGGTGCTGGGGGAGGGTTTTGAACCGAAACCGGTGCTCGGGTAGATCGGTGCGGAGATGTCCTACGCCTAGTCACTGAATGGGCTTGAATGACTGGCCCGACAGCTTCCGGGCTTCTCCGCTCGGGTTGTTGCTGAGACTCGCGTTCCTGTCTCATCCGTTCCACCTCATCACGCAAGGCCTGTACTTCTCCTTGCAAGGCGCGGTATTTGTTGGAACGATTGTGAGAACGTTGGGAAGGGCCCGACGCAGATTCCGCATGGAGTGATGACGAGGAGCGGGTCTGCTCCGGTTCCACCACTACCGCTTTCTTTTTTTCTCTAGTCATAGCTTTTAAGAACAGGAACCTGACTTTTTGTATCAGATTCCCACAGACGACGCCAAAAATGTTGAGGTCAAAATTTGATCAGCCTTCTTCCCCCTTTCCCGTATCTCGGACGGGAAATGAACCTGGTTCCCTGCACAAACACTGTGAGTAATGGAGACCCTGGCTAAGCCGGGGGACTCTCCGATGCCTAAGTCAGGACACTGGAATCAGGGTCTAAGTTGGAGAGGAAAGGGGCTATGCTCGTCTTGCGTACCTGTAGTCATAGAATGTTGCGACATTTATACCTCTTCATCTCTCGATCCTCGTTCGATAATCTCGGCACGATCAGTGGGATTCCATGGATCACGAAGATTTCGCTCAGGATCCGCAGATCATTTGTTACGGCGTACGTATCTGTGGGCGAGATAAGGGGACATATCCCTATACGGCAGTTTTTCCACTTAGAGCGTGGAGATGCCTCGGCTCGGTCAAACCGAAATGACAACATTGCCCCAAGCTACTAATCGTTCGTGAGTGACGCAGCTATTTATTCTTGACCTTATGACGGATATCCGCGCGGAGTTGACGGATATTCTTCAGTGACCACCTCTGGAAAGAAGGCGGTCGAGAATGGGAGCTTCACTTATCTTAAACTTTCCTTCCTCGTATTATACTGGGGCTCGGACTCTCCGATCTGACTAGCGGATCGTAGCCCTCCGATTGCAGTCGGCTCGGATCTTCCCATAACAAACATGATACTGCTTAACGGTCTATTTTAATCGTGTTTGTGGTGCAAGGTGAAGTTAGGAGCCTATACCGAAAAGGATACTAAAAGCATGAATTTAACGCTCAGGAATCACCAAGGCAATGGATGGGACCCAAGGGGACCGAGATCGATAGATTTACATGCCAGAGATTCGAGAAAATCAAGAAACTGAAGCTCAAGTGGCCTAAAAAGGGTCCAAAATGTGAAATCACAGGGTTCCCGCCATCCGATTAGCTTGAAACTATATATATGGCCTAACGACCATAAATTAACCGTACACGTCGAATTTTAGCCATTGGATTCCTGTGGAAGTGGGTAAAATGACAGATCAGCCCATAAATTCTTGATTTGGGGCCCACCTGATCTTTGGATACCCTTCAAGTTTTGGTTTCAACCCCTTAAATTAGAGGGGAAACATGATGGATGGTGTGGATTTCTCACGAGAATCACGAGTGTACCCCACATATAAGGTGGGAGTGCACTGTGTGGTGCACTCCTGAGCCGCACCGGACCTACCAAGATCGGTCAGCGGGCGCTGACTGATCCAATCATGCGCAAACAACGTCAGCACTGTGCGGTCGTTGATTTCAGTTGTGGGGCCCACTTCTCGATCAAATGGACGATCTGAGCCGTCCATATGATCCATAGGGGGCCACAACCCATGCCTAGGTGACGGAATTCCAGTGAACAACAGAGATCGGTTTTTAACCTTTTAAACGCAGGATGAATGGTGTGTTGATTTGATACAATGAGCCACTCCAAACTCAACCAAAACCACACTTTCCTCGCTGATTTTTCGCCAGGAACTCAATGGACGGGGTGGATTTCATCTAAAACGACACTGTGGGGCCACCGATCATCACAGCGTCCCTGTTTACGCAGGGACGTGCGTTCGCACGTCCGGCCCTCCGTGGCCATTCCGTGATCTTAATCATGGTCGGATCATTGATCCAAACTGTCCAAAGTTCCAAGAAATCGAATTTCGAAGACAGGAGATTCTTTTCTCCCAAACGAATTTCAAACGCCGGGTGTATTCTCCCTGTCGGACACAACAACAAGGTGCGACTGTTTTCTTCAACATAAACAGAGTCGGTCTGCCTGACTCTGGACTGACTATTCCTCCTCTATAAAAGGAAGGAAAATGAGAGGAATGGGGGAGGAGAGAGAACGAGAGAGAGACGAGGGTGGAGAAGGCTTTGAAATTTCATTTTTCTTCTTTATTTTCTTTCTTTCTTTTTCCATGAATTTAATTAGAGATATTAGCCTAATCATGTCTATGCTAGGCTAAACCTCTTAGCTAGGGCTAAGAGGTGAAGCTTGTAGTGTGATGGGGAGACTTTTTGTTTGTGTCTTTTATTTAGACTGAACTGATGTTGATTTTAGTTTTGTAACGCCCCGAAAAATCGGGGGTCGTGCATAGACTCGACTCCCGAGTTCCCGAGTGTCACTTATCATGCATTTATGATTTTTATGATTAATCAAATTTAACTGCGCAAATTGGAATTACCTGAAACATGAAGCACAATCGCACCAGTCTACTGAAGTGAAAGAAATCTCACAAATATACAAGTCCAAAAATAATAAAGGGTCGCCCAAGGCGTTGCCCAACAGGATAATAAAAGAAGGCTATATCTCAAAAGACTAAAGCGGAGCCCGCGGCTCAGCAAATACAAATTCAGCCCGATCAAGCTGATGGAGAGCCGCCCATCAGCTGAAAGTAGGAGAACTCGTCCTCCTCGAGGGTAGCATCGCCATGCTCCACCTGCTCTGCATCCCCTGCATCTATGAGAGAGTCTGGTTGGTGTTTTAAAACACCGTCCCAGAGTGGGAGTGAGTGATCAACTCAGTGTGAACTATTAATCTTAAGTTTTAACAGGCAGCAGTTATAGCATGAATTTAATGAAAGGCAACATTCGTAGATACTAAGCTAATCTTGATAATGTGTATGCATGGTGAATGGTATGATGCATGCCCTCGCCACAACTCTCCCTCAAGCGACTCCATCTTACGATCGCATATGACAACACTCCCTCAGAGCGACCTCGACTGCCGAGTCGCCACCCTAGCTAATGCGATGCAATGACATGTTAGCCAAGTTCTTAGTTAAGTCCATTCATCCAGCAGGTTGGGGATTCTGATACACCCCACGTATCAATGCCCTAAACTAGTTGCGAGGCCAAGACCCCATCAATGCGTGAGGCCAAGGCCCCACGGTCCGTGATCCCGTCGGGTTCCTCATCCCCGACTTCAAGCACATGAGGAGTGCCGAGAGAAAGGGATCGCTCGCGGTCACTACGGGGAGGCGCGGCACCCCAGCGTAGGCCGACAGCTCGGACACAGTGTCCCATTCCACCATGCCCGGCTCACGAGGCTGTGGACCAATTTCAGGTGGGTTATTGATGGGCTACAACGGTTGTAGGGTGGTTCAGGTTCCATATATATGTGATCATACAGGGTTAACAAACAGGGTTGATCAGACAGTGGGCTAAACCGCATGAATCAGGCAAGCACGTGGCGGAACGACATCGGGTACCAGCGACCCATGTAGTCTAACTACTGTCGCCCACACGCACTCGTCCAATCCATAGGTTTAGCTTCAAGACGATCCTACCAACGGGACCGCCTTTGCTTTCCTCGCATTCCTGACCAACCCAAGGATTAGGTGGTGATTCATAACATGTTAAGTATACAAGTTATCAACTAACATATCAATACCATGTTCACATGCATCTCAACTATAAAAACGAGTACTCCTACCAAGTGAGCAAACATTATCAAGAACTAAGGTGCGTGTGAGTGTGTGGTTTGTGAGGAAGTTAAGCTCTTCCAACACCTCAAGGAATTAAACACACAAGAGTCAAGATTCATAAACACTATGGAGCAATGCATATGAGCGAAATCAATCCAAACAAACATGAGCATGTAATCATTCCTATGCTAAATCATGTGTGAGACAAGATCAACATCAAATGTAAACTAATCATGCCCAATCATGCAATTCCAACAACACACCATTCCTAGGTTTTCTCTAAATTCTTCAATACCACAACTCAACAAACAAAATCATTACATTCCTACTATAATTGGTGCTAGGCCACCTAAGGATAATAGTCCGCACCTTGTGATTCGTTGGAGGCTCAAAAATGACCTAGGAATGAGGGTTTTGGAGGTTGGCCGATCGGAATCCCTAAAACAATTCAAACATGAGAGAAATCCATGCATTTTCTTCTTCAATACAAGGATTTCAAGAGAAAGAGTGAGGGATCTTACCTAGATGGCCCATGGACGATTTTCGGTGGTTGTGGTGTAGGATTTCTTCTTGGAGAAGGTGTAGAAGGTTGTGGGTTTGATCCTCTTGGGCCCCACCTTGATTGAGAGTCCACCATGCCTTCTTCCCTCTCTCTTTCTTCTCCTTTCTCCTCTTTTTCTTCTCCCTTTTCTCTCTTCTAGGGCAAAATTCGTATGGGGAGAGGGGTGCCCAAATGAGGCCCTTTTTATAATTCCATATTTGGTGAAAAAGGCCCCAAGCTTCCATAATTTCCTAAAATAGACTTATAAGACTCCCTATTGGTGTTGGGGTGGCCCTAACACCCCTCTAACCACCAAATTTGGTGTGTAGGTGCCCTATGGCTTGACTAGGGTCCATGCAAAAATTTAGGGCGAACGGATGAACGGATATATGATCTGAGCAAGCGTTTCCGACCTTTAAGTGGCCCCTTTGGGGGCCATTCTGATTGATGGGGCATTTCTGGTGGCCCTCTGGCCATGAAATTTATAGGGTAGGTGATCCATGGCCCGATGAAGGGCCATGTAAAATTTGGGAGCGATCAGATATGGGGTTTGATCGCACGGGTCCGATTTACGATCAACGGTCATCGTGCCACGATCGGGGCCCAGATTTGGTGGGCAGGCGTTGAAAAATACATTAAACCTTCACCGTAAATTTGAAAGAAATCCGACGGCTGGAAGGCCCGGAGTCTCAGTTTCTTTTGTTAGTGCCAGATTTTAATCTGGCATTGGTGGGGCGCATTGGGCAAGCGCCAGATGGTACTTCTGGGTGTCCACTGGGTCCGCAGTCCGCGATGGACTACAAGCCCAGTGAGATCTATGATTTTCTAAAGTTTTAGATTTTTCTAACCCTCCTCGGTTGCTGGGTGGCCCACACGGGCCATCTTTAAGTGTAAACAGCCATCTGACTTGGCGGCCCGCACCAGGCCTTATCACGGCCTGTCTGGTCTATTAAATTGGAATAATCTTGGATTAATTAACTCGTGTATAAGCTAACATTGAGTGCTAATGGTCAGTACGTGATAGTATAAGTTAATTAAAAAAAAAATCAAAGATTTTTGGAAATCCAAAACAGTGAAAATCCGGGATGTTACAAGTTTAATTAAGGGAATGTTTTTAGTTTTTAATGGTCTATTGTGACTAAAATTACAATGGGTCTACGATAGCTTTGAGCATGTTCCTTTTCTTTTTATGTTAATGATGTCAGGAAGCCTTGTTGTTCACCATCGTCTCCTGGGCATGGTCGAATGACGATACCCTTCCTAACCTTCATACATTGTTGATTGGTTGATAATTAGTTTAATTCTGTTGTTTACTTTGTCTCCTGGGCATGGTTTGGTGATGGAATCCATTCTAATTCATACACATTTCATCTCTTGAAAACTATATCAAAGGAAGTTAAGTTTTGATTTCCATGGTTACACTCTTCAACTGAATAAAGATAGGACTCTAAGTTCAGTTGAGTTCTTAAAGCAGACATAAGATCTCTCTGATCTTTACAAGTGGATCCTCTAAATCCCTAGTTACCTTTTCCTAAATTTTTTAGGTTTTAAATAATTATTTCATCATTATTCTACAAATTACAGTCGATTTAAATTTCATCTTAGTGTAGTTCTAGTTCTACTTAGTTTCAGATTACGTACAGGTTTTAATCCCTTGAGATTCGACCTCGGTCTCATCGAGTTTATTACTACATTACAACCCTATACTTGGGGTGTGAACACTAACAATGAAGTGTTAACTTACAGTGGGTGTACTAACAAGCTTTAAAACAAAAAAAAAAAAAATCTCAAAACTCTTGTATATAGATTGATATAAGCCATTTTTCATAGTGCCGTCCTTAATTTTATCATAGGTCCACTTGATGATTGGCCCAAATATCAGGGGAAGAGGTTTGGTGTTACCCGATTAACACCCTTATAGTGTAGGGCCCACCTTAATTATATATATATATTCTTTTACACACGGACACATACCCCCACACACGCACACAGTAGTGGAATTTCACCACCTATGGGTGCTTAAACCCTTGACCAGCTATTGAAACTCCTAAGAGTCTACCATCGGAGAAAGAGTAAGGACCATATATGTTTTTGCATATTATTTTAGAACATGATCCCAAAACTTAATCAGATCCAAATCTTAGGTGGACTACACTGAAAATAGCGCTGAATGACTATTAAAAGCTTTTTGTGAGCCACGTAAGTTTTGGATCAAGCTAATCTGGTATATTTACCCTTTGTCCAGGTCTGGTTAACAATATCAACAGGTTAGATGGAAAAGAGACTAAGGTGCGCTTTACTGTAGTCCCTGGGAAGTTTTTAATGGTGGGCGTTCAGTCAAGACTGTTTCCTTTATTGTGGTCTACCTGAGATTTAGATATGCTTAATTTTTGAAAACATATCCTAAACTGGACTGAAAAATCACATGGACTTGGTGGATATATAACACATCATTAAGCTGGCCCCATGGTAAGGGTAACACCCACGCATGTGACAATTGATCTATTGCATGGAAGCAGTGTATATACTGAATAGGCTTAAAGCAACGTATCAACGGTGTTTAGGACCGCATCTTTTATAGCAATTTTGGGCCGTTTGTTTATAGCCAAGAGGTGAATGGTCTTTAATGCAACGAAGAGGCTTGCTTCACATTCACATGTCATAACGTGAAACATGTATGCAGCTTTCTATTCACCGTCCAGATCTTTTAGAATTAAAATCATGCCATTTCACAACTCTAATGTGACAGAAGGCAAGTCAAGGCAAATCTCATGGATGGCTAGGATTGAAAGAAATTAGACTAAAAAGTTCCACATAGGTGTTTAACACATGCTATAGCTTTCAATGTCCATAACATTACAACTTCCCATCTGTTTCACACTTGATAGAAGTGTTTAACACATGCATATGATATATGGTTGGAAAGCTATCAAGTGATCTGTATGATAGCAAAAGCTAAAAGACATCATCAACCTAAAATGTTTTATAAAATTAGATTATTTAAGAGTTAATTTTGTGTTTTAATAGCTATTTTATATTTTTAATTGTGCATGTGATTGAATATAAATAAGCAACTAATAATTATTTACCTTTGTATTTTCCGTTGGCTTTTCAAGATAACCTTGACAGCTGTCCTCTTCTTTTATATATAGTACTTTCATCATGTCACCCAAAGAGAAAATATTAAAATTGTGGGAGCTACCATGATGTATGTGTCTTACTCACACCATCCATTTCTTTGGCCAGCTTATTTTAGAACATGAGCTGAAAAATGAGGCAGATCTAAATCTCAAGTGGACCGCACTATAGTAAAAAATGGAAATTTAACACTTAAGAGTTGAAAGCTTGTTGACCGTTTCAAAAGTTTTAGATCAAGTTGATATTTTTGTTTTCCTTCTATTCATGACCGTGTGACCTTATAAATAGGTTGGATGACAAATAAACATTAACATAAGGTCTAAGGAGAAAATAACTTTCAAAGGTCGATGTCTTCAGGACCATTGTTTTCTAAGATGTGGTTCACTTGAGCTTTGGATCTACCTCAATTTTGGGCTCATACCCTAAAATATGCCATTGAAATGAATGAACCGCACGGATAAGTTATATACATCATGGTGTGGCTCACAAAATTAAATAAGGATAAATAGATGAAGAAAGTCATTTTATCTATTTATATGTATTGACAAAGGCAAAATAAAAAATCCAACTTTCTTAAGTCAAAATTAACTATGTTTAGTAATAATTATTTGTAGAGGTTGTAGCTTTTGGTATTTGTAGTAAATTAGATATTTAAAGAAACTTTTAAGTACTTAGAAATTAGGGTTTAGTGCTTAACATAGGGGCTTTGTAGGTAGACTTTATGTACATTTTTCCACCATTAGTAGCTTTTTCTCTTTTCTCCCATCAGGGGTTATTCTTAAGAAGAAGACAGCCTATTTCATCTAAATGTGCACTTATGTTAAAGTGGGCCACAGAATATCGAAACAAGTGAACGGCTATAAAATTGTCTGATTTTTACGCAGAAGATCCAAGACATTATTTAAAACCTTTGGAAGGCTCAGATCTTACACACGTGTTTCATGTTTGAACGCGTAACCGCATCTGGATTGATACGGCTCTGCACGCGTATGAACGGACGCGGATTGGCTGGAGACCCGATCTGGAGGGATATCCATAGTCACCCGACCCTGTGGGGACCACCGTTACGTATGTATTTTATCCACGCCGTCCATCCATTTTACCGGATAATTTTAAGGCACGAGCCAAAAAATGAAGCAGATCCAAAGATCAAATGAACCACACTACAGTAAACAACGTTATAATGAATACCCACCGTTGAAACCATCCTAATGGCTAGGATGACGTTTATTTGTCACCCAACATGTCGTGGATTAAGATAAAACGCAAATATCAGCTTGATCCAAAACTTCTCTGGCCCCAAGAAGTTTTCAATGGTAAGATCCCCACTGTTTCATGTGGTGTGGTCCACTTGAGCTTTCGATCTGAATCGTTTTTTCTCTATTGCCCTAAAATGATCTGGAAAAATGGATGAACGGCGTGGATAAAGCACATGCATTAAGGTGGGCATCACAACGTCGAGTCTCCAGGCAATCCGCATCCCGTATGAACAAAGCAAAGCTCTCCGACAGGATCGAATAAAGAAGCCGATCCATTGTCGCGTCAGTCATCTTTGTTTTTTACCAAAGAAACCATACAAGACGTCGCACGCATCTTCTGAAAGTATACACGCGTTTTCAATTCTGAAATTTGACGGCCATGATTCGTTAATCTAAGCCATTGGTCCATTTTTATAATATTATTATAAAAAAATAAAATTTTATTCATTTGATTTAATTATAAATCTAGATAGTTAGGAATAGAAAGATAATATCTGTCGTCTTACATCTGTAAAGGTCAATCTATTGATCGATCTAAATTTTCCAGTGGATTTTTGGAATGATCTAAACAACCAATGGTCTGGATATGACAAAGACATAATATTATTGTGGGAATTGAAAAAACGTGTAGACTGTGAAATATGTACATACTCGTACCATATAATTATTGTTTACCAGAGGTGATTATTTAATGCTCGGGCGGAGACTTTGTACTTCGGATTTAATTTATTACAATCAGGTACATGGTTCAGTAATCCAAACCGTTGATATGATAGGAACTGAATGGTCCATACAGGGGGTTTTCTTATATTAGGAGATCGAATGGGATATTTTCTTATCTTATTTGAAAGTGGACCGTTGCTGTCTTTCTCTTCATTATCCGTCTATCTATTGATAGGTTAAGGTTTCTTCATATGGAATATTTTTGGTATATAGTTTATCCACACCTTAAGGCATCATATCAATGACTCAGATCTCTAAAATGTGGGCCCCATCTGTACAAACTGAGAGCCGAAATTGGTACAGTGCCCACATTCGGCCCGAGTATTTAATGGTTGTTCGTCACGAAAAAAAAAAAGCCAAAAGCGAACGGAGATAGTGAAGCATCCAAGAAATTCAGTCCAAAAGACGACAAGAAAAGAATACAGTCGCGCGTATGAACTCTCTTAGTTACTCGCCCCCATACACATGAAATTCTGTCGTGTTTTTGATATATCCACTCCGTTAAAAATGTGGGACCACCATTTATATTCTCTATGAAAGAAATATTACTGACCGTTCATTCTTGAGTCGCAGTTGAATGTGCATCCTTGTTTATTTTCCTTCAACCGTCTACTTCTTTGATAAAAAGTATGGATAGATGATGACCACACCTACCTTAGTTTCGATTTTTACATATATTGCCTTTGCGCATCCGTTTTGAACGGTTGGATCTTCACGCATGTCCAAATAAAACACACGAGAGAGTCATTCGTGCGAGTGCACTTGAAGCTGCTCGAGGAAAACGCGTCTACGTCCGCTGACGTCGTGGCAAACGTAAGCAAACCCTAGGCCATGAGCGTGACACCATCGGACACGTCAGCGTAAGACTTCAGCAGTTAACGGCTGATATAGAACGTAGGAGAAAATCAACGACTCCCTGTCTTTCTCTCTCTAGATATCATAAAGTAAGATGAAGGAGTACCCATGATCGTGCTCGTGCACTCACATTGTAAATTGTAATCTATACCGAACCTAGGATGGTTCTTGCATCAGAAAATCCAAGGGTCCACATGGGTTGGGTTGGGTCGATGGGAGTTTAGACGGTCTGGATTTCTCAGTGAGAACCGTCGTCGGGTCCAAGTCAAAATACCTCGGGTTTTGTTGGGTCCGGATCAACTTAAGATAAGGAAGTTTTGGGTGGTTCTCTTTGTTTCGTGAGCTGGGACTTAGCTGGAATTGACTTTGAGTACCATTTTTGGATACCACGAGGGTAAGCTGTGCATGGAGGTAAAAACAGAGTATTTATTAAAACCTTCCTCGGTATTTAGCAAAACTTCTTTTTCGCGCATGAAGGATGCATATAGATGGACTGCAAGGATAAAATACATGCAACAATGTGGGTTCATAAATGTGCCCGATTTCAAAATTAATAGTAGATAGAATTTGCATGAACCAAATGCAATTCCATCCTACTTAATCCTATGTATCAAACAAGCCTTGAATCTTGTGTGAAGAGCAAGTAGCATTCTAAGATGGAAATAGTGGAATTTTTAGGGTGTGTTTGGTTTTTTTGTTTTCCATATAATACAAAGTAAATGAGCGATCACGTTTATTTTGAAGTGTTTCTCTGATCATGTTTATTTGTAAGTGTTTGTTTAAATGAGAATCGAAGTGGGTCCTTACTTTTACTCGGGTGGTAGACTCTCGGGAGTTTTAACTCCCGGTCAAGGGTTCGAATACCCATGGGTGGTGAAATTCCACTAGCGTGAGTGTGTGGGGGTGTATGTGCATGTGTAAAAAAAAAAAACAAAAAAAAAAAAAAAAACCAGTTGAGTAAATTGTAATTATTAGATTTTTATCATAATATATTGGTATAGTGAAATGTAAATGATCTCATTATATAATTATAAAAATAAATCATCATAATTAATTTTCAATTTCCTATTTAATGCAAAGTAAATGAACCATCATGTTTATTTGAAAGTGTTTGTTTAAACCAGAATCACGACTCATGAATTAAGAGTTGAATACACCTGTAAAGTAAGTCAATTGATCTTTTAAAGGTGTTTGTTTAAACAAGGATCACAATTTATAAACCAAGAGTCAAATATACCAATAAAGTAGTTTGATTATTTGAAGGGGTCTATTATTAAGAATTACAATTTATAAATTGAGAGTTGAATACATCAATAAAATAAATAAATTGAGGAAATTGTAATTCTTATATTTTTTTACATTATAAAACTATTATTTTTACTCAAATATACGTTATATTACAGCGCAATTGTAATAATAAATAATCATCATCCATTTCTAACCATTTACCATTAGGGCTTAGTTTTGAATTGGAGTGATTTGTTGGAATTAGCTATTATTTAAACACTAATGAATTGAAGGGTTTTAGATACGGAAGGAATTCAAATCTTTAAAAACAGATTCTTCTAAGCTCTCAGCTGTAAGCGTAAGTGATGATTTTAAATCCACTTAATTTTAAATGGATTTAATTTATCTGATTTCATGATATTTCAAATCCATGCTGCCAAACGGACTTTTAGATTCATTGGTGATTTATTTATTGTATATATGATAAGATCTTGACCTTGGAGAATGGTACTGATTACGAGTTCATGCATTTAAACAGCCACCATCTTGTCAATAGACCACAATTTCCTTTTCCACATGGAATTCATGTATTTGGACACGCCTAGATTGGTGATCCATAATAAGAAATTTTCTTATCTATCTAAACAATTTCCATTTTTGTATGGATTCTTTATATCCAAACACCCCAATGGTCTATCGATCTCAAATAAAGCAACTTTTTTATTATTATTATTATTATTATTATTATTATGCATTGAATGAGTACATATGCAATCACGATATGATGATCTAGATCGTTGATCTTCTAGCTCTGAATATTAAATATGCATGCCCCCGAAAAATACTCATCCATAGATCTACGTTTGATAAAGAAAAGGTCCACGATTGGGTGGCTTGGATATTCTAATTTGTGAGATTTTGGGGTGTGGGCTATATATGATGGGTCAACGGCTTGGATTACCCAACCATGAAACTCTGTGAACCCATCTACCATTGGTGGTGTTTGATCTAGCTTGAGTTGGGGTCTAGGGAAGGTTGATTAGGCCAATTTGAAAGGTTTTGGACGGATACATTTATCCATGGGACCTGTGTTTTGAATTCAGATCTATCCAACGGTCGAAATTTATAACTTGGACCCAAAGGAAAGTAGTGTTCCTTTGAACAGAGCTGTGATCACAAGTGCCAGCGTGTTACACGTGCGAGACTCAAGTTGTTCAATAGGCAAGCGTACCATGCATGGGTCCCACTCTTTTGATTGCTGTACATCCACTCCGTCCATTCAACGAGCTCCTCAATGCTAGGCTATAAGCCAGATCCACAACTCAAGTGGGACACACCAAACGGAATTTGTGTGGGCCCAAAAAGATTCCTACACTCCATCTAAACCGTTCATCTTGTCTAATTCACTAAAATGGATAGCCACTCCAAAAATCAGCGTATTCCAGATCTCACTCTCTCCACGTCGCATGAACTTGTGAGGTTTTAGGTGTATTTTACATTGCTCCCCATCGTGTGGCTCACTTGAGTTTTCGATAGAGCTAAGATTCTGGATTTACAAAGAAAACAAGAAGACTCACCCGATGGACGGTGTGGATTTTATCCATACAACATGGTGACCCCCACAGTGGTTGGGTGTTTTATCCGGTGCGTACAACAGGTTTGTATAGGCTTGGGGTCCGTTTACACCGTTACCAGCTCTAAGCTGAAGCGGGGCCCATGGACAATGGTTTGGCAATCCAGACCGTTGGTCCGTTGAGTCCTGCCATGGACGCAGACCCCACTTGTCAAAACTAAAAACACGTGTATAACGTGTATATTCTCTTATAACAGATGCTTTGGCTACACTTTCGCCAGACGAGCGCTTAGATCGAGATACACAAACTAAATTCAACATAAGTGTAAGATCTAGACCATTCATCAATAGGAGCCCACTCTGAACATACCCTATAATCAAAATCAAGCTGGTTAGATTCCATCTAGACCGTCCAAATTTGTATGATTGATAATGGACCACGTCACTTTTTCTAGCCATCCGAAATCCAGTACGCGCATCGAAAACGAACTGATTGAACTGAATATTTTTAAACTGGTGGGCCCTAACTCATCAATGGGATGGATCTTCCATTGGCACGTGTGGAGAGAGTAGAATTCCGTAGCACAAGTGCGCGACTCCTATCTACGCAGGTCAGGCTGACTTCTCTATTATCCAGTCATTGACAGCGAGGATCGAGTACCTGCCGCCACGTGTACGCTGTCGCTAGGCGTTGGACGCGGATTGCGTACTACCCCCGCCAGTCCCTAGCTCCGAACGGGCAGGTCTGTTGGCGGGCTCACCGTCATGCATCTGTACATCCAAACCGTCTGTCCCTTTTCTCATATTATTTTAAGGTATTAAAACAAAAATAAGGCAGATCCAACGATCAAATGTAACACACCACTCACGACTCTTGCATTTAATGCAACTGACCTTTAATGTTTTGTGCATTTTAATGCAACCAAGCTTATTATTTGGTGTGGTCCACTTGAGCGTTGGATATGCCTCATTTTTGTGTTCATACCTCAAAATAATATAAGAAAAGGGATAGACGGTTTGGATGTACAGATACATCACGGTGGGCCCGCCCACAGACCTGCCCGTTCGGAACTGGGGGTAGTACGCAATCCGCGTCCATAGGCGTTAGCATGATTTTCCGTACTCCGAAGGAGTACCATATAATTCATATCTCTCTTGTCTGATACAATGACAAATCTCGTCCTCGCCATTTCTCGATATGTGAGTTTCTCCGGAGATTTTCAGATTTCGAAGTCTTTATCGCGATATTAAAGGGAAAAAGTAGCTGGAAATAAAATATTAAAAAATAAATAATAAATTAATAAATCATTTTAAAAAATTATAATGATTTACTAGTTTCTTAAATGATTTATTTCTTTATAATCGCGACAAATTTAAATCATCCGATATTTTGAAAATGTCACGATATTATTATTATTTCGAGATATTTTCAAAATATCGGCGATATTTGTCCCAACTCTCCTTCTCTCTCTTTCAGAAAAGCCAATGAAATTCAACAGAGGAAGGAAAACAACGAACCAGTCTCGTTCTCACAAGGGTTTTCTTATCTTTCTCTTTTTTCAACTTCCGAAAGCAATCCGATCCTTTCTTTCTCCCGCAAATTTTCAAATTCTGATTGCGACTTCTACGATACTTGGATAGATTGGAAGAAGAAGTTCCGAAATTTTGAGTTTTTTTTTTTTTTGCTTGAAAATGGCGAATTTTGAAGGATTTGAATAGATTGGAAGGAATTAGGAATTTCGTTGGTTTCGGTGAATTTTTATTTAGAAAATGACAATTTCTTGAAGGATTTTGGTTTAGATTGGAAGGATTTCTTCGAACTTGCTTGTTGTTTAATCTAAATAATAGAATTTGATGATAGTTTTTCTTTTTGATTTTATGTGATTTTTATTTTATTTTTTGAATCCCGCTATGAAATGCGCGCTGTTTGAATTGTGAGGATCTGATTTTTATTTTTATTTTGTATTTTTGTAGTCGTTTTGGACAGATTGAAAATCTGTTGAAATTGGAAGAATCTGAAATTTCTAATTTTCTTCTTGCTTTTTTTTTTTTTTTTTTTTTTTTTTTTTTTTTTTTTTTGGGATTTTGCATTGAAGTGATGATCTGCTGAATTTTGAAGTATGATTTCCCTTTTTTTTTGGGTGAATTTTTTGTTTGAAGTTGATGCGTAAGAATGCTGAAAAGAATAGGAAAATCTTTCTTCGAATTCTATTTCGTGCAAGTGTTTTGAATTCTTTGGTCCTGATGGAAGTTTAGGAAGATTTCTCTACGAGAATTCCTAGATCATGATTCTGAGGTTCGCTTCAAAATCCTGCTGGAAGATTTTCTTTTGCTGGTAACTGCAGTCCTGATTCCAAAAGGTAGGATTGGATTCGCCTTGTTTAGTACGTGAGAAAATCTTTGAATTTGAGTTTGTTCTGTTCTTGTGAATTTTAGATGCATCTGCTCTGAACATTTAGTCCATTTGTGTAATTTTCAATACATAGGATCATTGGAGAAGATTAGAAGATTTGGGTCCCATTGCAATCGCATTTTTTCTCTCAATTCATGGCGGAATTCCTGTCTATTGGTAAATTTGAATGCTCGTTGGGTGAAGTCAGATTGGATTAGATGATGGATACACTTATGGACAATTTGACAGAACCGTCGTCTTCTTTGAGTTTTACATCAACTTCCCATCTATCCAATGGTGCAAATAGTTACAACGTATCCGCTTCTAGTGGGCCTGAATCCGGCAGATCCAATCTTGAAATCATCAGTTTAAGTCGGCTCAGTTCTAATCTAGAAAAGCTATTGCTCAATTCCGAATTCGATTGTAGCGATGTGGAGATTGTGGTTGAAGGCATCCCGGTTGGTGTCCACCGATGTATCCTGGCTGCACGAAGTCAGTTTTTCCATGAGCTCTTCGCTAAGGGGGGAGACGGGTCTTCTAAGCCAGAGCGGAAACCAAAGTATCACATGAATGACTTGGTGCCAGATGGAAGGGTCGGGCATGAAGCGTTCATTATTTTCTTGAGTTATTTGTATACGGGTAAGCTAAAGCCATCCCCACAGGATGTATCAACGTGTGTGGACACTTCCTGTGTGCACGATGCTTGCCGGCCTGCTGTTAATTTTGCTGTGGAATTGATGTATGCTTCTTCAGTTTTTCAGATAGCAGAGCTGGTTTCTCTATTCCAGGTTTGCCATTCTCAGTACTGATCATTTATTTTCTACTAGTTGCTTCCTTGTATTTGGGTATGTAAGATGGTATTTTGCATATTTCATGTGAATGTGGACTAATTCTTTTGAAGCCAATTGTGATTATTTTGCCAAGTTCCAGTGAGAATTCGTGGGTTCTAGCGGGCAATAAATGACGCAATGGTTAGCAGGGTGTGTTTCAACATTGAGGTCTTAGGTTCAAAAACAGTAGTTTTTTTTTTTTTTTTTTTTTTTTTTTTTTTTTTTTTTTTTTTTTTTGTAAGGAAACAAAGAAAAAAAGAAAGATCGTGCTAGAGCCAAATTGTAAATTTGTAATCACCCAACCATATGTTTTATATGCACTAATTCGTAAGTACGCCTTGAAAGTCTCTTCTAGAAGAAATATGAGCGAGTTTCACCCTTTGCACCACTGCTTGGTGATCCAGGCCATTCAATATATGATAATCAGATCCCTGAAAAAACTGGAGTATCCAAGTCAAAACTGGATGCTTGGATGAGGGTAAGGATAAGGAATTCCCCATCGTTGAGACTTGAAATCCAAATGTATTAGGATTTTGACTTCTATAGTTGTTTACTTATTTGGAATTTCGTGGTGAATCACACAATTGGACAACAAGGTCTGCTTGTAATATTGTTTGGAAACTATTTAATCTGACTCTATTTAACCAATCAATTTCATACCCCTGTACTAAAAATTTTGATTTTGAGAACTCCCAAACCTGATCCTTTCCATACTTGATACCTATATCCATTCTTGGGTAGCATAGGTTCTTATAGAAGGTCCCACCTAAGATGGGAGACATGGATAAAACTCATTGACCCTACATCCTCACCATCTATACAGGGGTGGGGAAGAAACATCAGTCCAGATTTCAAAACATGTATAGATGACGAGGATCTCTAGTTAGGGGGATTTTGCCATGTAGGCCACCCACATGGAGACCTACTAGATGAACGTTCAGAATCCCCATATGGTGGGGTTGAATGGATGAACCTTCGTGGCGCAAGCCTGCCTTGCAAACCTCATCTTGATGTTTTTCTTCAAGATTCATCTGTCATTGAGCATTTTTCTTCAGAGCAGGTTCGGCAAACTTTGAGTAGGAAGATAATATGAGTGGGGATTTTGATTTGTTGTTGTGGTTTAGTTGTCAATCAGTTATTTCCCTTGGTGAATATGAAGCAGGCCTATATAACTTTTTTCTTCAAGAGGGAGAGCAGCCATGAAGCTATAGCTTTGGTTTTTTAGGTGATATTGCTAGACAATTCTTAGATTGGAGACGAGATTTTGGGATTTGATTATTTTCGAAATGGATATGAGTATGATTTTATCACTGGTGATAATAGAGTTCAATTTTATGGAAGTTAGATACGTTGCTGAATTTGTACATGGTTTAGGGTGTCTTTGGTGCATCAAATTTCATGAAACATGATGCAAATTTGCACGAAATTAGACTGATTAATTGTGAAATATCATAACACACCCTCATACTTTAGGCTGTGTTTGGATGAGTGGGTGAATTGCATATCTTCAGTTTACTAATCAAATAAGAAGTTATATGATTTTGTCATGTTTGGAATCTAAGGTTTAATCATGATTGTTTGGAGGTGCTTTTAGCAGATCAGATGTTATCTTGGAGTGACTTTGAATTCAAATTCAAAGTCCTGGGAAATGTTGTCAAAATCGTTATCGTATTGCAAATCGTAATGGGGGTTGAATTGTATCGAATCGCAAATTGTATCATAAATCGTAAGATATTTCACAATTTTCATAAAATTTTGAAAAAAATGAAAAATATAAAGAAATCAATAAAAAAAAATTAGAATTCATCAATCATCCTTTTACCATCAATATGCACCAAGTAATACCATGCCATGATAGTGTTAAGGATTCTTATCTTTCCTTTATTTTTTTTATCTTTCAAGAAATTTCACTTAAAAACCATACAAGGATCCTTTTATACTTTATGTTCGTGTTACCTTTCTTGAATGTAGAATCATGTTGGAAAAAAGTGGCATTGGATATTGTAGACCGACAAAAAAAAAAAGATATTTTGATTTCCAAACATTATTCCACAATATATATAAGTCAACATGATCGTAACAATCCATAAAAACATTCTAGATAAGTCATTCATCAATTTGGTGTTTCGACCAGTTAAGAAGTCATAAGAAAAGCTCCACGATTTAATGTTGAAGAGAATACATATCATTTAATCTCTTATAAAGAATAAATAAAATAATTTACCTTTTCTGAACAATTCTTAAATTCCCCACCAATTTAAAAACATAAAACGAAAGCCAAGTGGGGATTAAAATAGAAGAGAACAAATTTGAATGGTAAATCGGGATTTGAATCATAAATCATAAGATTCAAATCATAGAATCGTAGGATTCATATAAAAAGGGATTCAAGGTGGGATTCAAATCATTTTTGCTTAAGATTCAACTCAAATCGTATATCTTAAATCGTAAGATTTTAACAACATTGGTCTTGGGGAATTGGGAAGGAAAATGGTATGTCCCGTTAGCGGAAGGGCTAGGATGTAAGGACACATTATGAAGTGCATCTTTCCAAAATATGGATACGATAAAGACCTTTTGAGGTCCCGCGTTCATTAGGAGTGATTTGGTGGTTGATAACTTTAGTAAGAGTTCTTATGAATGGTTTTGATTGGATAGATGGTGTGAACTTTGTTTTTTCTTCTGACAATTGAAATTTCCTTCTTACTGATTGAAGAACGAAAGATATGCTGAATTGAATAGCGAAGAAATAGAAGTAATTGCAAGGAACCATTTAATAGAAAGATTTGATTGCATCTGGACTTTTATGTCCATGGTTTTGCCAAGATTTTGTTGTGTTCTTTTATACACACCATATATGCATGTATGTATACATACATGTATGCCTTCAACAACAACATCTTATTAGAATGTGTCTTTGTATTAAAATTAGAAAATTTGACTTCAGAGATAGATGGGAGCCTGACGTGATTACTGATGCTTTTTGAGGTGTAGGTTGATTATTTATGCACAATTGAGTCACAATCAGCTGCAATTTTGTGCATATTTGTTTGGGAGGGGGAGAGTTTACTTGATTCCACAGACAAAGTTACAAGATTGGGAGCCCGACATGATTACTGATGCTTTTTGAGATGTAGGTTGATTGTTTATGCACAATTGAGTCTCGATCATATGCAATTTTGTACATATTTGTTCTTTTGAAGTTAAAAGCTAGGTTTCTGTTTTTGTAAGTGCAACACTAGGTGGAATATTACTGGATTTGTTTAATCCAACTCTATATTCCAGGTGACTTATTTACCATATCATAACAGACTTTTAACACACTGTGAATAAGCCCCAAAGAGATTATTACTTGCTTTGTGCTATTCTTCTTTGTTTCTTTTCCTCTAAGCACTTACCATTTTAGATTTAAGGTAATTGTTTATTTAGTTGTATTCAACTTCCAGAAGTTTGGTATTCCTGTTTTTTTTTTTTTTATATATATTTTATTTTATTTTATTTTATTTTTTTATAGGTTATATGGAATTGTTCGTATTTAGTGCATGGCTTCAAAACTGGAGGAATCAACTCAATTAGATTAGATTTTGTCACTAGACGGAAACTCAATTCCATCAAGTGGCATTTGAGTTTTTTCCATTTTTGTATTTTCTAGTTTTTCTGAGTTTTCTTTAGTTTATTCGGGTGGATTAGATATTCTTCTATTTCTAGGATTTGTTAGATATTTTTAGATGTTTACCTCTTATCTTTTAGATTAATTGGATTGAGTATGTAAGAAGGGATATGAAGGCTTGTTCGCTTACCAAGTTAGAGGCCTGTAGATGTGTTTGATTCATAAAAGCAGACCCCAAATAGTCGAGACAAGGCTTTGATTATTGTTGCTGCTGCTGCTGTTATATGATGAAAGTGATGAATAAATATCTTTTTGCATTTAGATCTCAAGTTTTAACCTTTGAGTTTTTCCTGAATTTCCCTCCACATCTTCAAGCCTTCCTGACTCAATGGACACTTCAAGTCTAGTTGAGTTTTCAGGTTTTCAAACAATGATTTAGTGTAGTAACTGCTTCAATCGTCATGCCCAGAGAGCTCCAGGGGCGAAAGACGGTAGCAACCATATTGAAAACCACATGAAGGCAATTGCTGTGGTCTGTGAAAATGCCGTTGTGCATCATTAATTTTGATAATCGGTGGTAGTTCTAACTTAATGTTTCTCAACAAAACAGAATAATTTTATTTTTGCAGTATGATAAAAGGAAATCACATTCTCATGAATGGTGAATCTTTCATTGAAACTTTTTTTTTTTTTTTTTTTGGTAATAGATGTCCTGATATTTTCTCCAAAGCAATAAATTGGTCATTATTGTGGAATCTTCAGAATTCAAAATTTTCCTCTGAATTTGATGATTGGGAACTAACACTAGCATGCCTTTTTCAAAATTGGGTTCCCATATAAATGCCGGGTACCAATTATTCTAGAAAGGCAAGTTGGGTATCTTTATAAACCAGCAATCAATAACTCCCATGTTTCAAATGGATATTTGGGAACAATAATGAACTTTGTAGAATCTTTGGAGCGATGGCTTTGTGTTTTCACAGATTCAAATAGTGTGGGTGATCCTAAGACCCTATTTGGAATCAAGGAAACGAGAATGTGAAATTTGGTAAATCCATCAACTTGTCAAAGTCATGGATTTGCATTGGATTTCATTATCATCATCTAAGCCTTATCCCATATAATTGGGGTTGACCACATGATCTTTTTCTACCAATCCACTCTATCAAGGGCGATGCAACACTTTGCTTACAAGGAACACCCTAGCATGAGTTTGGAATGTCATATTGTTCAAATTCATAATTAAAGTTATGGCATAAGTTTGATGCCGGATGCAACCCTGTTCCTTTATCCGAGTTGGGGACTGACAATGACAGCACAAACTCCCATAGGTGCAATTTAATCAACCATTGCATAGGTTTATTACAATCAAGCATTAGCTAATAGTCTATTACGTAGGTTGATTACAATCAATGAGTTGGATTTGCACTGCATTTGTATTTGACAAATTCCTAAGATCACTGTTTGAGTATCACGCTACAAATCCATGGATTTGGGGAGCATTTATTGCAAAGGAATTACTTTTTTTCCTCTCATTTTGAGGATTTTCCAAGTCTTTAGTTTCTCAAGGATTTGGATATGCCCCAAATCCATGGATTTATGGAGGTGTGAATTTGGGAAATCGACATATTTAACAAATCCCCAATTAAAAACAAATAGGGGAGATTTGAAATCCTTGGATTTCTCAAATCCCTTCCTCAAATCCTTCACCCCAAACAGCCCTTGGAAGTTTGGGTTTTATTGTTGAATTTGCTGTTTGAACCAAATGTTCTGTCATTTGTGGTACGTGTGAGGATTTGATTGATTGCTCTTTATCTGGAGACTCCATTGTCATACTCAAAATGATTAGTAATACTTTAGAAATTAAAATAAAATTCACCAAATGCGAATGAATCATTTGCATTAATTATTGTAATACCCAAAGCAGCAGTTTCAATTTTTATTTTTTTTAAGTGTTATTCTAGTTTCGATAGGATTTTCTGCTATCACTCATGGTGATTTGGATGCACTAGCAAATAGAATTGCAATTGTTAGTCTGACAAAGTGGGAATGACCAAATTGTAATTTACTTTATCAGCATTGCAATTGCATTACATTGAACTGTTGAAGTTAGATTTCAGAGAGATGTGAGTGCAATATGCGGCCTACCTCCATATTTTGAATACTAGGGAATATCAACTTTCGTGATGTCCTCTTGATTAAACCAATTGTTTGTGAATCAATTAACTTGTGCATCCAAACACAGCCTTAAAATAACCACATCCAATGATTTCATAATTAGGACTGCAACTTGAGTTTGGGTCAACCCAAAACCCAATTGACCCAATCTGAGTTCTGGTTGGGTTGTCAAGGTCCTCCGGTCAGGTTGGGTTAGGTCGGGATGGGAATAAACACATGTATTTGTCAGTTTTAGGTCTTGTCAGTTCAGGTCAGGTTGGGTCGAGTATAGAGGAATTCGGGTTGGGTTCGTATTGGGCACCTCGGATTGGAATTTGGGTAGAGTCAGGTTGCAGGTTGGGTGAGTTTGGGTGGGGTTTGGTTGACCCTCAACCCAACCCGCCCAAGTTGCACCCCTAATTGAATGCCAACAGTCTGTTTTTTTTCCACCTCTTAATTTTTAAGACTATTGCATCTGTTCTTGATTCTGATGGTATTTGCGATGTGATCTTGAGCACTTAATTCGATCAAAACTGTAATGATGACTTGGAACTGTTTATTCGTGCAGCGTCGTCTTCTCAATTTCGTCGAGAAGGCCCTCATCGAAGATGTAATACCAATCGTTCAGGTCGCCTTCCATTGCCAACTGAATCTGCTCCTCACTCACTGCATCCAGAGAGTCGCACGGTCTGATCTTGACAACGTCACTCTAGAGAAGGAGGTGCCACCTGAGGTCGTGGACAACATTAAATTACTCCGTCTCAAATCCCATCCAAATGATCCCTCTGCCGAAGTGGACCCCGTGCATGAAAAGAGAGTCAGGAGAATCCACAAGGCGCTGGATTCAGATGATGTCGAACTCGTAAAGCTTCTGCTGAGTGAATCAGACATCACCTTGGATGACGCGAATGCTCTTCACTATGCAGCTGCCTACTGTGATTCGAAGATTGTGGCCGAGGTGCTAGAGCTAAGACTGGCAAATGTCAACCTCAAGAATGCTAGAGGCTATACAGTCCTCCACGTGGCTGCCATGCGTAGGGAGCCAGCTGTGATCATGTCGTTGCTGAGGATGGGAGCTTGTGTGTCGGATATAACAGCAGACGGCCAAAGTGCCATTAGTATCTGTCGGAGGCTGACGAGGGCCAAGGATTATTGTGCAAAGACGGAGCAGGGGCAGGAGTCGAACAAGGACCGGATATGCATCGATATTTTGGAGAGGGAGATGCGGCGGAACCCGATTGATGGGGATGGGTCCAATTCATCGATGGTGATGGCCGACGATCTGCACATGAGGCTGTTGTATCTGGAGAATAGAGGTGAGTACCTCAAAAACTTTCTTTTGTAGGATATTTCAGGTTTTCGCTTCGAGTTCTGTCTTTCGCAATGCATTATGTTATTTATTTCCTTCTTTTTATCAGCGAATTTAAATCTTTGTTAAGGGAACACAAGCCATTATAGCTTCCACTTGAGAAGATTTCTACTGTTTGTTCCTTTCAATATCAAGCCCTGCTAAAGGCTACGTGAGAGTAAGATTTTGGGTCCTATTTTTCCTACATGTGGAGAACATGTATGTATCTGGACTATTCATCAGGTTGGACGCACCATGCATGTGGTGTTGCCGAAAAATGAGACCCATTTGGTGCATGGGTTCCAGAAAAGAAAAAAAAAAAACTTGGATATGGGAAACAAAGCAACAAACAGATGCTTGAAAGTCAAAATGTTTCATTTTACATCAGTTGTCATAGTATTTGCAAATTCCAAAAATGGGAGGCGTCAAATACTGGTCTTGGAAATGGGAAATGGCTTTCTGGTAAATCTGGTCATCAGATGGGCCATGTGGACATCAAATGCAACAGTTGATCAATCCTCTTTTAACTGTCCATTCTTTTGTTACATGTTTGGCCCATCCGATGACTGGACTGCCTGATTTCAGTTTATGGCACATACATGGTGGGACCCACTTGGTGAACAGCCTGGATCTTGTGCACATGTTCAACATCTGCGGGAGTTGGATTGAAAGTCCCACTCTTGTGAGTAGCCTTCTCATTTCTCCTAAAAATAGGAATGGTTGAAACTACTTCACTTAATATGGCATCCAGATTTCCATGAACAACCTTTGCTTTTTTGTATTCGATTTTTGAATAATGATCAGATCTGTAGCATATACTAAATAATAGTTCATGGATTATCTTCAAATGCTGATTCCAGGTGGGCCACCTAGGAAGTATTGATGTTGAGGATTGTCATTAAGGACTACCTACTTTGTCTCTCTTCACATCAACACTGTGCAGGGATGGCAATTGGTCAGGTGATCTGCCCGGCTTTTGACCGGTCTTGGATCTATAGCCTGGGCCATGGGTTGGGCTTGGACCTGGCCTGTATGGTCCCATCAATTTTCAGGCCAGGGTTGGGCTTAGGTCATTTTAGCTCGACCCAGCCCTACCTGACATAATGTGTTCTATTTTAGGTATATGCCATTCCAAGCACTGGTTAGGCACACATGCATCTTGCATGTTGACCTTGGTTTTCGTTTTCTAAATGTCTATTTCTTCTTGCACGTGTGGCCCACCTGATCAGGGGATGGATTAGGAACATTCACTGTGGAAAATAAGGATTTAATCAATTTTTTTCAGGCTCGGGCTTTGCTGTGCTCGGCCCATGCTAGGCTCAGGCCTTATGGCTGATAGTGTTGGGCCAAGTCGGGCCGGGCCTACATTGGTCTGGCCTGTTGCCACCCCTAACTGCATGGACAGCCCCACCTAGAGTGAGCAGTGGTTGGTAGCATATAAACTGCTATTTGGTCTACATGCTACCTACCTGATTGTTCCTCAATGTACAATCCGGTTATGTTGATACACTTCGTGGTCCTTTTTACTAAATAATGCCTTTATCATTAACCTTTTGGTAAAAATTTGGAATTGAACATCTGTTAGATGTCATGAATAGAAAATTTTATAGGAGATTTATTTTTAAAATCCGTTTGATTAAGATCTTTTATTTTTCATTTCAGTGGCATTTGCAAGGTTGCTTTTCCCTGCTGAAGCTAAGTTAGCAATGAAAATCGCACACGCAGAGACAACTTCTGAGTTCGCTGGCCTTTCTGCACCTAAGAACACATCTGGGACCCTAAGAGAGGTTGATCTGAATGAGACACCTATCGTGCAGAACAAAAGGCTCCGATCAAGGATGGATGCCCTCCAAAAAACAGGTACCATGAATTTGCTATCAAAGACTGATTCGGTTGTGATCGCTTGCACCGAGTTTTTGGTGCAAGTGCTAACTAAAGACTGGGGGATCTTGATCAGGTGGTTGCCCATTTGTCTAGGATTCTGGGCGACACCATATTGGTTTTGCAACTGGAACCGTTACCAACCAAATCAAACACCCCTCTTGACTCCCCTTTAAAGGTGTCAATTGCCCTTTCTGCATCATTTGAAAGCTCAGTAATGGCCACCAACTCATTGAGTCTGAATGGTCGAGTCAGAATTCAGTGGAGCCAAGGAAAAAAAAAAGCGTGATGATTCTATTAATAAACTATTGATGAATTAATGTATAAACCTTACCTACTCATAATCGGTTCATGCCCATCGATTTGGAATAACTAACACGGGCCATGGCCTAGACTTACATGTATGGGATATTGGGATGTTACCTATTATCTGGTCGGTAACCCGCATTTGATTTAGAGGAATTATCATATCCTTGACCCGAGGTTTTGCAGTGTGTTTGGGTTTTCAGTTCTGACAGGTGGGTTCCATGGTTCATTAGTCTATACCCATTGGTCAGTCATGACACAGATGAGCTGTGCCCTGATAAACCCAACCTTTCATTCCGTGGCCAACAAATAGACAGTTAAGATGAGATTCAAATGAAAATCGACCCTAGATTGGTGGATAGTATCTTCCTATCTGGGACAGTTTTTAGGCCATAGTCTATCCACAATGAGGCACAACAGCCAGCGGAATGGATTAGTGAACCATGGGCCGCGCTTGTTAGAAGACTTCAAACTGGAGATCTGAGTATACTGTAATTCCTCTCAAATGACATGGCCAACGATCAATGATTTGGTTGGTCATGGTCATTCAGTTTGTATGATTTTCTACAAAGGGCTCAGCCAAGAGCTCATCAGTTGGATGGACTAGGTCAATGAGCATGCTCTTTTGACCATAGTTCTAAAACTTGGTGGGTTGATTCGAAACTCATCTGAGTTAACGACCTCAACAGGATTTCGAGCTGAGTCTCATGGAAACTCGCTGACTGGCATGGCTTAGTCTTGTTCTTGACAAGACTTGTCGAGTTGGCTCAAAAACTTGACCGACTCAATTTGAATTGGCATGACTGGACCAAGTCACTTGACCAGTCGTCTGGGTTTTTGTTGTAAAACTAGAAAGTGCTTTATGCGAGAATCTAAGAGGCAGCCTCATGTATCAGAAAAGCAAGATGCTACCACTGCATTGCGCTGTTGTGCTTTGTTTGGGTATTTCAATTGTTCTATCTGTTTCCAACAATTTAAAATGAATTAAATAATAAAAAAATAATTATGAAAATATCTAGTTGAGCCGATTATGTTTTAAGAGTGGAGCGATTGGGAAGGATGTTGCCCATAGAATTCAAGTAGGGTGGAAGAAATGGAGATGTGTCTCGGTTATTTTATGTGATGATTGTGTACCATTCAAACTAAAAGGGAAATTTTATTGGATGGCTATAAGACCAGTCATGCTTCATGAAACAAATTGTTAGGCAGTTAAGGAACAACATGTTCATAGGATTAGTATAGCTGAAATGAAGATGTTGAGATGGATGAGTGGCAAGACAAAGAAGGCTAGAATTCGAAATGAATGCATTCGAGGGAATTTAGGAGCAACACCGATAGGTAATAAGATGAGGGAAAGTAGATTTAGATAGTTTGGTCATGTGCAATTGAGACCATGAATTGTGCCGGTTAGGAGTGAGTTGGTATAAGTTGAAGGCTCTAAAAGGGTAAGGGGGAAGGCCAAAAGGACGTGGATGGAGGTAGTAAGAAAATGCTTAATGACGTATGGTCTAACTCAAGTCTGGCTCTTGATAGAGTAGAATGGTGGAAAAGGATTCATGTAGCTGGCCCCAATTAGTTGGAATAAGGCTTAGATGATGATGGTGAATGAGTCGAGCTGATTAAAGACTTGGTTGAGTAATGCAGGGGCATTTTCACACCGGGCTCGAGTGGAGTAGCCCGTGGGATGCGGGGACACAGTCGGGGTGGGTGACCTATGTGATTTGGGGCCCACGGGGGAGATCTCGTGTTCGAGACTCCTCACCGGGGTGATTAATGTGCATTTCACACCGGGCTTGAGTGAGGTAGCCCATGGGATGCGGGGACAGGCTCGGGGGTGGGCGGCCCATGTGATTTGGGGCCCACGAAGGGGTTCGGCCGAGGTCCTAACCCATGCGATGTGGGGCCTGGGCTATGAGATAAAGGGATTAATTCGCTATACCGTTCGAGCTTTTAGAGAAAGTGGTTAATTGTCCTGCATCATTGAGTCTTCGAGTTAACCTGACCCAGCTAGACTTTGATAAAGTCGAGTCGAGTTTTTTAGTATTTGAAATATGCTTTTGACTTGACTATCAAGCTAGGAAGCTAGTTTATACAGCAAGGCTTGCTATACAATCACAACCCATGAGTCAAAGTTCAGTCAAACTCATTCAAGCTCGCACAAGCCACCATAGGCGTCAAGCATTTTGGGGAAGAACCATGCCAACATCCAAGCTGATTCAACTCATTAACTCTGTTGATTTGAGCATGGTTTGAAGACACGGCAACTTGGATCAACTTGTTCGGTCCTGAGTTTATCAGGTCTTGACCAGGTTGGGCAAATGCTGACTCGTGGTACTGAACTGGATCAGTCTAGAAGGAGTCCAATTCAGGACTCAGACAAGTTGCAAATCCAGGTATGTGAGTCATTAGTGAGCCACTGAGGTTATTTAATAGTACTGAATTTTTATGTGCGACAACCTGTATCTGGAACACACACATACAACTATCCAGACCATTCAAATTGAGGGGCTCATTGTGGATGAAGCATTGGTCAAGAAATCCTAACCATCAAATTGGTTTGTTGGCAATTAGCCTCTCACTCGTTGCTGTTTTCATTGATTGCAGTGGAGTTGGGTAGGCATTATTTCCCGCATTGTTCAGAAGTGCTGGATAAGTTCCTGGAAGATGATCTACCAGACCTGTTCTACCTTGAGCGGGGCACGCCTGAGGAGCAGAAGATCAAGCGGATGCGATTCTGCGAGCTTAAAGAGGACGTCCAGAAGGCCTTCAGCAAGGACAAGGCCGAGATCAGCCAATCAGTGCTGTCATCTTCATCGTCATCTTCATCTTCGTTGAAGGAAAATGTACCATACAAGGCCTCCAGGAAGTGAGAAAGGTACGTAGCTTAGCAGTAGCAACAGTTGTATTTTAATCTCATAGAGAGGAATACATAGGAAAATTTTTGCATATTATTACATAATCCCGTGTCTGAGAAGCGATTGAAGAAGCCATTCCAACAAATGCAAAGTTGTCAAATCGCATATGCCATTGTATGTGACCAGCATATGCTATTCACATATGCCATTGCATACTTGCATATGTGATCGCAAATTGCTATAGGTTTTTTTGAAAAAAAAAAAAGAATTTTGAAAAACAAAATCTAAAAAATTAGGAAAACTATGCCTAATTATTATAAGTGAATGGATTGGGTTATTTTACCTATTTCATTGTAGTTTGAGTGTTTGACACTATTAGACCATCTATAAATAAAGTTATATATATTTAATTATTTATATTATATTTACATACAGTTTAACAAAACAATATGCGATTGCGTATGGAGTATGCCATTGCGTTCTTGCATATCCGACCTCATATTCATCACACAAAAAAACATGCCATTGCATACTTTCCCGATTGCATATGCCAACATATGCCATGATGGCATATGTGATCTCTCTAGACATAAAATTAAAAATTAAAATTAAAATTAAAAAAAACCGGCATATGTGATCGCACATGACAACAATGGACACTTGTGGCAACTTTTCAAACAGGTGCGGCTCATCCATGCAATCATCAGCTGGGTACCGCCATGTTGGCATGTTGCAGCTAATTACCTCTTAATTTCTCTTCGCATGAACGTTACATGCTCATAGCTCATAGCTCATTAATATTTCCCAGTGATTTTTTTTTTAATCAAAAAAGAAAAAGAAAAAAAAAAGTATGTTTGATGTTCAAATAACAGTTCCGGTGGCTATTTGCTACACACACATGAGCACCCGTACGCACCTTTGGACATGTGTCATGGGCACAGAATCTGAACGGTCCATGTGATGCGGCACCCCTTCAAACCTCACTAGCCAAACTTTCAGCCCGATAAAAAAACTATGGTGCGTCATGGAAAAAGGAAACTGTTTCCTCCCTTGATTGCATTTCTCTTTACTATGGCCCACTAGAGTTTTGTATCATGCTGAAAATTGGGCCAGCAAAGTTTCAGGGGGTGCCGCATCACGTGTACCGTTCAGATTCTGTGCCCATGACACGTGCAAAGGTGCACATGGGTGCTCACGTGCGCAGGTGAGCATTCATTTATATATATATATATATATATATATATATATATAGCCAAAAAATGCATTGCTCAGAAGTCAAACACAGCCTGTTTCCAGTAGGTTTTTTTTTTTGGAGTAATTTCTAATATATTATAATTGCTTATATTTAATTAATATGTTGAGTCAAGTAAAGACTTGGTCGAGTTAACCCGACCTGATTAGCTACTGACTCGAGTCGAGTTTTCAGGTTTTTACACTATGGTTTTAAGTCTCGGTGACTCGACTCGGCTGGACTCGTTGAGTCCTAATCCGAGTCGCAACTCATTCAAGTCAGGGCCGTCCCACCAAGAAAGTTGGACGCGCCAAAAGTCTGGCTGATCCAACCATCATGTGGGCCACCCGATTTGGAGGTTTTTGGATGGTTGTCCATTGTTTTGTTCGGGTCACCAACCTAATATTGTATAGGCCTGATTTCAACGGGGCTCACGTGATGCACAAGTTGGATGGCATACACAAAATACTGGGCCCCACCATTAGAAAATAATGGACAACCATCTTAAAACTAGGGCTGAAAGTTGGGCGGGTTCAACCGGACCGACCCGACATTGGGTTGGGCTCAGGCAAGATGTATCGAGTCCGAACTCGGGTTTGGGCTATACAAACACCAACCCAATAAAACTTGGGTTGGGCTCGGGTTGAGGTCTTGGGTTGCCCAACCCAACCCGAACCGAACCCGATCAATATATAAGTTACTAATAAATTATAATGGATCGTATATGTTGAAGGTATAAGAAATTCTAGTGTTGTTGGGTCTCATTTATCTATATCATTTCCAATGAATCATGCTAACAAGATATGACGGATTTCTCTCCCAAATAGATTGTGTGCTACACGATACAACTTTGAAATAAGTTGTTGTCCTATATTTTAGCTTGTTTGTTTAGAAAAAGGTAAAGTTCTTAACGATCAATAACTACATATATAATTAATAAAATCATAGATACATAAAATAAGTTGTGTATTGAAATACAATATACTAATGTAATAATGAAAAATATTAGCATGTATTCACCTGACCAACCCGACTAACCGGGCATGCCCACTTGGATTGAGCTTGGGTTGAGAATTCCCAACCCGAGGTTGGGTTGGGTTAGGAGTTATAGCAACCTTGGGTTGGGCTTGGGTTGAGCACCAACCCGCCCCACTTTCAGCCCTACTTAAAACCTCCTCCATAGCGATCAGGATCATCTGATCTATGTGATAGATGTTCACGTACATGATCTATGTGATAGATGATCATTCTGAAAACTAAGCCTAACCAACAATTTGAGCTATGTACGTGTCCCTGTCCATCCTGGATTGTACATGACCATCTATCATCTGACCATCTATTTCAGATGATCCTGATCGCTGATCGCATGTAAAGAATCATTGAGTCCCCAAGCACACATGTTTCAACTTTGGTACCAGTTGTCCATACAAGGCATTACACGGACACGGGTGTGATTTTGTGGGCCCATGGCGAGTAGCATCATATACCAACTCAGCCCAAGCGACCATTGAACCGACTGCGTAGGTGGACCACTAGTAAAAAAATCATCAGAAAAAAATCCAATCACATGGATGACGCATCCTTTATATGGTAAAAATTACAATCCTATGGATAGTGGTCCCAATTAGGGTTGGCAATGGGCCCAGATTGACCCTAGTCACTGCTAGGGCTAGGCTGGTCCCCAATGGGCCTGGATTGACCCTAGTCACCTTAACCCTAGCCTTGGTTAGGTTGAAAAGGACCAGGGCTAGGTTGGTTTCAAATAGAGTTGGCAATGGGACCGGCTTGGCCCTAGTCACCTTATCCTTAGCCTTGGCTTCAAACAGATGAAAAGGACCAGGGAGAGGCTGGTCCAAAATACAGTAGGCAATAGGCTGGATTGGCCATAGTGACCTTCGTCCTGCCTTGGTTAGATTGAAAAGGACTAGAGCTAGGTTGGTCCCAAATAGAGTTGGCATTGGTACCGGCTTGGCCCCTAGTTACCTTATCCTTAGCCCTGGCTTCGTTCAGGATGAAAAGGACCAGGGCTAAGGTGGTCTAAAATACAGTAGGCAATAGGCCCAGCTTGTCCCTAGTGACCTTAGTCCTGGCCTTGTTAGGTTGAAAAGGATTAGGGCTAGGTTGGTCCCAAATAGAGTTGGCAATGGCCTTGGTTAGGTAGAAAAGGATCAGGGCTAGGTTGGTCCCAAATAGAGTTGGCAATGAGACTGGCTTAGCCCTAGCTTTGGTCATGCTGAAAAGGGCTAGGGCTAGGCTGGTCTGAAATACAGTTGGCAATGGGTCGGCCTGGCCTAGTCAATTTAGTCCTGGCTTTAGTTAGGCTGTAAAGGACAAAGGCTCATCTGAGGGTTGGCCTGGGTTTGACCTAGCCCAACCCTAATTGGCTAAGCCTTGGCTCTAATTGTGTTGAAAAAGGCCTAAACCATGGTACAAGGGGCCTGGCTAGGCCGTTCATATGGGTTGGGCCTTGAGTGCATCTCTGGTCCAATAACAGCCGATCAAGCCCAAGAAGCCCATCAACCTCTTGATATTCTTTGATTTGAACCATTTGTACATGCATGCTCTCACTCAGCGGTGCACTATTCTTCACCGTAGAAAATTGGAACGCGCGCGCGAGAGATTAATAGAATTCTAAGATGCATTAATGTTGAGCATTACTTTCTCCTAAACTCAAGCGCACGGTAAATTTCATAGTCAAGTTTAAAGTATTAATTTATCAATTAGAACAATTATAAACATTGAGTTCCATGGGTGTATAGTGTAATCTCGGCTTCTCATCATTAAGAGTTCAATCGTCAATTTTCATGATAACATTGATAATCATATAGAGCATTCCTGGATATCCTAACCTAAACCGAAACTTGTCTGTTCATTAAACTCTCGAATGGTCTATCACAAAAGTGTGAGCCCCCATCACTAATGATGGCTCGAGGCGTTTCGAATTGGGAAAGGATGTTCTCTTTTAAGAATTTAATGACCTTGCGATGGTCATTGTTTCGGCACGGAATCGCTTCAACCCATAAACTCACGTTGCAATACAAACATGTATAAAATATATCATTAAACATTATCATGTTCATAAAATCAAGATATAAATGGGCAAAAATATGCAATATTTGACGCTCACCACACCCCCCTAACCAGCATTTTTCCAATCCCGAATAAAATAAGCAAAGAAATAAAAACAGTTTTATTTTCCGATTAGGCCGACCATAGTGCTCGGATCCTAGTTGTGTTATCCAAGTCATCATGATATTGGAACATTAACCTATGTGTAAAACTTTGAAGCTTGGGTGTTGTTTTAGTAGACCTCACGTAAAAAGATTATGTTAGTGATCAGATGGTCAGGGAGCGACCCGAGAACACAGCTATGGTTTGAGATTGGGTGGGGCCCATTCATCTCTATATTCTAGTGAGGTGAACATTTAGTGTATGAGGCCTGCGATGTTTCGTTAGGTGGGCCACATTCCATCTGATGGGTTGATGATATCCACACTGACCATCATGCACACCTTGCCATGTTTAGGCATGGGCCCAAAAATCAGGCTAATTCATCGTTCAGGTGGGTCACACCATAGGAACATTTGAGAGAGGCCCACCATGATTTTAGTAAAGGGCCCACTGTACCACGAATCAAACCCCATGACTTGGGCGAGTCGCAACTCAACTCGGGACCGTCAAGTCATTTAATTGTGGTGAGAATTAGGCTATCAATGGGTAGGGCGTGGTGTACGTCTCGGCCCAAATTTTGAACTGTTCAGGCGGGGCCTATTCAATATTCTTATTTTAAAGGAGCGAGCCGGGCCCATAGGCATCCTTAGTGAGAATCAGCCTAAGACCGAGCTCATCTTGTCTAGGTACTGGGCTTGAATTAGAGCTATACCCGATGAACAGGCCAATAGGTTTAGCCCAAGCCCAGAAGAAAGTGGGCCCACTTCAGATTGGGCCTGGGTCAACCCAGGCAAGTCAGCATCTTCGTTAAAAATCTAAAATCAACGGCTCTGATTTAATTTGAAAGAAATACTAAAAATGCACACACGGATATCATACTACTCGGATATGTGGGTAGGATTTTCAATGGCTAGGATGACCTGACGGGCATCAGCCAGAACCCGCCGTTTAGGGTTTTCGATCGTATTTTCTTAATACATTGTAAATATAGCCCAATTTTGCAATGGATTGGCTTAACTTTTGGGCCCTGGCCGATAAAGCAGTGGGCCAACATGATGAACGGCACGGATCTTTCACAAAATTGAGTGAACGATCTGGGCTAGGGTTGGGCTCAAGCCAGAAATAATCATATCAGGCCCGGCTCAGGCTGGTTTGTTTTGGCCCATTGCAAGCCCGGTCCAGGGGGTCGGGTTTAAGTTTCGCTTTGCGGGCTGGGCTTGGACATACCTCAACCTGGCCCATTAATAGTCCTATTCATGGATTTATAGCTTTAAAATTCACCGGCCTTATCGGGGGAATGTGCTTATTGATCTAAGCTGTCCGTTTGATGGAGGAATGTGGATTTGGAGGATCTGTAACTGTGGGGTTTATTGTGATGTGTGTGTTTTATATCCACATCGTCCATCGCTTTTGCCATCTCATTTTAGGGCATGAGCCCAAAAAGGAAGCATATCCAAATCTCAGGTGGACCACACCACAAGAAACAGTGGTGATTGAACGCCCACAATTAAAAACTTCCTGGGCCCACAAAATTCATTAATAAAACGGTAGATAATACAGATGATGGGAGGATGTGTTCATTGTCCATGCAAGCTTTTTCAACAGCCAGGTGGACCACGTGTGTACAAGAAAAATGGATAGAAGAGAAGGCTTATCAATTATCTGCATTGAATGTATGTACGTAGCTCACTTGAAGAGTGAATTCACCTGCATTTATTTGAGATGTCGATGATACTTGCATTAATAAGATTGTCTGGTTGGTGTTTTAAAACATCATCATAGGTGAGAATGAATAGCTAACTCAGTGGTACTATTATCTAAGTTATACATGTTATTAACACAATCAACATAGGTAAACAAACACTAAAAAACTACTTTTGTTAAATTCAAAAAATGTTATTATGAAATTATGCATGTGCCTTACAATCCAACACTCACTCACAAGCGACTTAAACGCCTATTTCGTAAATACCAACACTCCATCATCACGCAACTCGAATGCCAAATCACAACAACCTAATCTAATGCAATGTGATTAATATGTATGATGTAACGTCCCATATTTTTGTTATTTTGGATTCCAAAAAATCCTTTAGGGCCTGTTTGGCTGGATGGATCTCATGGGATTAGGAGGGATGAGATGGATTTTAAGGTAATGATGGTTGTGTTAGTGGATTGGTTTAAGATCCACGGGTTGCTATATCCCAAGACAAGTTCACCGAGTCTGTTTGGCACGCCCGGCATATCCCGGGATTTTACCTTCCAATCCCTTCCAATCCGTCTAACCAAACACGCCTCAGGCACGATTGAACGAGATAGGAGAGACGGGATCAATTTTAAGGTAATGATGATGATGTCAGTGGATTGGTTTAAGATCCATGGGTTTGCTATATCCCGGGACAAGTTCATCGGGTCTGTTAGGCTCGTTTGTCATATCGTGGGATTTTACCATCCCATCCCTCCTAATCCCTCTTAATCTGCCCGACCAAACAGGCCCTTCAAAAATTCAATATAATTTACTTATATTGTCACTTACTGACCATTAACACTCAATGTAAGCCTATACGTGAGTAGTACCAGTAAAGAACCACACAAATTCGATTAATCAACCGTAAGAAACCAACGAATCCACCTGATCATGTAAATCTCAAATCTAGCCTTGTGATTTATTCATCCAGGGCCCAAATCTAGCCGACCTATCATTAACTAATCAAGACAACCTAACTAAATAAAGACATACCTAAATCTGAGACAACTATGGGTCATGTCTTAATTAACAAACAAAATCAGCACAGTTACTCATCTAGCCTAAGAACCAATGGTTTAGAGTAATTAGGAACGAATCGCCTTTTTCGCTGATTGCGAATAGGCCACAATATAAACTTGGCTAATCCACATCCTAATCATCGCGTACAAGAAATCTTGATACCCAATTCATTCTAGAGATGCCTTAATTATCCAAACAAACTCTATACCGCTCGTTAGTGGGCTACTAGTCCTGAAATTATGGAATAACGTTCGTGGCGGGCTTGATGTCTATCATGGGTGGCAAACCAAGAAAGTTCCCAGAACTGGTCAACTTAGGCCAAAGTTCGAATGCTTGGGATATGCGAATGTTTTAAACGGAAGCCTGAAAATTTAAGTGAATTAAGCTCTCTGCTCTTTCGCGAAGTTGTGACCCTCTGACAGCTGACTTTCAACCAAACTTGAGGTCCGTACAACCGCAACCCCACTCGATCATCAACGACCATCAATCGCAAGTGTGATCCCCACAGCTGATCGAAGTGTCTGATCGTCACCCGATTGTGTCTAAACATATATCCCGTAGCAAGGCACCTACCCCATGGTGTAGATAAGCCAGTGGGCCCTCGAAAGGCCCCGTGAGTTAAAAACAACCTCCCTTAAGGTTAGAAAAATGAACAAATAGTCATTGGGGCCATTTGTACACTTTCTAGCATTATAAATACTCATTCATTTCACACCCCCTCTCCCCCATACGAATTTCATGCCTTGGCCTTCGAGGAGAGAAGAGAAAGAGGAGAAAGGAGGAGAGAGAGAGAGAGAGAGAGAGAGAAAGAGAGAGAGGAGAGAGAGAGAGAGAGCTTAGAAGTGTGAGGGTTTGTGCACATTTGCCCTCTCATCCTTCTCTATAGCCACCTTGCCGCTCATGGATCCTTTGTGGAGTTCTCTCGGCGGCGATTGGAGGTAAGAAATAGATTCTACTTTATAATATAGTTTTTCGGGTTAGGTTTTCTAGTCCTTACAATGGTTTGTATGATTGTTTAGACTTTGGTTCCTGTAACTCTAATTTTATGAACGCTTTGAGTTGGACGAATCATTGTAAATGTACGGACCATTATCTTTAGGTTATCTTTTATCGACCCTTAAGGGTCTCAGTCAATGATTAGTTGCTTGTAGATAAATTTGTGCATGTTAATATGTTAACATTTTGATTTTCCTATAATATATGCTATTAGTTGGATATGTATGCTTATATGTTTGATGAAATATCTAAGTGGTAGAATGTATTGCTTTGTCGATGCTCACATTCTTGATTTATTGCCTAAGTTATTGTTTTACTTTATACAGGCTCACATGTTTGATTTAATGCTTTAGTGAACATAATACCCTATGGATGCTCACGTGTTTGATGAAATGTCTAAGTGGTTGCATAGTGAAACTTATGTTATAATTGTGTGATGTAGAGTTTAGTCTATATAAGTACTTAGGATTGCTACAATATTGGGTCAATCAGTAAATTGCCCAAATCAAGGGGTGGCCGGAGTTAGGTCAGCCACCCTAGGCTTGTTCGATCAACTCGGGCCAAACATGAACGACCGACATTAACTGGATTACACGGGATGCTTGCACCCTATACCAGTTGCGCCGGGGTTCTCCCATGTCAATCAAATTAGTCCACTAGCCGACTAATTATGTATGTTTATAATGTATAACATGATCAAATTGAATCTAAGATACCCCGTTCCTAGTAGATGAGTTCATTTATAACCATTATAGTAATGCAATCTCATTAAGACTCATGAGCCGGACATGGTAGTATGAGACACCGTGTCCAAGATGTCGGCCTATGTTGCAATGACGAGCCTCCCCCGTAGTGACCAGTGAGCACTGATGGAGGTGAGAGATTGTTGTTCGAACGGCTCCTGTTAAATTACATGACCGATGGTTTTGTGCCAGAGTATCGTTTGAAGGACCCAGGCGTGAATGGAATTGGGTGACGAGCCTTTCTTTGTGGTGATCTGGTTTCATGTGACAAGCCCGCGCCTCGAAAATGAGTGAACATACTCGGTGTTTGGATGACGACTCATATTGGATAGATCCTCATACATTTGGGTATCATGCCGTACTTTTGGAATTATCGATTTGTGAGATAAATGGGTGATACCTAAATTTGTATCAATGAACACTGGTGAGGAGCCGCTATATGCAACAACGACCACGTGATCTGGATAAGGACTCGTGATATAACGTTTGTATCTTATCTTCACTAATATGTTGAATGAATGAAATTTAATAATTACTTGGGTAACATACACATCAATCGCACTGCATTAGATAGAATGTTGCGATTTGGAGTTGGAGTTGCGTAATAATGAAGTGTTGGCATTGTGAAGTAGTCGTTGAAGTCGCTTGTGAGAGAGTGTTGGATTGTGAGATGCATGCATCATTTCATAATCTCATTCATACATTTAATAAGAGTATTTAGGAAATGCTTGATTTCTTATTTGTCATTGTCTGCACCGATTGAATCAATAACATGTGTAACTTATAACTAATGAAACCATTAAATTAGCTACTGACTCCCACCTGGGATGGTGTTTTAAAACATTAACCAGACATTGTTGTTGATGCAGGTTCTATCGAAGCCTCCAGCGGGTATACTTGAGTCGGCTTCCACTTTCGTCATGATACTTTGGGAGCATCAGGCGAAGCTGAAAGACATTACTTTTATTTTAATTTTGTGCATGTATATGTTAGAGTCCCCGAAAGAGCGTGCTTTATGTGTAAATTTTGTCGTATGCTCATTGCGGCATGTACAATCGCTATTTTGGGCGATTGTTAATATCAAAATTATATTTTTGACTCCATATATTTATGGATTTTTGTTATCTCTACCTCGTTTTGGTTCCGTTAAGTTGAATTGCGCAACTTTGATTATTTGTGTGTAAAATGAATTTGAATCTTAACGAGGACACATGTGCATTTTATTAAGTTAACTCCTAGGAACTCGGGACCGGAGTCTATATACTCGGGTGCTGATTTTTTGAGCGTTACATATGATTAGCCAGGCATTATTAAGTCTCATAGATTCAGCATATTAGGAAGCCAAAATCCTTCCATTGTATCATTGGTCTCAACTGGATCACTAGGCCCATAACAGCCGTAGCGGCTCTACGCATGTGTCCCTTGATCCGTTTCGAGTCCATCACTCTCAATCAATCACACATAGCGGGCAAGTTGTTATTATCATTGCTCAACGGACACTACGGGGAAGCTCGTCATCCCATCGTATACCGACAACTCAAACATGGTGTCACATAGCACCATGTTCGGTTCATGAGTCTTGTAGGATCATATCACTAACAGTTATAAGTGTCACATTTAATGGGAACAGGAGTATCCGATATTCAATTAGTCTTTGTCATACATTGTGAACATAACATTTTCAACTGGGTATTAGGCTAACCCGATTGACCTAGGAGAACCCCAAGATACTATCATTTGGTGAAAATCATCCTTCGTAGTCCAACTAATGTCGGTCGTTCGTATTCAACCCCAGTCAATCGAACAAGCATAAGATGGCTGACCTAATACGAGTCACCCCTTAATTTGGACAATTTGTTGACTGATCCAACATCGAAAGCGATTTTAATCATCAACTAAAGACTAGATAATTGTTAAAGAATCAGACTGAGATTATGCATAAACCCAAAAATCAGTAAGCGTATTCATTTAGGCATTTTATCAAGCATGTGAGCAATCATATGTAAGTAATAGCAATATTTGCATATATAACTAATATATAGGCATGTTATCCTACATTAAGCCACTCACAACAAGCAATCATTAACTTAGACCCTCAAAAGTCGATAAGAGATAACCCAAGAGTAATGATAAGTACCATAGGAGAGGATTATGTAATCTAATCGCACTAAGGTTAGAATTTTTTAGAAAAATCACCAATTCCTAAATCAAAATCCAAGGGAACTCATTAGGAACGAGGAATCTACGATTAGTTTGGTAAATCTAAGGATTAGATGAAATTCTTACCTCCAATTGCAAGTGGAGGTGGATTCAGTAGAAGATGTGATAGTAACAAGGGTTTGATTGGGAGGAAACCCAACAAGAAAACGCTCCAAGATCTCTCTCTCTCTCTCTCTCTCTCTCTCTCTCTCTCTCTCTCTCTCTCTCTCTCTCTCTCTCTCTCTCTCTCTCTTCTTCTTCTTCTTTCTCTATTTCTCTCCTTCTTTCTCTCTTTCCTTCTCTCAAACCCCAGCGAATTCGGATTTGGGGGAGGGGAGCCCAAATGGGATGTATTTATAGTGCCATAAGTGGTACTTTTGGCCCTAATGTCTAGGTAATCAGTATTATAACCCTAGGAGATTGTTTATAACTATCAAGGCTCACTTGGAGGTGTACGAGTCAATCTATGTCGTAGGATAGTTGGCCATATTGATGATATATGCATGGATGCAATCGGTCCGCCATTTGGATGCGTCAATCGATGAGTATGATTAGAAGTTAGTTCGACGGTTACCGATCATCGATCGGTATCGCAGTTATACAGATGTGTAAGACAATACTCTAGGATAACATCCTAAGTTTTGTTGCAATCTAATAACCCGAAAGCTACAACTATTGCAAAGAATGAAGGTGGACAATTAATTTAAGTTTTTGTTGATTTTAGCACAGCTTCACACAACACATATATTGCCCTTCGACTCCAAATTAAATGAATCCGTGTGTCACCTCGTCTCAACGTCCACGTTGACGTCAAGCCCAAACAAGGCAAATGTCTTTCTATAATTTCATATTAACGACACACTAATAGGTGATCTAGAGCTAATTCAGTTAATAAGGACATTTCCAAAATGAGTTAGGTCAGGAGATTCTTCATGTATTACTATTAAGATTTGATTTAGTTAAATCCATAGCACAACCTATTCTCAATTAGTGGAAACAATTATTTGGTCTTAATTGCTCTAAATCAGTAATTTGTAAGCTAACCAGGGTAACTAAGTGAGCTCGACTTCAATTGTACATGGAAAAATCCAATAAGTTACAATTTAGGTTGTCCACCCATTTTGCCCACTCATATTAATAGATGAGCTCAAAACCAAAATAAATGCAAATCTCAGGTGGACCACACCATAGAAAATGGTGGTCACCGAAAGCCCACCCTTAAGAGCTTCTTAAGGTGTTTGTTTGTCATCCAACCTGTTGATAAGGTTATACAGACTTTGGATGAATGAAAAATACGAATGTCAGCTTGATGTAAAACTTTTGTCGCCCATAAAACGTTTTTAATAGTCATTCACCACTGTTTGCTGTGGAGTTGTCCACCTAAGATTTCCATTGGTTCATTTTTCAACATTTATGGAAAAATGGATCGACGGCGTACATTCAGGTCCCACCCACATCGCTGGTTCTGGCATCCCAGTCATGGGGCGCGGCTTCAGTAGATCCCGAGGTGGGTCGATCCCTCATTGTGGAGCCACCGTGATATATTTTCCTTAAATCCACACCGTCCATCCATTCTGAAAAGTTCATTTTAAGGCATGATCCGGACAACAAAGCAGATTCGAATCTCAGGTAGACCACAGAAACAGTGGTTATTGAATACCCACTATTAAAATTTTATTAGGAGCCTTTGAAATGTTTATTTCCCATCTAAACTATTGATAATATCACAAAGACTTGGATGAAGGGACCACACAAATATCAGCTAGATTCAAAACTTTTGTAGCTCAAAAGAAGTTTTTAATAGTAAATCACCACTGTTTCCTGTGGCGAGGTCCACCTGAGATCTGGATCTTCTTTCTTTATGGGGTAGTGACCTAAAATAAGCTTTCAGAACATAGATCAAGATGGGGCCTACAGTCAGGGATCCACGGTGGATCCCAACAATTAAGCTGCGCCCCAGTCAAGTCCCCTCCATCGGAAGTTGCGCCCCTGTCAAATTGCTACTGAAGGGACGTCACCAAGCTTTGTGGACCCCACCATGATGCATGTGTTGTATCCATACCGTCCAACCATTTGTAGAGATCATTTTAAGGCATGAGAAAAAGAATGAATTCTATTTAAAGTTCAAGTGGACCCACCACAGAAAATCGTAGTATTAGTCTCACCCGCCCCTGAAACATTTATATGGCCCACCATGATGTAGGTTTTAGATCCAACCTATTAATAAGTTAACATAGACATAGATGAAGTGAAATAGATATATATATATATATAATATATATATATATATATCTATATATAATCTTGATTGGAAACTTCTGTGGCCTTTAAGAAGTTTTTAGATCTATCTCAATACTTTTCTCATGCTATGAAACGATCTCTCCAAATGAATGTACGGTATAGATATAACACATGCATCATGGTGAGTTCCTCAGAGGTTGGTGACATCACTTCGGTAGCCCTCAGAGGTTGGTGACGGCACTTCGGTAACCATTTGGATACTCCGCGCCCGTCGGAAGCGGATTGCCTCTTGCACCCGCCACACGTGGCACAAGCTATGTGGGGCTACTATGATGCATGCGTTTTATCCAAGCCGCCCATCCATTTTTCCAGCTCATCTGCGAGCAGTAGCCCAAAAATGATGCAGATCCGAATCTATTGTACCATACCACATAAAACAGTTAGGGTTGAAAGCTGCCCACCATCCAAAACTTCTTAGAGCTACGGAAGTTTTGGATCAAGCTTATATTTATATTTCCCTTCATCCACGTATACGTGACCTTATCAACAGATTAAATGGCAAATAAAAAATCACAGTGGACCTAGAAAGTTTTCACCGGTGAAAGTTCAATCCCCACTGTTTTCCAGTGGGGTGGTCCACTTGAGCTTTGGAGCTGCATTATTTTTTAACTCATGCCCTAAAATAAGCAGTAAAAAAGGTATGCTTTTATAACAAATCGTAATGAGTAAACTCAGTTGAGCCCACTATGAATGTGTGTTGTTTATCCACACCGTCCATCCATTTTTTCCCCTAATTTTGTGGGTTAAGCCCAAAATTGAAGTATATCCAAAGCTCAAGTGGACCATACCACAGGCAATAGTGTGGAATAATGATTTCCACTGTTGAAACCTTCCCAGGGTCCACAACAATGTTTATTTGTCATCCAACCTGTTCATAAAATCATCACAAAGACATGGATGAAGAGAAAACACAAACAAAAGCTTTATCCAAAACTTCTGTTGCCTTCAAGAAATTTTTAATGGTAGAGTTTCAATCACACTGTTTCCCATAGTGTGGTCCACTTGAGTTTTGGGTATGCTTCTGTTTTGGGATCAAGCCCTAATATTATCTATTTAATTGGATGAACGAAGTGGATAAAATAAATAAATAACGGTAGATCCCACAGAGTTTACTCGGTACGCTAGGGTAGTGAGTTCCTCACGCAATCCGCTTGGATAAAATACATTCATTACGGTGGGCCCCACAACGTCACGCCATAGGGATAAATGATAATCCCTGTGGCGATTGCAACAGGCAATCGGCTGTGGAGGTCCGGGACCATTGCATTTACTATAAGTGGTACTAGAAAGTGCACCTGATCAGCTGATCCGGACCCTTCATTTAATGCACATCAGCGACATTTCAACCGTTGAAAGTGCCCCTCGACATGTAATTATGAATGGCTGCAAGAGGAAGGACCATCAAAGTGTTTATGGTCAAAATGGCATTAGATGTCCTCTTCTGTGGACCCCACTTTCTGTTCCATGCTATTTAAGAATGGTGATGGATAGGCATGCACATGACCATGACCGGGTGTAGGTCCCACAATGTCGCGTAGATTGTCATCCACGCAGCCATCATACACATGGAAGCCGGTTGCGTGGTGTGCCGCACACCACCGACCTGTCTGGTGTGTTGACGTCACTAAGTTTTGTGGGCCCACTATGATATATGTGTTATCTCCACATTGTCTATTCATTTTTTGCAATCATTTCAGGGCATGGGCCAAAAAAATAAGAAAGATCCAATCTTCAAGTGGACCACACTACAGAAAGTAGTGGGGATTGAATGCCTACCATTGAAAACTTATAAATAGGTTGGATGGTAAATAAAAGGTTTCAACAGCGGGGAGTTATTGTACTCCCCACCTCTTTGTAAAGAAAAAGAAAATATAAGAGAATAATGTAATATTTTTTTCTTTTTCTTTTTTTAAAGCTTGTTAGTACACCCAAAGTGAGATCACACTTTAGTGTTAGCCACGCTCACTGGGGAATCGCTGTCAAGACCAGTGTTGAAACTAGGTATCTTTCACTCAATCTAATACCTGAGCTATGGATATGGGTGTGGGAATATCCTTTAATGCAGGTAATATTTAGTAAGTAAAAATTCCATTAACTATTTGAGAAGGTTTCAAATCCCACCCACCCATTGTGCCACTAGTTATTGTCCACTCAACGCCCTATTAATTGGATACAATAATATCTAACCTTTCCAATAGGTTGGGGCCACCATCTATTCATTAGTTAGATCACACCTAACAAATAACGTACAACTATTGATAAATAGCTAACTATAAGTGTCATCTAAATCAGAAGATATGGCTGGTTAGAAAATTCTCATGATGGGATAACCTAATGGATAGATTGGATGTTGCAAGCACATCAAAGGTTGGAAGCTATTCAGATGTGATATATATATATATATATATATATATATATATATATATATATATATATATATATATATATATATATAATAATGAATACTCACCAGCGCATCAGCCCAGCACAAAACTCTGGTGGGCCATAGCTAAAGGAAACAGTTTCTTCCCTTGATTTGCATTTCTCTTTGCCATGGCCCACTATAGTGTTGGATCAGGCTGGAAATTGGACACTGAGAGTTTCAGTGGGTGCTGCATCACGTGGACCGTTCAGATTTTACGCCTAAGGCATGTGTGCAAAGGTGTGCATGGCTACTTATATAAGAAGCTGCACTGGTAAGCATTCATCCGTGTATATATATGGGAAATGGTACCCTGAGGTCGACCTCATGGGAACTTCCCATGAGGTTGAGTAGTGTGGGCCCCACCATGATGTTTGTCAAACATCAACACCATCAGTCAGATGCACCATTCCATAGTGGGCCACGGGCTTAAAATTCAAGATAATCTATGACTTGGGCAGGCCACACCACATGCAATAGTTGAGAGAGGTTGCTTCCCATTGAAACATTCATAATCATTTATTGGGCCAATTGAGTTGTGTTTCTCAAATCCAACTCATCCATTGTGTGTGTCGCACTTAGATGAGAGGTTAGACCAAGTTTCAGCCGCATCCAAAACTCAAGTGGGCCCCACCAAGTGCTTTTATACGTTTAAAGCATGTCTTCACATGGTCTTAGATGGAAATGGCCCACCTGAGCGCCTTGTACACTGTTGATTTTTGGGACATCCCATGACCTAAAGGGGACCCATGTGGCTGATGGGGTTGATGTTCGACATACATCATTCCATATTATATATATATATATATATATATATATATATATATATATATATATATATATATCACAACTACTTAACTATTTAAATTGGTCTAACTACCTGTGCATTAATGGCCTGATTGGGCGGTGGGATCAGCTGGGATGGGATTCAAAAAACATTAATTATTACCCATGGCAGGGAGTGTCCCCTGTTGCCATGGGATAATATTACTGTGGTACATTGAATGGATATACCTACCATCATTTGAAATTACTGAGAATAAAACACATGTGTTATTTCTAAACCGTTCATTTGTTTTGTAACCTCATTTTATGGCATGGGCCTAAAAATGAGGTAGTCCAAAACTTATGTGGCCCCAAAGAAGTTTTCAACGGTAAGTATTCAATCCTCGTTGCTTTCTATGGTGGGGTCCACTTGAGCTTTAGATTTACCTAATTTTTTTGCCCATGCTCTAAAATAATCTGAAAAAATGGGTGGACGGTGTGGATATAGCCCACACATCATGGTGGGACCTACACAACTTGCTAACATTAAGTGAAATTAGTATAAGACCCAGTGCAATTCCATCTGATCTAATTCCAAGATTTTCCATTCTTCCCAAACAGAGTGGAATTGGCGCAGGACCAGATGAATCCCATCCCCCCTAATCCCTTCTAATCCCATTGCCCAAACACGCCCTAAATGTCAATGAGAAATTTATGTTTAAAGAGAAATTAATGCCAGTAAATGTCCGGGTGAAAGTTATTTCAAGGAGAAAATTGAATTATTGGCTTAGATGGGCATGCAATGGCATTAATGTGAAATCGACCCAACCATCGGATGGGTCACCACATGATAAACCTATGGCTTGAAAATCCGCCCTATCCATGGTTTAAGTGGACCACACTACTGGAAATAGTATACACACACAAAAGAAAAAAAAAAAAAAAAAAACCACAAAACTGTTTCCCTTGGTGTGGCCCAGTTGAATCATTTTTGGGCCTGATTTTTGGGTTTCGGGCCAATGTTTTGATGTAGCATCTAATGGTTCAAATCAATTTCATATTATCATAATGATGGGCCATGTAAAAATCAAGGGTAGACGTCTCTCCCAATCGTTTTCATTAGTATGATCGACTTCAACCACATATCTGCATGATCTTTTTGGCTCCGAACCCAACAAAAAATTACCTATCTAATGGTTACAGTGGATCTCACTCATACATAACGCTGGGCTACTCATAAAATGAAGGGCGAAGCACAGCACAGTGGATGTTAGTTCCAGTAAAAGTGTCACCTTCCTTCCCGAGGATAACAGAGAGGATCATGTTTTAATTGAGTAGCACCGTATTGAAAGTTTATCTAACTGTGAGGCCCACCTTAATGCATGTGAAGCATATCTACTCCCTTAATCCATTCAACGTGTTCATAAGGTCACAAAGCCGGGAATGAAGGGAAAACACAAATATAAGTTTGATTCAAAACTTCTATTGCACCCAAAATATTTCCAATGGTAAGCGTTCAATCCCCATTACTTTATGTGGTGTGGTCCATTTGAGCTTTGGATCTTTCTAATTTTTGAGCTGGTGCCCTAAAATGATATTAACAAGTGGATAGGCTGAATGGATATAACACATATATTATAGTGGGGCTCACAACGCACCAAACATGCTCAACAACAATCAAAGTCCCTAGATTTTCTGAGATTCTATTATGGGCAGAAGGAAGGCTCCTTTTAGTTTTTCACAAGGACCGTGATGAGGATGTAAGATCTACTCCGACCATTAGATGTGGAACCGATACTTGTCCTAGTGGAAAAAATCAGGTTAATCTGTTATTCAAGTGGGCCATACCAGTGGAAACTGTTGAAAGAGAGACATCCACCATTGATTTCTACTAGCCCACTGTAATGAAAATGTAAAATCCACTCTAACTATTAAATTCTAAACAAAATTCTATGCCTTAGGCCCAAAACGTAGGTCCATACATGATTTAAGTGGGCCACATCATAAGAAACAATTTAAAGGGTGTGCTTTCTATGTACAATGTGTTCAATCTTGTAGTCTACTGAACCATTTCCGGGGCTGATATTTGGACCCTAGGGCTAAAATGTGGTTCCACACTTGATGGTTGGGGTGGATTAAACATTAACACCATAATGGGGGCTACTCAAGTGGAAAACTCATTTTCTTTTGAAATATCTATCATCCGGCAACATTTGATATCATTAAGTAGCCTTGAAATTAAACTGCTAGTGGGACGTCCAACTATTGTGAGTGAACTCTTAGAAATCTATTTCAATATATTTAAATTACATGTGTGCCTTTAATGGTGATGACCATTTATTAATGTTTAGTACATTAAATCTTATTATTGAACCTTATTTGATAAACAGATTGGATTTATGACACACAATTCCCATCATATTTATATAAGACTCAATGTTCCATAACCTCACATGCAGTGCATCATCACATGTAGTGCGTTATATGAAGATTAAAGTAGGAATCTTTGACATTTAATGCACAATTAGTTAGACTAATTTAAATGGTCCAACTAATTGTGTGTGAGCATCTCTCTCTTTCTCACACACACACACACACACATATATATATATATACACACTATGTTGCAAGCACATGAAAGGTTAGAAGTTATTTGCTAGGTGGATAGTAACTTTTGATCCAAGTAGTTGGATTTAGATCTTCTTTCTTTTTATATAAATGCTCTGTTGAAAGCACATGAAAGATTCGAAGTTATCTGCCGTGTGGATAGTAACTTATGGTCCAACGAATTAGAAGTTATTTGCTAGGTGGATAGTAATTTTTGATCCAACTAGTTGGATTTAGATCTTCTTTCTTTTTATATAAATGCTCTATTGAAAGCACATGAAAGATTCGAAGTTATCTGCCGTGTGGATAGTAACTTATGGTCCAACGAATTAGATTTAGATTTTCTTTCTATTTGCAAGCACATGAAAGGTTAGAAGTTATTTGCTAGGTAGATAGTACTTTTGATCCAACTAGTTGGATTTAGATCTTCTTTCTTTTTATATAAATGCTCTATTGAAAGCACATGAAAGATTCGAAGTTATCTGCCGTGTGGATAGTAACTTATGGTCCAATGAATTAGAAGTTATTTGCTAGGTGGATAGTAATTTTTGATCCAACTAGTTGGATTTAGATCTTCTTTCTTTTTATATAAATGCTCTATTGAAAGCACATGAAAGATTCAAAGTTATCTACCGTGTGGATAGTAACTTATGGTCCAACGAATTAGATTTAGATTTTCTTTCTGTTTGCAAGCACATGAAAGGCTAGAAGTTATTTGCTAGGTGGATAGTAACTTTTGATCCAACTAGTTGGATTTAGATCTTCTTTCTTTTTATATAAATGCTCTATTGAAAGCACATGAAAGATTCGAAGTTATCTGCCGTGTGGATAGTAACTTATGGTCCAACGAATTAGATTTAGATTTTCTTTCTGTTTGCAAGCACATGAAATGTTAGAAGTTATTTGCTAGGTGGATAGTAACTTTTGATCCAACTAGTTGGATTTAGATCTTCTTTCTTTTTATATAAATGCTCTATTGAAAGCACATGAAAGATTCGAAGTTATCTGCCGTGTGGATAGTAACTTATGGTCCAAGGAATTAGATTTAGATTTTTTTTCTATATATATATATATATATATATATATATATAATATATATATATATATATATATATATATATATATATATATATATATATATATGAAAGGTACTATGCGCTCGAGCGTAAAGCGGTCGTCCGTGAGGTCGAGCTGTGTGGGCCCCATCGTGATGCCTTTCGAAGATCCACCCGTCTACCAGATGCACGAGCCCAGGGTGGGCTCACATGGCCCAAAATCTGCCGTCCACGTAACTCAGGTGGGCCATACCATCGGAAAACATAAGTATACACGCAAAAACATGTAAAAGCACTTGTGGGCCCCACCTGAGTTGTGGATACCACCTTGAAACTTGGTCTAAAATTACATCCAAGTGGGACACACATGATGGACGGTGTTGATCATCAAAACACGTCTCAAAAGGTCCCCATAAATGGTTTTGAATGTTTCAATGGTGCACGGCCCCTCTCAACTTCTGTACGTGGTGTGGCCCACAAAAGTCACGGATTGACTTGATTTTCAGCCGTGTGGACCCCCTCTGGAATGGTGCATCTGACTGAGGGGGTAGATTTTCGAACGGCATCACGGTGGGGCCCACATCAGCTCAACCGTACGGCGACCGCATTACACTCGAGCGCATAGTACCTTTTCCCATATATATATTCAAAGAGGCCCGCACGGCAAATAATTCAAATTGGTCTAACTAACGATGCATTAGTGGATTAATTAATGTAAATAAATGCTATAGTAAAAGATCAATATTACCTTTAATTTTAAGGAGTCATTGCTTGGGTGGGCCCGCCATGGTGTTAATGTGAAATCCACTTAACAATTGGTGCTTAATCCTATGTTAGACTCTGGGCTAGAAAATTATTTCCGTATGTGGTTTAGGTGGACCACACGATTGAAAATAGTATACAAGGAAAGGTTCACCATCCAAATTGTTTCCCTTGGTGTGACCCACTCAAATCACATATGGGCCTATTTTGGGACCCAGGCCTACCTTTTGGTGTGAAGTCTAACAGCTGGAGTTGATTGCACATATCCACTACAGTTGGTCTTATAAAAATTATAGGTCAACTTAGTTTTTTTCACTATAGGCCCAACATGAGATTACACATTTAATAGTCGAGAGAATCTCACGAACACATTATGGGGTGGGTATCACAAAAAATTAAAGATAAGCAGTACCACTTGTGCCTGAAGAAAACCAAGAGGTAATTTAAGGGAATAATTAATTATAATAAATGTTGAGAGAGTACTTCAACCTTATTTCAAAAAACAATTGTGGTTCAAGTGGACCCCACCGTCATATCCACACCGTCCATCCATAGCAGTAGTGGACCCCACCACAGAAAACAGTAGGGAGAGTGACACCCACCGTTGAAACCTTCTTAAGGTTCACACGATGTTTATTTGAGAATTGAGATCCAACCTGTTCATAAGTTAACACAGAGACGAAGTAAGGGAAAACACAAATATCAGCTTGATCGAAAACTTCGTCGCCCTTTCAAGTTTTTAACGGTGTACATCACTCTCCCGACTGTTTTCGGTGGTGGGGTCCACTGGAGATTTGGATCTGAATCATTCTTTGGAACATGCATTAAAATGATCTCTCCAAACCGATGGACGGTGTAGGTACAAAACATATATCATGGTGGGCCCACATAACTTTGTGACATCACTTCAGTAGCCAGTCTCGCTACTCAACCTGTCAGTAGCTAATCCACTTTCATTGACCAAATCTACATTGGGTCCGACGATATGGACGGTTCTGTTTGAGTAATTTCAGGACGCGGATGAAGTTCCTGCGCAAGGATGATGGGTGGGGCCCACCACCATGTTTGTAGGAAATATACTCTGTTCAGCCGTTTGGAGAGCTCATTTTAGGACAAGCCACCAAAAATGAGGTGGATCCAAAACTCAATTGGGCCACATCAGAGGAAACAGTGAGGATTCACTGAGAACCGTTGAAATATTTTTATGACCATAAAAGCTTTTTTTTCAGGTTAATTTTTTGTATTTTCATTTCATCTATACGGTGATGACCTTATAAACAGTTTGGATGGTATATAAACATCAAGGTGGATCTCAGGAAAGTTTCAACTGTAGGTATTTCTTTTCCCAATTTTCCCTCTGGTGTGGCCCAATTGAGTTTTGGATCCACCTCATTTTTAGCAGCTTGTCCTAAAATGAGCTTTCCAAACGGATGAACGGAGTATATTTCCTACAAACATGGTGGTGGGCCCCACCCATTATCCTTGTGCAGGAACTTCCTGCGAAAGGCTTTCACAGGAAATCCGCGTCCGTTATTTCAATGAACAATCTACATTCGGTCCCACGACATGGACGGTTCTGTTTGAGTTATTTCAATGAACAATCTACATTTGGTCCCACGATATGGACGGTTCTGTTTGAGTTAATGTACTCCACGTGTGCATGTTCTGGGATCCTTCCTACCAACATCAAATAACTCCTCTTTAAATATATATATATATATATATATATATATATATATATATATATATTATATATATATATATATATATATATTCTTTGATAGAAAAATCAGGTTCCTCTCGTTCATGTATCACCCATCTACCGTGAATGAGCCATGACCTCTAATAAATATGCATGGATACTTATGTACGTTGTAATAAATACCACATTCAATGTGGTACAACTCATATGTACCGGTCTCATGGTGCATTCATGCTATAGGGACGCGGATTGCATGTGCCATGGGGCGAGGGCTGGGAAGTTCCTGTTATCGGAAGCTGTGTGGGCCCAAAGAGATGCCTATGAACAATCCACTCCGTTCATCGGTTTTGCAAGACCACAATAGGACAGGATTGTAAAAATAAGGAAAATGCAACATTCGCGTGATCCACACCACACAAAAAAGTGGGAACGGAAATTTCCACATTTGGAACCAATATGTTTATTTGCTATCCAAACCGTTCATAAGGGTATTAATGCTCAGATAAACTGTAAGCACAAAAACTCCTGTGGCCCCACAAAGTAGGTTAGTATTCAATCTTCGTGTGGTTTGGCCACAGGAGTTTTGGATCTGCCTGATTTTTAAAATCTTGTACTATTTTGGCCTTACAAAACTTATGAATAGAGTGAATTTTTCATGGACATCTATATGGGCCCCACACAACTTCCAACTACAGGAACTTTAGGTTTGCGGGTAATCCCAACCATTCCGAGTAGGCCCATTGTTCAGTTATCTAAGTCATTGATATTATGGTCACCTCTATGACTAATCCATACACAAAAGCCCCTGAAATTGAATTTATCTCATTTTAGTTAATATCAATTATGTATTGGAGATTATGGTTTATTTGCATTTGGTTGTACTAAATATTGAGATATTTAATAATGTTTTGTACCAAATTAGGCTGATTAATCATGAATATTAAGAAAATTCATTATTTATTTTCTTCATTTTAAACACCATCTTAGTATAGACAATGTAAAATAAATAATTAAGAATAACAAAAATTTTATTTCCTCCGCCATAATGAGAGAATGTGTGATTAGGCCCACCGTTGGATCAAAGCTGGTGTATATAAAATTATTGTAAGGATTCTATTAGGTGGGCTCCACATTATAAATGTTATAAATTTAACAGTTAGATTGTTTTAAATTGAGTATACCAGTGGAGCCCGTAGTAGTTGTTCTCAATTTAGAGCATTAAAATGGTAAGAAAGATGGATTCTTTCAACGGAGACTCCTCGTTCTTATAGAATTAAGTCATGGTCCCTAGTGTACCGACATGTATTTACCGTGGTGGGTGGGTGAAACGGATTGGCTACCTACTAGAGGTGGCACTGGACAACTTGATCCGGCTAACTTGAGTCATCCGACTCGGTCCGATCCAACTTGACCCGAACTGAATGGGTGGGTCGGTTCAAACCGAGTAAGCTTCGCCCAATCTGAACTCAAACCTAATCGAGTTCGAGTTACCCGGTGACTCGACCCGAAACTTGATCCGATTAGACTTGACTCGCTCCGAAACCCGACTCGACCTACTTTCTAACCCTACCCCGACCTGATCCCAACCTCTCTCTCTCTCACCCTCTCTCATCCGCAACCACCCACCACCATCACCCTCCTCCTCCTCCTCCTCCTCCTCCTCTCCTCATCTCTTAATTCGACTTGGTGCCAACTCGACCCGACTCAGTACTTTTGACTGGATTGGACTCGGTCCGGATCAGTCCAAGCTAGACCGAACTTGGATCAAGTCAGGCATGTTGGACTCGATATCGAGTTGGATGGAGTTCGAGTTAGCCCTAATTCAATCCGACTCAACTCTATGCCCAACTCTTCTACTGACCTTACCACTAGCCAATGGCTAGTGTCGGTGCTCTGTGGGCCCCACCATGGTGTGTGTGTTTCATCCATGCCGTCCACCCATTCTTCTAGATCATTTTAAGCTATGAACCCAAAAATGAGGTTGATCCAAATCTCAAGTGGACCGCATAGAATGCTCACCATTAAAAAGATTTCTTGAGAGCCACAAAAGTTTTGGATCAAGTTAGATATATATATATATTTTCCTTTCATCCAAGTCTTTATAACCTAATCAATGGTTTGCACGCGATGCCATGCGTGGCTCATCCATGCATGCGGGGCAGGTGGGGCGTGGCAGCTATCCCAAAAACAAAAAAAAAAAAATATTTTTATTTTTTGCATCTACCACCGGAGCAAGAGTAAGGATTCAGGTGTTTATGACTTTATCAACCGGTTAGATGGCAAATAAACACTCAAGTGAAATCCATGAAAATTTTAATGGTGAGGATTCCATCATGATTGTTTTCTGTAGTGTAGTCCACCTAAGATTTGAGTCAGCTTCATTTTTGGTATCATGCCGTAAAATAAGCTTTCAAAACGGTTAGACAGTGTGGATTAAAGGCACGTATTGTGAGCCCCAGAATTAAGAGTTCACCTAATCTACTCAAGATGTAAGGTGCAGAAGATATAATTTCATTGTCATCGCAGCTTATAAGATTAAGCTCTCACCTGCTGAGAAATTTATCAAATCCTAACAGTCCATTTATAGCCATTAAATGAATAATTATGAAAGTCGCTTAATATTCTGCTGCGGGACCTGGCAACATATCACCCGTTCATCTGGCAAACCTTTTAAATATGTGTCAGCCCGACGGATGGAGTGAAAATCTGCCCGGGCCCGGCCCATGAACACTGAAGGGCCTGTGAAAGCTGTCAATGCCAAATCTGGGCCAGGCCCATTTATTCACGGGCTGGACTTGAGACCCAGAAATTGTAAAGAGTCGTCTACTTAGGCCCAGGCAGTATGACTAAGTGGCACCTAGGGCTGAAAGTTAGGCGGGTTCAACCCTACCGACCTGACATTGGGTTGGGCTCGGGCAAGATATATCGGGTCCGATCTTAAGCTTGGGCCATACAAACACCAACCCGATAAAACTTGGGTTGGGCTCAGGGTTGAGGTCTCGGGTCGCCCGACCGAACCCGAACCCGATCAATATATAAGTTATAAATTATAATTGAGTGTGGATCGTTTGTGTCGAAGGCACACTAGTGATGTCAGGTCTCATTTGTCCACATCATTTCCAATGACTCAAGCTAACAAGATATGCCGGATTTCTCTCTCCCAAATAGATTGTGTGCTATGCTACATAACTTTTAAAAGAGTAGTTGTCCTATATTTTAGCTTGTTTTTTTAAAGAAAAAAATGAAATTCTTTATGACGAATAATCACATATATAATTAATAAAATCATGGATACAAAAAATAAATCCTATATTAAAATATAATAAATTAATGTAATAACGAAAATATTAACACGTATACCCGACCAACCCGACCGAGCCCGCTTGGGTTGGGCTTGGGTTGAGAATTCCCAACCCGAGGTTAGGTTGCGTTGGGTTAGGTTAGGGTTAAGGTATAGGAACCTTGGGTTAGGTTAGGGTTGAGCACCAACCCGACCCAACCCGCCGACTTTCAGCCCTAGTGGCACCATCCCAACCGTAGATCCAACATATGCATGTAATGAATATGAGACAAGTGCACTCGCCCTGGGAGCTGACAAGTACCTGCGCAAGATTGTGGCCGTTGGTCAGCAAACTGTAGCCTGTCTTCATGTACGATATAAAAAATTAAAATTAAGATTTTGTGATCAGCAGGCATTCCACCATGTATGTGGCCCACCTGATGATCAGATCAGATTAATATTTGATACATGGCATCTATTCATCGGCCATAGCCTGATGAATGGATCAGATCTATAACACGTGCTTCTCATTTCCACGAATGAGGCGAGTTCACTTCCAAGATCTGGTAGAGAATTCTATAGACCCGACGGACCACCCATGTTTTTTTATTCGACCCAAACAAAACCTACTTACCAAACTAGACCTCTACTTGTAAGCGAACGAAAATACCCCTACTTTTTCCAACTGCTTTACCTTAAAGACTAAGGATATTTTTGTCCAAAATTCTATTTTCGTACTCTAAAAATCTACTTTATTAGCATAAGTTTTGAGGGCATAGAAAAAAATAAAAAAAATAAAAAAAAACATGCAAGGAAAGAGTCTACGGTGTTAAATTTTTCCTAATAAATATGTGATCTGATTCAATACATTCCCACATATTGCTGTTTCTTATATCAGCACTATAGCAGTTGTGTATGATGAGCCATATTGCAAAATTCCAAACCATTTAAATGACGGGGCCCACCAATGATGGGTGATATCTGAAGGAGTATTGAAGTTAGAATGTCCTGTCAACGGCCCACAGCATAACAGTTAAAAAGACGATCCATATTCATAGGAAAATAAATCCTTTTTTTCGTGTATTCCCATCAATGGTGAGGACGATCATATAAACGGTTTGGATCATTGCAATATAATCCGAGATTCAACATCTACGGTCCCAGTGTAAAAATAACCATACATCCGCCGCCCGAGGTATTCCTGTGCCCGAGCTCTGTGGTTCCCAAAGATGTGTCCTTGAAAAATCCACTCCGTCCATCTGTTTTGCAAGACCACGGTAGGATAGGAGCCTAAAAATAAGGCAGATCCAAAACTCAAGTGGGCCATACTACCGAAACAATCGGGATGATATTTTTTTTTACTATAGTTTATCTGAGTTTTAATAACCCTAAGAACGGTTTGGATGGCATATAAACATCATGGCCGAAGGTTTCAACGGTGGACATTTATGTTCCCTTTGTTTCATTTGGTGTGGCCCACCTGAGCTTTTTATCAGCCTGATTTTTGTATTTCTGTCCTATTGTCATCTTTTAAAACGGATGGACGGAGTGGATTTATCAAATACATTTATGTGGACCACACAGCCCCGGGCACAGGAATATCTCGGTGACCGGGGGTCACAGGCAATCCGCTTCCTATTCAAAATAACACGTAGATATGGTACGAGGATATTTCAAATGATGCTCGCGAATCTCAGCCATTTATAGCATTCCAGCGACCACACATTAAATCATGCGGCTATCGATAACGACCCAAAACCGCAATTAAATGGTACGGCTGGATTTAGAAGATACGGTAGAGATGGAAGATCCAAATGTGGTAGAGCATCTCTCCACAGCATACGTGGCAGGGTGACTTATCATCGCAACCGTTCATCTAGTTGCTCCTACTACAGATGGGAGATTGGTCAAAATAAATATATGACTGATCATCTCAGCCATCTTATCAGAGGCCTTTAAAAACAATGGTATAAAACCATTCATATAATTACTTAACACAAGCCATAAATGATAGTTCCCAGTAGATGGATGGTCTCGATTGATCCAGGACTAAGTTGTTTGGCATCTCTGGTGGCCCACCACGTGGATGGAATATACGAGGAAATAGAAATGACTGGACAACTTTGATTGTCTCTTGTTAAATGTGAACCGTTGGTTTATTTTGGACCAATGATTCTTTTTCGGGCCACTGATCGGGTGGCCGACGCTGTCTCATCTACTTGGTTTCCAGGAGTTCGGTCATTACCGTACACTAGTTGCAAGTGGTGTTCCTAATATTGGTATCACGTTAAGTACGGATGCGTATGGGTAATTACGCATGCGATATATTGATTGTATCATGTAATATATTATTGTTGTTAGAAACACACGGAGGCATTGAGAAATTTGATGAATTTTTTAATAAAATTTTAAAGATTGTAAAATAAAAAAACATTAATACATACTTACGGGGGTGTACACCGAGTCAAATTGAGTCGAGCTAGCCTCAGCCCTACTCGGCTCGGCCATTAGTTGACCCCAGCTCGAACTCGGCTCGGCTTGGCTCGGTCCTCAAGCCTGACTGGCCAGCTCGACTCAATTCGGTCAGCAGCTCGAGCAAGTTCGAGCCGAGTTCGCCTGTGCAGTATTTTCGCAAACATATGGACTGCATATTCAAAATCTCAATGTATATAAAACATTAGTAGTGGTTTAACAGGTATTTTATCAAACACCTTCTAAGCAACATAAAAATCAAGAAAAAAAATGGTATTTGTTTCACATACATACCTTCCTTGCCACCGGTCATACTTTGTTGAGTCATTTCATCAAACACTTGGTGAGCAACATCAATATCAAAGTAACCAAGTCACCGGACTGGTTCGATTCGAGTTCGATTCGAGTTGGGTTCGATCTAAGTCGAGTCAAGCTGGGCCGGCTTGAACTCATTTTCGAGCTCAAAAAATCAGCTCGACTCGGCTCAAACTCAGCTTCCAACTGAGTCGAATCGAGCTTTTTCGAGTCGAGTCGAACGAGCTAACCAAGCTAGCTCAGTTTGTGTACCCCCCTACATACTTATAAATCAAAATATTATAAAAAATGATCGCACATAATATGTTTTCTTTATATAAGGTCTTAATATATCTTTTGTTTAATTGAATTAATGCAAGTATATTCAAAGTTTATTCATATAATTTATAAATGTAAAAATATGTGTGGAAATACAAGCAATACAATTAAAAGCAGAAGAAGAAACACTAGATCAAGTTACATACATATTTGATTTTATATTTAGACATAAAGATTGCATTTGATTTGCGAGAAATTAGAAAAATTAATTTTTATTATATTTTATTTTCCGCGACTTACTTCATCTTCTTAAAATCTTGAAATCAAAACTTTTAATTTATAATTTTTCATGCAAAACAAGAAAAATTATGTATTGGTAACAATTAAATGCTAATTTAACATGATTTATATTTTTAAAAAATATATTGAAAATTAAAAATACTCGTTAGATCAAACATGTAAGATAAATCCCATTAGTACTAGTGCATTTCATGTCCCACAAGTAAGATACAACATATATGGTGAGATATACGTATGATATTGTAAATACTTAAAACAATGGTCGCACGAATAAGTTTTGTTGCATATGTCTGGGCCTATAGTTCAACGATCCAAGCCGCTTGCGCTATGGGCTCTACAAGAATGGCCCAAGCACCAAAAATCTACTAGACTGGAAGATCTGAGCCACTGGATCTTTGAGCTTTTCCTGCTTGAACATGGACCGTGGCTTCTATTGTTTTTTACTTCCTAAATGGAACCAAGCACATTTTTCCAACGTCCAAATGTGGTTGCACGCAGTAGTAGTAGCTCATCTTGACCGTTCGTGGAATGCTGGACCTCTTGAATAATAGGTAGAACAAAAAATCTCAATGAAGGATAATCCTGACCACTCAATCTATCAGCTAAGTTTTTCTCATTATGAACGGTCCATACATCTCCCAAATAACGCTCATCTTATCAGTCGATGCTGGATCAACAAATGATGGGTCCCCATTTTTCAGAACTAGGAAGGGTGTAAACCGTGCAAAGATCTAGACCATTCATGAAATGCTAAACCTTTTAGATAATACCTGGAAAAAAAATCTCAATGAAGCATAATCCTAACCATTCAATCTATTGCCTAAGTTTTTCTTATTATGAGTGGTCCATGCATCTCCCAAAAGATCTGGATTAACAAATGATGGGTCTATTTTTCAGAACAAGGGTGTAAACCATACAAAGATCCAGACCCTTCAAGGAATGCAGAGCCTCTTAAATAATAGATAGAACAAAAATGTCAATGAAGGATAATCCTGACCACTCAATCTATCTCGTAAGCTTTTCTCATTACAAACAGCCTATACATCTCCCAACAATGTCATCCTATCCATCCATTTTAGATTAGCAAATGATGGGTCCTATTTTTCAGAACTAGGAAGGATATAAACCATGCAAAGATCTAGACTGTTTAGGGAATGCTAAACCTCTTGAATATACATAGCACAAAAATCTCAATGAAGGATCATCCTGAGCACTCAATCTATCACCTAAGTTTTTCACATTATGAACGGCCCATACATCTGCCAGCAACACCATCTTATTGGTTGATTCTAGATTAACAAATGATGGGTCCATTTTTCAAAATCTAGAAGGGTGTAAACTAAGGGTGCATGTGGACCGGTAGAAGTGGTAAACCGGACCGGAACTGACCAAACTGCACGGTTTGTTCCAATTTTGAAGTGCACCGGTTTCGGTTCTGGTTTTGAAAATCAAAGAACCGATTAGTTCGGTTCAGTTCTCAGTTTGGGATTATGTAGAACCGAACTTGGAACCAAACCATCCCACATAATAAATATTTTAAAAAATAAAAAATAAAAACCCTAATCCCTATACCATGATTTATGGTTTACAATGCGCCCTTCGATTGTTTCCATAAATGTATTTTTGCATAACTTGCACAATATCTAAACCATTCATCAAATGTATCACAATACGAATGGACATGAACTGGATTACTTTTTTTTAAAAAAAAAACATACAATTGGGCTGGATTATCAAAAGCCCAGAACCGTAGAATTGATCCAAACGGAACCGGTTTTTACGGTCCGGTTTTGGTTCGGTTCAAGGATGCAAACAGTCTGGTTCTGGTTCCAATTTCCCTGGAACCATTAGGAACGGTTCGGTTTTGGTCTCACTCCAGAATTGGACTGAACCGACCCGTATGCACCCTTAGTGTAAACTGTGCAAAGTGTTGGAAGTTGTTGCTTGGAAAACTATTTAAAATAAAATTAAATTAAAATGAAAAAAGAATGAAGACTAATTGATTTGAAGAAATCAAGGTGCTATTTGGAGTCACTTGACTTGAAATTGAATTTGTCCTTCTTGGACCGCGTCCCCAGTGCAATAGGATTCTTCTTGGACAATCGACCTTCGGATGATAAAATGACTATTACCCCATCCTAAGAGTGCATTCATTATACAATGGCTCAAATCATTTGAAGTTTTAACCCAACACTCAACCATACTTTAAAGGCAAAACTAAGCCTTTTTTTTATTCTTTTTTCACACACTTGAAAATCAGACAAAAAAAAGTATATTCATGAACTTTGTAAAGACACCCTTAAAGGGCCAAATGATCTTCAAACTCTTGTGAACCTTTTAGAACTCATCATATGTGATGTGATTCCAAAATATGAATGGTCCACGTAAAGAAGCAACTCATGAAACCCCCGAAGCTCAATTTATGCTTTGATCCGAACTTTAGTGGGCCATGAAAATGAAAATAGTTTCCTCCCTTGATTTGCATTTCTCTTTACTATGTCCCACTAGAATTTTAGATCAGATTAAAAAGTCCCTTAGGGTTTCATGGGATTCTACATCACATGGACCGTTGGGATTAGCCGCCCATAACATGTGTGCAAAGGTACTCATGTGTGTAAGTGCGCAGGTGAGCGTGACTCCCCTTGGGTATTAAGATACCATTTTAAAATAGGTGGTGACTCATAGGTTTGAAAAGACAACTATTTGAAACAAAAAATTTAAAAAAAAAAAAAAATTATATATATATATCTCGCAGTCTTAAACACATGTATGGTTACAGCCAGACCTTGAAACATTAAATTATTTTTAAAATAACTTAAAAATACAACACAAAGTTCTAAACCGATCATGGAATGCTAAATCTCTTGAATAACACATAGAACAAAAATCTCAATGTAGGATAATCCAAACCACTCATCACCTAAGTTTTTCTAATTATGAACGGCCCATAAATCTCCCAACAACAGCATCGATCCTATCGGTCGATTCTAAATTAACAAATAATAGGTCCCATTTTTCAGAATCAGGAACCGTGTAAACCGTGCAAAGATGGGCCCACATATCATATCAGAAAAACGCTCGCGCACCTTGTGTAGCTATCTACCGAGGTCACTTTCTCTGCCGCTGAAAGCATTCCTTAGCCTCCAAGAGTTTCCTTCATGTGCTTTAGGCTGTAGATGAACTTTTCTTTCCTGGACATTGATGTGGGTAGTTTTGTTTTATCCTTAACAATATAGGCCTATAAATATCCTGTGAATACCACGATGTATGTATTTTATTCACACTGTTCATTTATTTTTCAGCTCATTTTAGGACATAAGTGAAAAATGATGCAGATCCAAAGCTCAACTAAACCATACACAAAAAACAAAAAGGGTTGAATGCTATTGTAAATGTTTTATTTGCCATCAAACAAGTTCATGAGGTCACATGGATCTGGATGAAGGAAAAATGCGAATATAAGCTCGATCCAAAACTTTTATGACCCTGATATTTTTTCAGTGGTGGGCATTTTGACGTCACTGTTTTATCATGTGGTGTGGTCCACTTAGGCTTTTGATCTGTAATATTTTTAGGACATGGCCTGAAATGAGCTGGTGAAATGGATGGATGGTGTAGATAAAACACATGATAATATATCATGGTGGGCCCCATAGCTTGGGATACGTTCTGCCGCGGGGATATGAGTATGGGGTCCTTGCTTATGCCTCATGGGTGTGTGTGGGGTGTTAGTGCGTGTAAACTAGAAAATAGGGTTATGCGTTTGGTAGGTGCCATAAGAGATTCTTCTTTTGTCTTTTCTCATGAATAGGGATGTGGACAGTTTTTCTCGTGACCAGGATTTTGGCATTTCTTCCCTTTTGTTGTTTTCGTTTGCTTCTTCTTTCTTTTCTTTTTTTTTTCATCCGATTCATCTTTTGTACCTTCATGCATGTTGCTGAGGTATTCAGTGCTGTGGGCCCTAACATTATGTATGTGTTTTATCAATGCCATCCATCCATTTTTCCAGCTCATGATAGTACATTGTCTCAAAAATGAGATAAATTTAAATCCCGAGTGGACCATGTTGCGGATTGAATGCCCACCACTAAAAACGTCTTAGGCCACGAAAGTCTTGGATCCAACTGATATTTGTGTTTTTCCTCCATCCAGGTCTCTATGACTAATATATCAATAGGTTTGAACATTACAGTGGTACTTAGAAATTCTCTAATGATAGGTGTTCAATCAACAGTTTTTTTTTTTTTTTTTTTCATGTGGTATGTTTTACCTGAGATTTAGATCTGCTTCATCTTTTGAATCATACTTTAACATAGGCTATAAATAAATAAATAGATGGCATAGATAAAATACATACATCATGGTGGGGCCCATGACATAGACTAGTACTGAGAATATGGATGCTGGGAGGGTACTGAATCCTTGTCCCATTTGATCAGCTCCGAGGTAATAAATATTTCCAAGGCGTGTTTGGATGGCTAGGATAATGTTATATAAATGGATAATGATTGCCACGGTAATCCAAGTAATGCTGTATGTAATATTATATTATTATTGGAGCTTCAAATTTTTAATATACATGTACTGTACTCATGTAATTACATTAATATAGATATAACTTGTCTAGTATGTGTTATATCCCTACTGTTATCATTTTATGGCATGAATTTAAATATTAGCTTCATTCAATGCTTCTATAAGGGGTCGTTTGGCACCATGGATTCAAAGGGGTTAGAGGAGTTACAAATCACATCTAACCGGGGTTTGAAATAGACTGCAATGCTTGGATTACATCTAAAATCCTTCCAAGAGTTATGATGGGCCCATGAAACTATGCCACCTCACTGGAAACAGATTGGCAACTCCCCCTGCCACCAGCCCCGGTGCTGGTGGTCGGTGCTATGTGGGCCCCACCATGATTATATGTTTCATCCATTTTTAAAGATCATTTTAAGGATTTATCCAAAAAATGAGAGGAATATAAATCTCAGGTAGACCACGCCACATGAAAATAATAATTATTGGATATCCACCATTTAAATCCTCCTAAGGCTCACTGTAATATTTATTTGACATATAATCTATTGATTAGGTCATACAAACCCAAATGAGGTAAAAAAAAAAAAAAAAGCAGAGATCATCTTGATCGAAAAATTTTATGGCCCCAAAAAGTTTTTAATGGTCGACGTTCATTCAACACTGTTTTCTATAATGTTGTCCTCTTGAGATTGGGATATACCTCATTTTTGGTCTCATACCATAAAATGATCTAGAAAAATAGATGTACAGCATGGATGAAACACATACATCATGGTGGGACCCACAGAGCACTGACCATCAGCCATTGGCTGTGGTAGGGGGAGTACCCAATCCGTTTCCACTAACAACCTTCCCAACTACTATGATTTGACAGCTTGATTTATCCAATTTGCTACCAGAAATAATGATATAAGTTTTACATGATCTTAGGGTGGGATCTAGGGCTGCCAACGGTCGGGCCTAGGGTAGGACTAGTCCTGGCTTTTGAACTGTTTCGGGTCAGCCTTATTCAAAATTCTTTTTTTCAGGCCCAGGCCCGAGCCCGGCCCACTGACACCCCTAGTGGAATCCAGCCATTCATACACGCATTCAAATTCACATGGCATGGCACACATGTGTTTCGGAGCAGCTTGATTTTTGGAAAATTCATTTGTACTGACGAGGGAAATCAAATGAATGGGTTGGATGGTCTATAAAAACAGTGGGCCCTACAGAAAAATAATGGTAGTCTTCCCATCCCAACCGTTGCCTACCTTGTGGCTTTTTTTTTTTTTTTAAATCATCATGATCTTTGGATTCCAGCATGAAGATGAGGCAGGATACTGATGGACGGTTTGGATCTCATGAAAGTTACAGACACGTAGCGTTCTGTGAGCGAGAGTAACCTTAGCGAGGTACATAGGCGAGGCACGCTAGCGCCGCTCTTATCGGGAGCGGATTCGGTGTTACCCGGGTAACAACTGAGTGGGTGTTACCCTTACCGTGGGGCCCACTTAATAATTTTTATATTTTATATCCACGCCGTATATACGTTTATCTAGAACATTTTATGACGTTTTTCCAAAAGTTAATTAGATCCAAATCTCAGGTGGACCACACCACAGGAATCAGTGGTTATTGAATGCCTACCATTAAAAACTCACAATAATGCCCATGTAACGTTTCCCTTCCATCCAACCCATTGATAGTGTCAACTGGTCAAGAAGACCTGGATGAAAGGAATTATAAATATCAGATTGATCCAAAACTTTTGCATCCCACAAGAAGCTTTCATAGTCACTCATAAATGTTTCACTTTTGTGGACAGCCTGAGATTTGGATTCGATTAATTTTTTAGATCACGTCCAAAAATAATGTGAAAAAAAAAGGATGAAAAGCATGGATATAAAGATAATTCATCAAGGTGGGCCAAAAACAGTAAGTGTAACACATAATCCGCTCCCACTCTTAGTGGACACTCAGCACTTCTTTCTTTTTCTTTCTTTCTTTTTGTCTCTTTTTCTTTTTCTTTTTACTTTCTAGTGTCTTTTTTTCCAAGGGTTTGTTTGAGTTGATGGAAAGCATAAAGAAAACAGTATATTTTATGTAACTGCCCTTTAGTTGTTTTTTTTTTTTTTTTTTTTTTTTTTTTTTTTTTTTTTTTCCTGTTTTTAGAAAACTACAGGAAACATCTTTTTTCACTTTTCATCTTTATTGGAAAATAAATATATTTATTTTTTTTCACATCAATCTTTAAAAATATATATATATATTTCTAACAATGAAAGGAAAATGAATTTTTTAGGTTAAAGCTCAAATGCAATTCTATTCATTTTCAATCTCGTCACTTATACCGCAAGTGCCAAATGGGATATTGTTTATCTCCATTTATGCCCCACACATGCCATTATGCCACATGTCACCATCCATTTTATCTTTTACTGTATATATGTAAAGACTCCCAATGTAATAATGTGTCATATGTGTCACTATTTATCTTTTCTCGCACCATATGTGTTATGATGCTACATGTACTACTATGCATCTTACTTGTGTCTCACATATGCGAAGCACTCCACATGCTCCAATGTGTCACACGTGGAATATCCATCTTCGATCCTCTAAATATTGCATGTCGTCATTTAGCTTTAATGACCACATGTTAAATATGCCCATGTGTGTCTTATATTACATGTGTCATTGTACAACTTTAAGCATCTTGCATGTACCACACTTTTGTAATTTAGCTTAAAATGCCCACATATGCCATATATGCCACACATGTCATGGTTCATCTCTAAACATATGCTATGTATGCCACATGTGTCATTGTTCATTTCTAATATATAATATATGCCGGTGACTACCTAATTTATTTTTCTAAAAAAAAAATATTTTCCATCAAACAGTTTCTTGAAAATAGTATTTCCATTCCTTTCATGGATCTAAAAATGCCTTAGGATTCGTTTGGCATCGATTGGGGGGGTTTAAGGGAATTTCAAATACCCTAGTATGTTTGGCAACATAGAGTAACTAGGGGTTTCAACTCCACTCCAAGAGATGGTTTAAAATTGAAGGTGAAAACTTAGATTACATCCAAAATCATTTCAAGAGTTGCATGTGTAACATGTGCGTCACTATGTTATTAATCTATTGGGTATATGGCTCATTAATGATATCCCAAAACAATCAAATTATCAATTGTATCACTATAATCTAATGCAATGATTTGTGCAGTTGAAACATTGTCCATGTAAATCAATGGTTAAAAATCATTTTTTAATCACTTGAATGTTATTTTATGCTTGTGGCTAGAGCTGGGCATCGGACCAAGTCGGATCGGACTCGGTCCAACCCGCTCCTATTCGAAATCTGCAAGGCCTTACCCGAATTCGATCCTATCCGAGGCCGGATCCAGATCATCTAACTCGCACCTATCTGAATCCCTATTGGCCTGAACCAATCCGAGTCCTACTCGGTTAGGAAAACCGAGTCGAATCGGATTGGGCAAAGTCTGAATCGTCCATTTTATTATTTCAACTGTTTCTTATGGTGTGATCTACTTAATCATTAGATATACTTAAAAATTTAACATCAATCCCTACAATAATCTGAAAAAACTAATGAACGGTGTGGATAAACAAAAAAAAATCAAAATTGCCCCACGTAGTTCCCTACAATAATCTGAAAAAACTAATGAACGGTGTGGATAAACAAAAAAAAAAAAAATTCAAAACAGCCCCACGTAGTTTACTTTCGCCGGGATGTGTGTGAGAAATCCACTCCGTCTATCACTTTCGCCGGGACGGGTAGAAGAAAGTAAGGCTGATTGAAACTCAAGTGGGCCACACTATAAGGTAAAGCGAGTATCGTAACGGCTACCATTGAAATCTTCTTCGGTCCACTGAATTTTTGGATGAGGCAGATAGTCGTGATTTCCATTAATCCTGTTGGTATTGACCTTATCAACGGTCTGGATGGCCTAGAAATACAACATTGGGCCCTATAAATGTATCAATGGCTAGCATCCCGATAACCAATTTCGCTGTAGTGTGGTCCACTGATTTTAAATTATCATTATTTTTGTATTAAAAATATAAAATGATCTTTATCACATGATGAACGGATTGGATTTTAAAAGCCGTATTAAGGTGGGCCATAAAACCGTTTGCTGCACTGGCTCCCATGATACCCACGAAAGTAGCAGGAAACGAAATGGCTTATTGAAGAAGCTTCATGCTATAGGCTATAGCTGTCACCGGCTATACAGCTAAGCTAATCTAAGAAATCGGATTGCGTACTCAGCACGCTCTCGTGGTACGGTGTAAAAACTGTTGGGCCCACCCTGAATGCATGTGATCTATCCACGCCGTCCATCCGTTTTTTCCATATTATTTTAGCGGTTCAGTCCAAAATTTAATAATACCGAAAGTTCCAGTGGACCATATCATAGGAAATAGTTGGAATAATGATTTCCACCGTTGAAACCTTTTTAGGGCCCACGGTGATGTTTATTTCTCATCAAACCTGTTCATACGATCACATAGACATGGATTAAGGGAAAAAAAACAAATACAAGTTTGATCCAACACTTCCGTGGCCCTAAGAAATTTTCAACGGTAGAAGTTCAATTTACAGGAAACGTTTCCTGTGGTGTGGTCCACTTGAGGTTTATATATACTTCATTTTTATTATCAAGCCCTAAAATTATCTGGTAAAATGGATGGATGGAGTGGATAAAATACATAAATCACGGTGGACCCCACAGGATTTACTCAGTACGCAATCCCCTCCCCTGCTCTAGGTACCTGTCGTGAGAAGACGAGCACTGACGCTCCTCGAGCTCCGAGTTGTACGAACGGTTGGAGATCAAAGTTACAGCCTTACAGGGCCCCACAGTGATGTATTTATTATATCTATACCGTTCATCTAGTTTTAGAGATCATTTTAGAGCATTATGAAAAAAATGATTGATATCCAAAGATCATCTGGACCACACCATAAATAGCAACAGAGATAATGATTTTCATCGTTAAACAATTTGCAGGGCACACCATAACGTTTAGTTTCCATCCGATCTGTCAATAAGGTCACAAAGACGTTAATGAAGAGGAAAAACAAATTTCATATTTATCCAAAACCTCTGTGAACCCAAAAAGGGTTTCAATGATAGACGTTCAATCTCCCACTGCTTTCCATAGTGTGGTCCACTTAATAGTTAGATCTATCTTCTTTTTTTTTTCTCTTAAGCCTTAATACGATATTGCCAAATGAATGGACGGTTTGGATATAACACATACCTCGTGATCAGACCCACAAAACTTGCAAATGTTACGCCAGCCCATTCGCTTTGTACACCCGCCAATCCGCTTCCGCCAACTTCGTCCGACCGTGAAGACTACAGGCTTTAAACATCTGTATGTGAACCATGAGTATGACTCGCTTTCTCTTTCTCCTTCTTCCGAACAGAGAGATCCCGTGAAGCTTCGAAACTGAATGGCAGAAAGAGAGATATAAATAGAAATAGGCAGATATAGAGAGATAGAGTTGGGGTGCTCGGGTGTACGTTGAGCGGGATTTTTTGGCGCCAGACGAAAAGCCAAAGATGGATAGGCTTTAAGACTTTACTGAGGAGGAATATTTTACAAAAATAGAGGGATATTTACATCCCGAGTCGGGTCGGGTCGGGTCGGATCCTTTCGGTCCGGGTTTTCTGATCGATTCTGTCCGGAGACACTACTATCCGAATCAGACCCGAAAAACGATCGGATCTGGATGGACGGACTTGATCAGGTCGATCTACAACATCGGTTCTGTTCGGAATGATACTAAGTCGGGTCGGATCTGGTCAGATCCCCGGATCGGGTCTAAAATGCCCACCTCTACTAGTTATGGCTCATTTGATGCTTGGAATTTCATCATTTTTGGGTAAAGTATAAATTTCTACGAGCTTATTACAACTGTGCCAAACATTACATGTGTATATTAATTAAAAATATTAAAATTAATTTAGTAATTAAATTCAAACCCCTGTAAATATACCATGCATAACAACTTTTGGATTACAAGTGATTTTGAATCCAGGGGTTTCAAATCCACACTCCCAGACAGGCCCTTAAAGTGACTCACGCTAGGAGAATCGAAGGGAGAATTTGCAACACACGTGCCAACGAGGCACACGTATGCATGATTAAGACCACTTATGGCGTGGCCACAACCATGCCCTAGCCAGAAAACCAGGCTGGTCTGCCTGTCAAGTGGGTCAGGTGAGTACGAGAAAAATGAACCGGCCTGATTTTTGGGTCAGGGGATATTCTCAGTGGGACCCACATGATAAATGGTCCAGATCTCGCATGCAGTTTGCCACCTTGCACGTGTGCTGCAGATTACATGTTGCATGATTATGTGCCACGTGAGCATTTCTTTCTGAAATGATTCCATGCTTTTGACTTATCTGGGTCTCTTTATGATTTAAGAAGATTCTGATAAGGTAGGTGGGCCATCTCTTGATATATGAACCGAAATCATCCATATAATGGACCCCACATGAATTGATTATGTTTGAAAAATCATTCTATCCGTCATATCAGCAAGTACTGTTACCAAATAACTATTTTTATTTCTACCGTTAATCTTCAACAGGCACTGATCAGACGGCTAGGATATTCCGATTTACTTTTACTTTCTTCATTTTTCCATACACATTTCTCACAATTAGATGGACGGTCCAAAATGATAAATAAAGCTTTTACACGTGTATACTGTAGAGATCGCTCTACGGTATTCCAGTTCTACCGAGCCCTCCTGCATTTTATGTCTACGACGGGACTCCCATGTTAGTTCAACACTATTTTTTAAATGGTGGCGACTCAAGTTCCTCACATGTGACACCTGCTTACATCCATCCAGACCATCCAAATGGTGGGTCCCATTTCTTAAGGAGAATATATATATATATATATATATATATATATATATATATATATATATATATATATATATATATATATATATATAATATATATATAAAATATCATTTCACTGATAGAGATATCCTAAAATATAATTAATGGATATGATATGGAAGGCTATTATTATATTGTGAATTGCCCAAATTCAAAGAGAAAATCAAATGATTATTATTATATTCTCAGTGCCATTTTTATATAACCCTCTACATATACATGGGTCAGCGGTTGGACGGTCTGGATTGTCGCGCAGCTATGCCATGTGTACGGCGCAAGAGTCAACACCAACTTCTGAATGGTGCAAAGATAAAATATTAAGTAAGTCCAGCCTCTCTCTCTTGTTTTCTACCGGACGCGAATTTCCCACGAGTTGCAGGTAGCCCGTGCAACAAATAGCTTTGTATGCCCCACTGTAACTTCCATATAAAATCCACTCCGTCCATAAGCATAATCATATAATATTAGAACGTTTTCCTAAAAATATATCAGATCCAAAACTCCAGTGGACCACACCAATCGAAAGTGGGAATGGGGAAGGCCACCATCGAAATCTTCTTCAGGCCCACCAATTTTTTGGATCATGATGATGTTTCCCTTGCTCATTCATCCTCGTGAAAATCACCTTATGAACAGATTGGATGACATATAAACATAATGGTAGACCCATGAAGGTTTCAATGATGCTCATCCTCCATCCCTCTTATTTCCTATTGTGGGCCCAAATAGATTTGAATCTGCTTGATTTTCGGACTCAAGTCGTAGAATGAGATGTATCAACCGATGAACGGACTGGATATCACATAGAAAAGATGTGGGGCTCCACAGTGCTTTTATTTTGCCAGGGCGGTTTACTAAAATCACGTTCTTCCCTATCGTGCTAAGAAACAAGGGATTAATTTTCAAAGACACAGGTAGGAATGTTAGTGTTTGGTAGCATGTGGTAGGTAGGAAAACAAGTATTCATATCAACCCAAGCTGGATAGAAATTAAAAAAAAAAAAAACAAACTAACTAACAAACAAAGGCATCTCTGTCTGTTGGAGGTGGGCCATAGACAGATCATGTCCGTTTAAAATATTCTCACTCAATTATTACTAAGTCCTATGTGATGTAATCAATATATAATGATAACGTTTGTTACAAGTGGGCCCACAACACCATAGCCATAGAGTTGCGGCTGCGACTGAAACCTGGGAACTGATTAGGTGGGGGGCCGGCCTCACCCAAGATGATGCATCCCTTGATGCAGGGCCCACTTTGATGCATGTATTTTATATCCATATGTCCATCTATTTTTCTAGATTGTAGGGAAAGAGTTCAAAAATGAAGAAGATTTAAAGTCTCGAGTGGACCACATTATAAAAAATAGTAGTAATTGGACATTCACAACTTATGATGGACTACAAGTTTTAGATGGCAAATAAACATTGTCGTAGCATTGTGGGGAGTCCTGGGAAGTAGGGGTATACACCGAGTCAAATCAAGCTAGCCTCAGATCGACTCGGCTTAGCCACTAATTGACCCCAGCTCGAACTCGGCTCGGTCCTCGAGCCTGACTGGCTAGCTTGGCTCAATTCGGTGAGCAGCGCAGGCCAATTCGAGCCAAGTTCAAGCCAAAATCGAGCCTATGCGGTTCATAAACACATACTATGCACTTTCAATTTCTCTCTATATGGAAATTAAAGGCAACATCAAAATCGAGAAAAAAATGATTTTTGTTTCATATACTTACCTTCCTTGCCACTAGCCGACATTTCGTTGAGTCATTTCATCAAACACGTAGTAAGCAACATCAATATCAAAGTAACCAAGTCACCGAACTAATTTGATCCGAGCTCGATTCGAGTTGGGATTCAATCCGAGTCGAGTCGAGCTTAGGTAAGGTTGAACTCGGTTCAAAAATTTTTCAAGCTCAAAAAATTAACTTGAACTCAACTTCGAACCAAGTCGAATCGAGCTTTTTCGAGTTGAGTCGAGCAAGCTAACCGAGCTAACTCTATTCATGTACACCTACTAGGAAGTTTTTAATGATGGGACATACCCACTATTTCCTATAGCATGGCTCACATGAGATTTGAATCCGCCTTATTTCTTGGCCATGTGGTACAAATATTTGGCAAAATAGATGGATCCTTGCTCTTGCTCGGGTGGTAGACTCTTAGGAGTTTCAACACCCGGTCAAGGGTTCGAGTATCCATAGGTGGTGAAAGCCCACTACGGCGTGAGTGTGTTGGGGTGTGCGTGTGTGCATTAAAATTATATTTAAAAAAAAAAAAAAGAAAGGTGGTTGGCCTAGGGCAAGGGCTACACCCTCAAGCATGAGGTTGGGCCGCACCTAATCCGCTTCCCTGAAAATTATCATCACAGCATTTATATGGAAAAAGCTTTGAAACTCTTAGCAGAGTGTGATGGATGATACGTAGGCACTTAGAAATTTCTTAAAATTTATATAATCGCATAATTTATATTAAACGGTGAAAATAATAAGTATTGGTTTAGATGTTTTGTAAATTACTCTTGCTCGGGTGGTAGACTCTCACGAGTTTCAACGCCCAGTCAAGGGTTCGAGTACCCATAGGTGGTGAAATTCCACTAGGGTGGGTGTGTGGGGGTGTGTAAAAAAAAAAAAAAGATTGACAATCCAAATTATTTATGGGACAAGATACACTAGTAAAGGTGGCTACCTCGAAAATCATAAAAAAATAATAAATAATAATAAAAAATAAAAAATCACGGACTAGCAATCAATGGCCGACAAAATAATAATTTACGAAATGGTACGTATTCAAAGAAAAAATAATAGTTGAGGAGACCATACAGATTCAAAGGATAAGAGTTAAATGCCCAAGTTAGTAAAATATTCACCATGCATTGCGCATCCATTGTTAGGCCCACCATGCAAACCGTTTGGATTATCAAACATGACCGAAATCCAAAGGCTATGGTCCCAACATATCAAACAATAACACATCCGGATATATTCCAGTGTATCCAAGGAAGGGGATCCCGCACCGAGTAACTCATTATGCTAAAGTGTTATGTATATGTCTTATCCATTCTGTCCCGTATGTTTTATCAGATCATATTTGGCTATGAGCTCAAAATTCAAGCATATCCAAAGCTCAAGTGGACCACTCCATAGGAAACAGTGTGAAGGAATGCTTACCATGGAAAAATTCTTAATAGCCACTAAGTTTTGGATCAAGCTTATATTTCCGTTTTCCCTTCATCCGTGTCTATGTGACCTCATGAACAGATTGACAAATAAATATCGCTGCGGGGCCCAGAGAAGGTTTCAACATTGAAAGTAATTATCCCCACTTTTTCCCGTGTTGTGATCCACTTGAATCATGTATATGCTTCAATTTTAGATTCATGCCCTAAAATGAGCTGGAAAAACAGATGAATGGCGTGAATAAGACACATGTATCTACAATGGGGCCCACAGAGTTTACTCAATACACTATAGTACTGCTTCCATCACTTTTCTTATAAGTTTTATAACTCAGCTGCCCCATTGTCAGGTGGGGCCAACCTTTATGAGAGGTTTAGATATCACGTCATTAGTTGGCTAGGAAATAACTTGTCGTCTTAGACACGTTTTTTTCTTTTGGTATGAAAGATGTTTTCTTAATTAACAATTAATATTAAAAAAAGAGAGAACATCACCAGTCCAACGGGTTGGCCCACAAGATATGGTCCATCTTCCAACCTATTAAGTGCATGGGACACCTAACTCTTTTAATAGGTTGGCCCCATAGGGAGGATGACCTAATACAAAATCGGCCTAATATATTCATCAGATGGGCCGCACTATAGAAAGTAATGTTCAATCATTGATATATAGTAAAATATAATCTGGCTTCTGCACAATATCATCATTATGATAGGGGACAACTTATTTGAAAGGTTGTATGTTACACATACTTTAAAGGTTGGAAGTCTTTCATTGGGTAGACTATAACTAGCAGTCCAACTAATTGGACTTAGGTAGACCTTCTCTTTATATATAAAGTTCAATAAAATAATGTTCTTTGTTTCTCACATAATGTAAGAGTGGAGAGATAGGAAATAATGGTTATTTTTAAGAAAGCAAGAAAGAAACTCTTTTCTTGGCGAGCAAGGCCAAAGCCCAAAAGGAATACAAAGAGAAAAGCATGGGACAAGGCCCCTATGAAGAATATTTTTTAAAAATACTAAAAGTGAAAAAAAGCTAATAAGCACTCACATCCTAATAAAAAAAGACCTAAAATAACTTGAGCCCTTATAAAGGGGTGGGATCCTACATCCCAAGTCAAAGAGGATTAGATATAATAAGCACACTCACTATCAACAACAATACAAATGGCTATGCTCAAAGGGATGGTAGCCAAACCTAAAACAAAAGGTTTGTGTACTCTACTAATGAGCCCAGCCTAACATCCAAGGCGTGAAATACAAGAGTGCACAAATCTCACAAATAAGCGCATCTCGATCCCATGAAGAAGAGTGTAATGGCCCATACTTTTTTAATAATTAATTGCGTTGATTTTGATAAATAATTATATGTATATATAATTATTAATCCATAGATACACACTCAACAATCTAACTATTCAATCATGTATCCAACAATCATGCATGCATTCATCTAACCATTGGTCATACTACTTTTCAATCATCCAAGCATCCATCCGTTGTTCAAATCATGCATCTAACCATCAACCCATCCAATCATCTACATTGTCCATCCATCTTACCTAATTATACATGTGTCTATCCATCAATCCATCCATTCGTCTAATCCATCCATCGACCCATCCAACTATCCATACACCCATCCATGTATACATACATCTTATAGCACATCAATCTATCCATCTGTCCAGCCATTCATCCATCAAAATTCAATCATCGAAACTAGTCATCCATCTAATCTAACAATGCATCCATCTAAACCATTCGTTCATGCATCTCATCCATCCTTGCATACATGCATGTATATCACGCATCACACGTGCACATGCAACACTCACACACACTCCACACGTGTCACACATGTTACACAGACAACCCACACATGCACCAATGGTGTGAGCATTGTTTCTAAAAGAGAGATAAGTTATACTTTTTTAATTAATATGTGTGCACGCAGGGCAAGCGATGTATTTAAAAGAGCATTAACTCAAGTCGTGTGGATCCTTCTCTATCTCGGCTACATCCTCTTGTTCTTATACCAAAGGTTCAGCCTCGGCCACATCTGTATGGTTTTTCATTAATAGAGGGTGAGTTGGCCAAACCTAGTGAGAATTCTCGACATAGTTCTGCCGATGCTAGAGGGCATATTTCTCAGGGGACGGGAGATCGAGTCTCTTTTTATACTTGTTGCCTTGCTTGAAGGCTTTTGTTTGGAGGGTAAAACGGTGTGATATTTGACCAGAGTCATCACTAACTAATTATTATGATCTTGCAGTCGGTTAGGCCCTTTAGAAATGCTTAGGATTGAGAATCTGAATATCCTTAATCCTAAGATGACTAGTGAGTTTACGTTCCAAAGATTCCGAGTAAGGGACAACGGTTACAGAGAGGGAATGTATTAGATACCCACTCTACCCGTACATATGAACAGTCTTTACTTCACAAGATCTGACTAATTTTCGAGGATAGGATTTGTTCTCGCATGCAGAGAATGTAATGCGATATAATGGCAATAATAATTGATCGATCCAAATTTTTTATGGGCAAGATCTGATTATATCGGCAAGCCACAGAGCATACATTTAAAATTATCTAGTGCAGGGTGTAGAGTATGTAGAAATGTAATATATGGGATGCTTGATGTTGTATTGAGGCTTATGATAAAACAACGACAAACTGACTAAGGTTTCTGGTGGGCCAATTTCGATTATATCGGCAAGCCTCAGAGCATACATTTGCCAATTAGATGTGAGAAAACGATGAAATGCAATATAATGCTGATGTATATGAGGAACAAGGGGTTGAAAAGGGAATGACTGTTGCACGATGATAATTCTCTGATTGGATGAAACTGATTGAAACTTGAATGGTAGTATAGCAAGGCTAGATCGAGTGGCTCATATTTGAACTTAAATGGTTCAAGAGACTCAGACTCTGGCTAGGCTAGGCTAGGTCAAGGCTAGACTCTCTCTCTCTCTCTCTCTCACACACACACACACACACACACCCTCCTTGGTGGAAGGATGTCTAAATGGCTAAAATCCTAAGGATAAAAAGGCTTTGAAATGGGAGTAAATGCTTCCTGGATGTCTTTGATGAGAGTCAATGAGTGCTTGAAATGAGAAGGGTAGGAGGTTATTTATAGCCTCCAAACCCTGTTTTCTGGTAATTCTTAGTAATCCCAGGCACAAAAAAGTGGTTGACGGGTTATGATCGAAAATTGCCACATGACATCATCTCATGGGTTGGATGAAGTAGTAGAAGGTTAATTTTAGGTAAAGAGATGGGCATCGGAGTAAATACACCTCAACCGCATACTTATAATCTGAGAAGGGGAGTTTTCACATGCTTGAGGGACGCCACCCCAAGGAGGAGGATTATCAGATGGCCAGTGGGAACCAGGTTGCCACCGGTCTCCACTTGGACTCCCTGCTTTGGCAGGTAGCCTCCTCTAAGTGTGTGGAGGCTCTGCTGTGAAGGTTGCTATTTTGAGGTTTTGTATATTTGGGTTTGGGTTCATGCTCGGTTTTGGGCTTAACTAGGTGAGTTGACTGGGTAGGCTGATCGGGCGAGTTGACTCAAAGATCTAGGGTTTTAGGTTCATAGTGTTTACGGTTAAACTGATTGGGTTTACAGGGTTGAATGGGCTAACTAGGTTGATTTAGGATTTAGGATTAGGATTCCTAGGGTCATAGGGTTTAGGGTTTATGATTGGGGTTTGGTTGACACCCATAAGTTCAAATTCAATCAACTTATCAGTTCGGGGTGGGGTGTCTACAAGTTCATCGTATCAAAATTAAAATAAAATGAAACATAATAGTTTAGAAACAATCATCCAACAATATAAATGTATGGAATGAATATATGCATAAATGTCGTGCAAATATATAAATACATGAATGCATCAAGTGAGATAATCGTCCATTTGCTTGAGTTGGGTAACCGTTAACCCGCATTTGTGCTTGACAGGCTTATATTAATTTGTTAGGCACGGGCAAAGTTACATCTAACCACTGGGTAAGCTTCCACCAGTATAGTAGGCATCCAGTAACGATTCTATTAGGTACACCCTCCAAGGAGATCTTCCCTAGGAATTCAAGCACGTAATGTGCATACAAGAGATGAATGCATAATTGTGGTTATACATTTATAAACAATGGATCACATATCAAACTGATATTACAGCTTAAAACAACATCAATTACATGCGAATAAGCATCATATAATTCTTAATTAAAACAAACCAACACATGAGTTCCACAACATTAAATTAAGTAATTCTACTTAACCGAAACAAGTGAATATTACAACAAATATTAGATTGAACATAACAGATACATTAAGCCAATCAAGCTACTTTATTTTTAATGGAGAGAAAACATATTGACATCACTCACTTGTATTTAGTGATAATGATTATATATAATATCGAATTAGATCAAGTTGAAATCCTTAATTAATACAATGACATAAATAAAATTATTTTACTAATTAAATAAATTCATATGATAAGGCCCACATTTGATTGATCATTTCTCTAATTGGGGTCGACACCAAGGTTTATGAGTTGTTCAATTTGGGTCTCTTCAAATCCTACCCTTAACACAAGGTTTATGATTATCTTAACCCAAATGTGGGACTCACCTGATCATAATCAAAGTGGTTGACCATCCAACGACATTAAAATGTTTGAACTTGCATAATATTTATAAATTTGCAATTATGATCGATTTATTAATCCAAATTTATCAGTTCAAAATCAAACAAATATATCCAGATGTCTATCAATCGAATCGATCACACTGTCAATCAAATCGACGTAAGGTCGATCGAATCGATGTACTGTCACTCGAATCGATGGTTTGTCGATCGAATCAACATGAATAGAAATTCAAACTTTTAGTCTTTGGACAAATTTTGACCGTGTCAATCGAATCGATATCAATCGAAAGTTCGATTGAAGGTCTCAAGATGCGATCCGATTCTAACGAATCGAATTGAGAAATTGAATATTTTTATTAATTTAATATTTTAGTGTCTAATTACACATGTTGAATAGATCCAAACCAATCATTGACCTTCTCTTGATTAATTAAAGGAGGTGACCACTAATCATGATTTAAACCATCCATTATGCACTACATAATTTGATACTAATTGATGTCTTACCAATACGACCCATCGGACGATCAAATCAATCAGATATTTTGGATGTCTACGTAGTTCGATCCCAAAAATCGAATGGTCCACATAGATCATATCTCACACATCCGATGATCCACAAGGTATACAATGTGTGATTTATTATATAGGATATTTCTAATCAGTGTGGCCCATCAGATGATTAGATCAATCTGAATTTGGGGTCCTAAAATATTTAGACCTTAGAAAGTAGATGATCGGTGTGGATTTAATCATATACATTAAAATAGTCAACACGATTCTCCGCGCCAAGTCGCAAGAGTACTCGCACATACAATTATATCTTTTCTCTAGATATCTCAAACACATCAATACAATGAATGTATGGTTAATCCATATTATTCATTGTATAAATCTCAAAAAAATAATTTACATTACCAAAAATAAAAGAAGAACAAATTTACTCACCGTCGATCAGTACAGTCCATCGGATGATCGAATAGACTCGGTCCTTGAGGTCTTTACATGTTTCAACACCGGGAAGCACACGGACTGTACAGACCAAACAGACCATTGTCTATATGACAAGAACCAATTCTCTAGACAAAAGCCAAAAAGCCATGTGCGTAGGAATTTAGATCTTTCTATACGGATTATGTAGATGCACACGATGGATGTTGGCTAATCTAAACCGTCCATCATGTAGATCATACTAGATTTACTTAAATCATAATAAAATAAATAAGGTGAAAGAATCAAATCACCAATCTGTATAGTTCGAGCTTAGGGTTTACTCCTCTCTCTCTCTCTTCTTTCGGTAACTTTTGCTTCTTTTGGTTAAGGTAGGACTCACTCATTCCTCCCTTAAAAATGAGAAATATTTAGAAAAGAGATGAACATGAGAGATATTTGAGGAATGATGGAGAGATAAGAGGAGATAAAGAGAGAATTACGAAACCTCTCTCTCTCACTCAAATTCAAATTTAAAAATCAATTTAAATTTGAAGAAAATTTGGTTGTTACATTACAAAGGAGGGTATAAAGAGATGTACAAGAGAGTGAGAGAGGAGAGAAAAGAGAAAAGCAGAGAAAGAGGTGAGTTTTCTCTCACATAATATTTTCTTTAAATTTTATTTTTTATTTAATTTAATTATAATTATCTTAATTTCATTATTTTTTTCTTTATATTTAAATGCAAATATGGATTAAGTGATGAAATTATAACAACCAGATCCATAGCTCAACTGGCAAACTGAGTGGAGATACCTCGTTTCAACACTTGAGGTCTTGGTATCGATCCCTAGTGGGGGTGGCTAACATGGAGTGTGTGTACTGACATGGGTGTGTGCTAACAAGCTAACCCCAAAAAAAAAAAAAAGTGATGGAATTATAGGGTTTATTGTGCAAATTTTGAATTTAACATTAATGATCAATTTTAGGCAATTTGGGAAGATTATTACATAATTTCTAGAATTACTACACATTTATGTATTTTTTTCAGAATTCTACCACTAATATGTTCATGAGGTTTTTTTTTTTCAGAAATACCGGGGGTTTTCTTTTAGATTTTACATTATAGGATTATTTTATTTTTGCACTTTCATTATTGTTTCATAATTTTTATAAATTTCAAATATAATTTTCGAAAATTTCATATTTGATTCATCACATAGCATACTTACTAACTACGTAGAACTTTGATACTGTGCGGATCAATTATAATTATTAAAAACTTTTAAGCTCTTGGTTTGATGATTTATGTACATACATGTTTTATGAATTCAATTGAAGAATAGTAAAAATTGAATGTTTTGAAAATATTTGATTCACGTATAATTGGAATCATGGATCGTTAGAATTGTGTTTGGAACACCAAAAAATAAGTAAGGTGATTGTAACCATTTGGTTGAAAATCCCTAAAGTATAAATAGGTGGGACGATCGTAACTCGTAGGCTAGAAATCCCAGAAGCCCAATTAGTACCACTTGCAATCTCTACTACATGGGTAAGTTGGAAACTACTGCCAGGATAGGTAGGTCATTGTTTGACCAACTAACATACGAATTTATCACTCACTATCGGCCCATGTGGGTCAGCATGTCAGGATTACAAAAGTTTCCCATATAGCCAAGTGAGTTATGGGAGAGTGTTGATTTACTGGTGTGAAACGACCTTGGTGTTAAGAGAATAATTGTACTAAATATTGTGGACCAACTTTATGCATAGCTTGCATCTATTCATCCATAATTTATCTCATATGAGATTGCATTGAATCTCTATTATTTTAAGTATTTTGATTTTTAAGTTTTATACAGAAACTTACAATGTTTTGAGAGACATGCTTTTATTGGATAGGATAGTTTTTATTTTGAAACTTGTGGCGAGATTTACTCAATAGGCTTCACAACTTACCCTTTTGAGATTTTAAAATTCATAAACATGATCTCAATGAGGTGTGTGAAGAGTTACATTTATATTTAATTTATTTTAAGCTTTCTAAATTCATTGTAATAAACATTGAGTGTGGAGAGATGGATGATCGAGGCGTAACAAAGATTTTAAAGAGTAAACGGTCTTTAAAACCTTTTCATTATGAACTTCAACACTTACAATAAGGCATTTGTAAGCCTATAGAACCCCATGAAAAGGATTTGAAAGTATTTTTTCCTTTTAACCCTTGATTGTCATGATTGAAGATGATTTTGTAGGTGGGTCTAGATAGGGGAGAATAGGAAAGAAGCCCAACTATGGAGTCGTTAATCTCAGCATAAGCTAAAGTCCAACCTAGATTAAGCTTGGATAATTCAAGGCATGGGGAACAACATGGATAATTCTATTGTAAGCTATGGGAAGATCCCAGTAGTTAAGATTAACTCATTGGCTTTGACAATAATAGTCGGCACTAAGTAAAACGTGACTCTAGACCTTACATCACAAATAATGTAGCAAAGGATGATATCTTTGGAAAATGTAGACACCTCACCTAATTAAGATAGTACAACTAATATGTATGCCTTCAAGTCCTCAAACTCGACCCAAAGCCAAAGCCCAGTCCAACTCAAACCTAGACCCACTTAGCCTTTGGACCTTAATAAACCAAGAGTGGGAAGCCGAAAGGAGTACCCAGGTCTCACCGAAGCTTTCAGTGAAAACTGAGCCCCGACCACGTGGCGTGCACCGCTCATTATATAAAATATCATGAAATTTAGCAACGGAGTAGGAGGAGAGAGAATTCTACGTCTCACCTCAAGAGTCCCACTTGGGCCAAAATGACTACTCTACCTCAAAATTTTTATATTTTTTTAATTACATCATTTACCACCCATCCAACCTGTCACGCCCCAAAATCAGAGTACAGAGTGTGCACCCTCAGACCCGAGCTTTAGTTCGTAACTCGGACACAAAGTGTACTAACTTAATTCCTTGACCAATTTAATCAGAGGTGATAATTACATTGAGTCTAAGTTTCACCCAATTCTAATCACACATACATAACACTTAACATTAATCAACCAGACATATATAAATCTTGACGACCATTAAAATAACACGAATCTTAAAAAGCATTCATTTATTATATCATCCTACTATAAATATGTTTATTCTAAACTCACATTGTTTATATGATATAAATCAAAATAATTTCTTAAAATCTCATAATCAATACCAATATACATTATATGCTAATCAAACTATTATAGCAAATAAATCAAATAATCAGAAATGGTCTTATGCTGCCACTTCGTATTCAGACAAGTATGGCCACATTTCACATGAGTCGTGTTCAGGTGCGGTGGATCCTTTCGGTTCCTGTGCCATCGTCTGCTAATGGCTTATCTATATGGTTTTTCCATCAATAAAAAAGTAAGCCGGTCAAACTTAGTGAAATAACCCGGCATGGTTCATAATCATAACAATTAAAATAATACAAAGTACTAAATGTAAAAATGTATACACAATGATATGGATACAAATGATGTATGAATGCATCAGATGAGATGATCGTCCATCTACTTGGATTGGAGATCGTCAACCCGCGTCCACCCATTGGGTAGGCTTCCACCTTTCGGTAGGCTTAGGCATAGCCCGCATCTGGTAACGCTCTATCGGGATCGACATTTCTTTCAAGGATGGCCCATAGGATCAACAATGCATTATGCAAATGCAATGAATGATGGATAATGCATGAATGTATCATTTTCATAACTACTATAGATACTTAAATAAGTGAATTTAATATACAATTATTATAATTCATATAATTCGGTACATATTAGCATGTGATTTATCGTTGTATACATTTACAGTAATTAAAATCAACAACATTGTAATAAAATACTCAAATCAGTACATTGATCAATCAAACAATCATAAACGATTTATTTTAATTCTAATGAATCATGAGACATGTTGGGTTACTCACCTGAGTCTAGTAGTGTAAAATCTATAAGGTAATCATGCTAGTTTGAATTTAAGAAATCCTGTCAATTATATCCACAACGTTATTATTTATCTGGTTATATTATACGGCAGGGCTCACCTTTGATTAACATCCTAAGTGGCCAAATTCTAAATGATCAAATAATTAAAATTTTCATATATAATATATTTATTAAATTCAATTATCAAAATTTAGATTTTTCTCTTTTCTTTTCTTTTTAAGATTCTGAAATTGAATGAAAAATGCTTGATAGGAGTGGCCCACCAAATGATTGGATCATTCAGATTCTTGAGATATTAACGTATTTTGTCTCTACACATTAGATGAGTGGTTTGGATTTAACCGCATATACACCGATGATTCATCTCAACCTTTTACGCTAAGTGATACCAACACATGTACAAAAAATTAAGCTTTCCTTATTAAACACTTCTAGATCTGACTAATGTGGCTCATCCGATGGTCGGATTGATCTGTAAATTAGGGCTCTTGTATATTTTGGCCTCAAGGATTGTATAATTCATACAAATGTAATCTGATTCGATCACATGCACACCAATCATAATTAGAAACTTCGCATAAAATTTTATACTTTCATCATCTTTACATCGCATTTACCTACAATTCAATGTAATGAACGTGTAGTCGATCCACACCGTTCATTGCATATATCGAGTCAAATTACATTAAATGCATAAAAATACTATAGAAGGATGATAAACATACCGGATTTAAGCTATCCAAAATCCTTGCTCTCTCCCTTTCTCAATTGTCGTAGGGTGCCTTTTTTTATTAATATCCAAGTTGGAGTAGAACTCCATTTAGGACACACTCTTTTTTAAAAAATGATCATTTAATGGATTAAGACTTCAGATATACGAAGAGGGTAGGGGTATATATTAGGGAAGCGGATTGCGTACTGAGTAACTCAGTACGCTTAGCGTACTGAGTAAACTCTGTGGGATTCACCATGATCTATGTATTTTATCCACTCCGTCAATCTATTTTATTAGATACTTTTATGACATGGGTCCAAAATTTAAGGATATCCAAAGCTCAAATTCATCACACCCCATGAAACGGTGTGAATTGAACTTATACCATTGCAAAATTATTGAGTGTCACATACTTTTTATATTAAGCTTATATTTGTTTTTTTCCCTTCATCCATGCCTTTGTGATAAAATTAACAGCTTGGATGACAAATAGACGTCACTGTAGGGCCTAGGAAGGTTTCAACGGTGGAAATCATTATTCCCACTGTTTCCTGTGGTATGATCTACTTGAGAGTTGGATATGCTTCAACTTTGGGCTCAACTCCTTAAATGAGCCGAAAAAACGTATGGACGGTGTGGATAAACTACTTATTTTAACGGTGGGCCCAACTGAGTTTACTCAGTACGATAAGAGGGTACTGAGTAACTCAGTACGCAATCCGATTCCATATATTAGGTAGACAAATTAATGATAGAGATAAGATACGAGATAAAATAAAGATAAGATAAAGATAAAATAGAGATAAGATTAAAAAAATAATTATTATTATTATTAAATTTTCACCGACGTTACACAACCAATGACAAGGAGTTGCCTGGAACACACATTCCCACAACCAATCACAACCCCTTAACCTCCTTCGGCCCCTCAGCTTCCTAAAATTTACCAAAATGTTGTCCCTCACACCTATAAATACCACTTTCCCCTTCACTCTCACATAATCCATTAACTACAAAAAAATCCCTAACCCTATCATCATGTAATGCCTCGAAAACTCGACACTTGAGTATGATGACTCAAATCTTGAGTCCTAGGGAGTTAACACTAAGACGGTCGAGTGCGTTGTCACTGACACTAACACTGATAACACCCGATTATCGCTGCTTGAGTATGGTGCTCTAGCTACGCAAACACAAGTGTTGCTTAGGAATGCCACATGGGAAAAAAAATCTTCAACATGTGTACTTAGTTAGATTGACATTAATCCCATATGCAAAATAAATCAAAGTAGCACATATTAAAGTCAATGAATATTAAAGATAAGCAAGGATAACTAAAACCATAAAGTGCATGGCAATACGAAATGACTTTTTCTCTTAGGTACAAATAAAACAAAAAAGAAATTTTTTATAGTTGGTCATTGAGAATAACTGTAAAACGCTTCTCTAGATGAAGAACTTTACTTGATACTCAAACTAAATCCAATATATGAGCGTATACTCGAATTACAAGTTAATGAATACTTTGATTACTTCTACAGATTACACTATGGAATGTAAATAGTAGATAAAAGTAAAGATTATACTAAGGAATATAAATGACTGATAAAGATAAAAATTACACCAAGGAATGTAAATGATTGAAAATCGAAAGATAAATTTTGTTTGGTTTGGCTAGTATGAGACGATTTTTTCTACTGAATTCATTTGATATTTATAACATTAACTTGACTAACTGGATACTTTCCACGTTCTGACGGTTACTATAACCATTTCAACACTATTTGCTTTACTCGCCTCTAAACCTATTATCTGTCCTGATAATTGATTTAACATGAACACCATTCACTCGACCACGTTCTCTTAATAGATAATGTGGCGCTGCTCAATAAACATAGACTCTATTGCCGCAAATTCGTCTTCGCAAACTTCTAAAGATCTTCAAATACACCACATAACTCTTTGATGATTACATACAACTTTTTTTGATTGGTTCTTTTACGAATTGACAAACATAGGGACGAACAATATCCACTGCCCGGAATTGATTACATGTTTGATCAACTGAAGGGTGCCCAATACCTCTCAAAGATTAATCTAAAATCCGATACCACCAATTGCGAGTCAACAAGGAAAATATATCAAAGATGGCTTTCAGAATAAGCTTCTTGCATAGGTTCACCATCGTGCATAGACAACACCTTGGCATATTTGAAGAGTCGAATTGACGACCATGAAGAACGTATATGAGCTGTATTTGATACTTCAGACCATACATCACTTCATGTACTCATATTTGACAACACACGGACCAATCAAATTCCACAACAGCTGTCACTGTGAACATCACACGAAGTTTTTGTGGGAAGCTATGTGAGTCGTGTGGAGATGCTTGTGAGAAATCCAATCCGTCGGTAAGTTTCTCTCTCAACTTAAAATTTAAAATCTAGCAAATCCAAAACTCAAGTAAACGACGCCACACAAAACTGAGAATATCAAACGCTGACCACTGGAGATCGTGGAAGGTTTTTTTTTTTTTTTTCTTTTCTTTTAATTTCCTGACAATTTCTGTGCCTATTTTTTATTTTATTTTATTTTCAGTCATGGTCGACTCCAGAAAAGTTTCAACGGTGAAAATTTTCATTCTCACTGTTTCCTACCATGTGGCCCACCTGAGTTTTGCATTTACCTGATCTTGTGCATTCCTATCCTATTGTGAGCTTGAGAAACTGATGGACGGAATGGATCTTTCACAGGAATATCCGTGGACCCCACATAGCTTACGACCAGAGGAACTTCCACGTGGGCTCCCTAGATCATTAAAAACCAGGGGCTCCACAGCACCACATTAAAACCCGAGTAACTAATGACATCCTGGGGCCGAGGATCATATACAATCGTTCTCTTTCGATCCCGCATCCTCGCTTTTGTATTTTTGTATTGATTGAAATCTCTCTCGCTCACATATGGATAGCGTCGAATGCAATCCCCACCAATTCGATCCAACAAGCAACTCCAATGCATAGCTCTTCCGCATGGTATTACCACGAATCAATCCCGACGCAAATCTCATTCTTCTCTCTCTCTATACGTACGCAGATATTCTAATTTTATATAATTTTCTGTCGTGGAGTCTATAAAAAGCGATTGTAATCACGAAAACATGAAAAGAGTGGTTGGATTCCTCTTTTATCTCTCTCTTTACCTTTTCAATGACTTTGGGTTCTCTTTCCGGGGTGTTTTGATACATTCTCTTTGAGGGTTGAGTAAAGATTGCGAGTTTTTCTGGATTTCCATGTGTTTTGGTGAGTTGGGTTTTCTGGTTTTTCTTTATTTTGATTGTTTTTCATTGGGTTCGATATTTGATTTTATGATCTGATTGGTGTTTTTCTTGATTTTTATGTGTTTTTATGAGTTGGGTTTTCTTTAGTTTGATTGTTCCTCATTGGGTTGGAGATTTGGTTTGGTTTTTGTGATCTGATTGTGAGTATTTTTTATGGATTTTTATGTGTTTTTATTTGTTGGGTTTCTGGATCTTCTTTAGTTTGATTTTTTTATTTTTTTTTTATTTTTATTTTTTTATTTTATTGGATTGGAGGTTTGGTTTTGTTTTTGGGATCCGAATCTGTGTTTTTCTTGGATTTTTCATTGTTTTAATGTTGTTTTTTTTTTGGGGTTTGTTTAATTTCATCTCTTTTTGGTCGATTGGATCATGATTTTGAGGATTTATTTTGAGTTGGGTTTTTTCTGGGATTGTATTTTTTATTGGGTGGCTGTTTTCTTTTTGTCTTTTTAATCTGATTGTGAATTTCTTTGGATTTTTGTGTTGTTGGGATTTCTCATTTTTGTTTAATTTCATTTGGTTTTATTATTATTGGGAATTTGGTTTCATCATCTCTTTAATCCGTTTGTGAGTATCTGTGGATTTTTTTTATTAGACGGTTTTCTGGGTAGTTTGGTTTTTGATCTGATACAGATCTTGTTTCTTCACAGATTTTAGTTATTTGGAAATGAAGGGGTGTTATTTTGATTGTACTTTTTAACAATTGAATCCTAGAAATTCCTATTGGATTTGTGGGTTTCTTTGATTGTTCAAGATGTCTGCCTCTTCAGTTTTGCGAATGAAAGTTTCTTAATTCCTTATTTATTTTCATTTCTAAGCCATTGCCTATAAATCACTCATTCGATTGGTATAATAGTGCTTTGAATAAGATTGCTACTTCTATTATTACGGAAGTTGTCTTTTTTTTTTTTTTTTTTTTTTTTTTTTTTTTTTTTTTTTTTTTTTTTTTTTTTTTTTGTTCTATTGGACATGGATGTGCATTTGGGCCTTTCACAAAAAAACGGACGTGCATTTGGGCATTAGAGAATCTATATCCAGGCCAAGATATAAAAGAAGAAAATAAAATAAAAGAACAGTGTTATGACACCATAATAGCCAAGTAGCATTACTGTCATATGATATTACAGGCTGTTATGAAATGGAAAAAGGAGAAAATGGAAATAACCACCTTTTTACTGAAAAACTGCAGTTTATAATCCATAATTAAAATTTTATGGTTTTCAGGACAACTTTTGTATATAACGGCCAACTTTCCAATTATATAATGGCCTTCTTTACCCCTGAAAATTATGGCAGTTATTTAAGAAGTGTTATTCATTACTTAGCACAATATAGAGCTATTTTATTTATTTTTTATAAACCTTGATTTGGACAATACGATACAAAGCGTGGATACCGCCATATCCTACTGTTTTCGGAAGTGTTTAGTGTATATTACATACTATACATATTACTTTGTTATTGTGTGTATATTTTATTAAGATGTTTGAATACAATATGAGATAATGAAGTGATGAATCTTATGTTTTTTGGACAATTTTTAGCTCCCAATATCTTTTATTTTCCTAATTAATTTCATCCTCGAGGTATGATCATATGCACCTGAGTGGGAAATAAGTTACCGTCCATCAATTCTTAAAAAAAAAAAAATGCAGAAAGTTACGGTCTGATGTGGAGATTTTTTGCACTTATGGAGACTTTTGCATCTTTTCATTTTTTTTCCTTTCTTTTTGTGAATTTAGTTATTGAAGGAGATTATAGGAATAATATGAAGTGAACCTCCTCTATTTTTTTTCAATGATGACAGGGTGTCCCCGCCCTTTTAAGGCAAGTGAACCTCCTCTATGAAGCTGGGGCTGTAGAAACTACCTTTGCTATGTCTAAGATAAGAGTCGTTTCATCTTTCACAGAAAGAAAAAAGATAAGAGTTGTTTCCTCTGAGTTGAGAGATTTTCCTTTTCTTTTCTAATATTTTATGGGATGAGGACAAAGTTGTCGATACGCTTGCTTAAGGTGAGAAGGCTCACCCTGCATCAGCTCATCATTTCTCGGTTTTGAATAATTGCTTTTTAACTATTTTATTTTTATAACAAAAAACTAGTGATCTTTTGAAGAAAATGTGGGCCTCTACGTGAAAATTTCTGGGCATGAAAGAATGGCTGGTCCAATCACTAGGCTGGCTAACCCCATATGAAATGAATGGATGGATCAAGTCAGACATGCTGACAGTCTGGCCTGCCTGATGATTGATGCATGGTGGGGCTCAACTTTTGCATGGCTGGATGTTGCATGCACTTGACACATTGGTGCGCGTTCTGGGGTTGGCAGTAACCATCCATTGAGGTGCTTGTGACCATGACTCTCTTTACAGTAGTGTGAACAAAGCTATAGTTCCATTATGTTGGAAGGGTGCACATGCTCGTATCCATGTCCAAGTTTCTGGAAACTGCCATGCCGTAGAGTGTTCCTGTATGTGTATTTGTATTAGCATATTATACATGTAATGTATTTATTAGTATGTCTATCTATCTAACCATGTGCATATTTCTATGTAAGCAATCAAAACTGATGAATGGTTCTTGCTTGGGTTTTTCTTGCCCAAGTTCAGCTCTTGCTTGTACCTTGAAAGGTGTGGCTAGGCTGTTGAAGAGATTGAACATTCGCTGAAGCTTTTGTACCTCTTTTTTGTCTTCATGCAGTTTCTGGCGCCTTGAAGTCTGTAAATGTAATTGGTTTCAATCAAAGCAGAACCAAAACCTGTTGCCAATTGTAGCCAACTTGGCCTTGCAATTTCTGGAATAGAAGAAGATTTTTAATTTTTCAAACAGCAAGACCAATCTGAGAAATAAGATTTGGAAGGTAAGAAATGGCTCAAACAGATTCATAGGCAGTTTTTTTTTTTTTTTTTTTTTTTTTTTTTTTTTTTTTTTTTTTTGTTTTTTTTTTTTTAATATTTTAAATCTACATTGGGAAATTCAGTGTAACATCGATTCAATGCACAACCGTTTGATTGAACATGTAAATGTGGTAAATTTTGTTTTTTCCTCCATTACAAGAGTTTATCTTTTGTTCACTGATTAGACATGGGTCAAAGAATATGTTATGATGCAGGTTTCTGAGGACACAGCTATGATGATTGAGTCTTATCGCAACCAGGCCGAGGTTCTGGTCAGGAACTACTTACTAGCAGATCCTTTCATCCCATACACTTCCATCATTGGTGGCATTTTCATGTGCAAAATGGTATCACCTCATCTGTATTTTTTATTTTCTTTTTCATTAAGTGGATCAAATGCTTTTTTTTTTTTTTAATTTTTTTTTTTTTATAGAGCCCTTGACATTGTGCTTGTAAATATCAAAACCTGCTCAATAGATTCCTATATTCAAAAGAAAGTCATTTCAGATTACACATGAATACATGGATCTGTCTTTAGTATTTTGTCATATGAATCTCAATTCTTCATCATCATGTATACTTGGCCCTGCCAAATGGTTGGGCTCGGCATTTGATCCGTCCTCCCAAGAAACACCCTGCTTAAAAACTGGGCCAAACTGCTTGGAAGCCCAACAAGCTGTCGGCATCTGGCAATTTCTGCATACCCAAGCCTAAACTCATTGCCCGTCAACATTGCCTCTTGACATGGGTCTTATGGTTACCTTCTTCCTTCGTTCTCTTCTCAAATTCTACAACAGCCAACCTTCTTTTCTACCCCTGATTTTGTGGTTCCTTCCTCCAATCAGCTTTAAGCTTGCTCTTACATGACCCTATAACTCGTGTTTTAGAAAGTAGATGGACCACCATAGCAAGGTCACAATTTCATCATGGCCATGCCCCAACTATTTGGGCTTGGGTAATTGGGGATGGATGAAATTAACCAAAAAAGGGTAGAAAGTAAATTATTTAAAAAAAAAAAAAAAAACAACCAATAAAACAAAGAATAATGTATAACCATTGATTTATTGTTATTATTATTATTAGTTTTTTTTTTTTTAAGGGATAACAAATTGCATTAAATTAAAAAGATGAAATGGAGTTTTTGAAATACATAAAGGGTAAGAGGCTCAATATACTGCTGAAGAGACAACAAGGGAATTAGCATCTCAGTCCCCCTAGGCAAACAAAATGTTTAGCCCAACAGAAAGGATGCTAATCTCCCTAAAAATATGGCACAGACCCTCAGGATCAGACCTTCTCCTCTAGCCCATAGTAAGATTGACCTATTCACTCCTTCCACTCTAATATTAACTTGCTGAAAACGTGAGCGTACAAGCCGAACAATTGATTAACTAAAAAAAAGCAATAAAGAAACATCATCATCATCAACTACACAAATCCTATTTTGCTATTCCAGCCTATTGGGGAACATATCCTCAGTTTTTTTTAAAAAAAATTATTCAGTGACCGGGACTGACTCGTTTCAACCCTTGATGTAGGATGGGCGGCCTAGCCTAGAATAATGCAATGAGATCATCAACGGATTAACTAGAACAATTTAAAGCATAAAATAATGCTAATCAATCACAAGCTTAATGTATTCAAATATTTAACTATGCTCAGATGGGACTCGGCCAATCCAAGTCGACTAGGATAAGTCACATCTGACTCGGATGAATCAGCAATCCATGGTTAAACTGTAGTAATTAAGTCTTTTCTTACTATCCTCATCCTTGTCCTTTTGGGCATTCCCTTTGCCCTTGGAGAACCTTCAACTTGAACCAACTCACTCCTGATCAATGTAGTCCTTGGTCTTCGTGGAAACCTATTAGTGCTATTCCTAAGATTCTTCAAATGCATTCATATCTAATTCCATCCTTCATCGTCCTGCCACCCATCCATCTCAACATCCTCGTTTCAGTTACATTTATCCTATGAACGTGATCCTTAAATGCCTAATAAAAAGTGTAAAAAAGGAAGAGTAATTAATGATCAAAATTTGGAAACTAGTAATATAAAAGTTGAGTGGGCTGGGGGAAGTGGTGGCTGTGTTAGCCTCTGATTCCCTGCTTTTGTTTTGCTTCCAGCCCTATCTCAGTGCTGTTTTCAATGAAAGATCTGTTACCTTTCAAAAAAAAAAAAAAAAAACTAGTAATATAAAAATTGGAATCCACACACTCACAGACAGAAAGACAAAGAAAGGGGGTTTTGGAGGGGGGAAACCGTGGAAGAGTAGAAGTATAGGATAACCAATGCACGTGGAGAAGGTAATGGTGAACAAACTAAACCCAACACCTTAACAAGGAGTGGAATGAATTTGTGGACTTAAATCTTCTGTTGTTATCTAATAAACATTTAAAATCTTAGGCACAATGTACAAAAGGAATCTTAGGATCCTCCATTTGAAGCTTTGCACAATATACTTAGGTTTCCAATTTTGATAACTGATTATATAATAGTTCAAATTGATAGATACGCGCGAGTACACATGCATACAGGATTTTGCTAATGTCAAAAAATGGACAGCCCAGATTGAGTAGAGAAACAAAATAAGTCCAATCATCATCTTGAAACATGTATACGATAGATCTCACTTTGTATTGTTTATGATTCCAAATTAGCACTTTGGTTTGATGATTATGTGTGATTTATGGCTCATAAGCAATGCGAGAGTTGTAACAAATTGGCCTCATTCAGAAGGTTAGGATCATCCGATTGGTGTGGTTCTTGCACCATCACTTGCTCCAATGGTTCTATTGAATGAAACATCTCGATTGATGACTGGGTATCCCATGCATCATTTAAAAGCTTTGGGGATGCTGCTAATATCCCCATGAAGGTGGGGATGTTGGCAACACATACACACAGAGCTGGCAAGTGGTATGACCTATCGTCGGTTCTAACCATTCATTTGGACAATCAGACATTCACACTGCATGGGAAAGCCACGGTGCAAAAATCAGACCAATTGGACAATCCTAAACATCCGGTCAATAGCGTGAAAAATGGACAGCCAAGATTGAGTAGAAACACAAAATAGATCCAATCATTATCTCTTTCTTTTTTCTTTTTTGAGAGGTAAGAAAATTTATTAAAAGAGCCAACACAGCAAGGCTACAGGGACAAAAGAAAAAAAAAGCAACAAGAAAGAACCGGGCTAAGTCCAAGCAGAAGAAAAAAAAAAGGAAAGAAAAAGAAAAGAGAATCCAACAAAGCAATAGAACAAATCTACCCTGGCCTGATGGGGCCCAATCCCTAAACAGCACCAGAACCCTAGAGAACACGGCAGTCACTGCAGAGGAGAGATTCCTGAAACAATGGTTATCTATTCTACAGATCTCACTTTGTATTGCTTATGATTCCAAAGTAGCACTTTCATTTGATGATTCTAACTGTGTGATTTATGGCTCATAAGCAACAGACAGTTGTAACAGGTTTGTGGACTTAAATCCTCTGTTCTCAAGTACTAATAATTTAAAATCTTAGGCACTCTGTTCTTATGTACTAAGAATATAAAATCTTAGACACGATGCATATAGCATCCTCCACTTTTGCATAGTATACTGTTTCCAATTCTGACAACTGGGCCATGCTTCAGTAATCGAAGACTATTATTATGTTGGCCCTATCTTAGATGGACCATGCTCTAGAAAACTTAATAGGACAACCCTAACCCTTCGATTTGTTGGCTAGAAATGAATGGTTAATAAGATAGATACATAAAGGGTCGCTGGGGAAATGAAAAGGACCCAAGATTGGTGGCTGGGGTCTTCCAATCTGGGAGATTTTGGGACATGATCAATCCACAGAGGGACATCACAGGCCAATGGTCTGGACTAGGGAACATGAGCCCCACTTGTTGGAACAGAAAACTTGGGCATATTATGCAAAGCTTCAGGTCAACTGTCCTATAATTCCTCGAATGTAATATAACATAAAGCCACTAATATACTTAGTCTGTTTGAGCCCTATCTGCATTTAACCTATAGTTGCACAAACCATGAATCAAAGTGCAACAGATTTGGGTTCAGGACTAGGGAAGTGTCTGTCTTGAAATATTAGCAAGTATAAACTGCTAGTAAGTGGGAGCAGGAGTGAGAGTCTGAAGCATGATTCAAAGCAGGAGGGACACATGGAAGGATCATGCAACTAAGATCTAAAGTACCGGACTAGACGTTCCTTCCAAGACTTTGCTATTGCATTCATGCAAGCATTGCATACATAGGATCATGCAGATATATTAGCCAATCTGGTGTTGCAACTTGCGGCCTCGGGGCCAATTTGGATGCACCCTCCAAAGGGGTGTTTGAGGTGTAGCCAAACAGGTGTTTTTGATGTGCGTTTGGATGCACTTTGCAAGCCCCCATTTCGCCATCCTGCTTGACAAAATAGGTGCCAAAATGCTGACGCGACGAAAACCACCCAGTTGTCCAAAAAGCAAGCCCAAAATCCTTTTTGCAGAAACCCCTTTTCATAAGTGTGTCCAAACGGACCCTTGATGTTTTGGCTTTGGTCCCACCTTACCTGCCAAAAGAAGCATGCAAATGGGTTGGTGCGAATGGATCGTAATTATTTATGTACACAGTCCTTTTCTTGTTAAATGAAGCCTCTGCAAGTGAAAAAAGGAATTTTGTAGAGCCGTTGTTTAAATATAATGATCTTTCAGACTCGTCATTTTTTGCTTTTATGAAATCCCATCGGGATCTCATTTCCCCCCCTAATATTGCCCTGCTTTTTTTTTTTTTTTTTTTTTTTTTTTTTTTTTAACTTTAGGTATATGATCTCACTCAATTGATCAGTTCTTTTTACTTCAAGGGCTATCACGGGCTTACCAAAATCCAACGCATTGAGTGGAACAATCGGTGTGTATTTTAATGCTGTTTTACCATCATTTTTCTTCCTTGTGTGATTTATTTTCTCATGAACAGTTGTGTTATCTTCTTGGAGTGGGCCCCACCATCACGTGTTTCTCACATCCAAGACACCCATCATATGCGCCACCCCATATTAGGCCTAGGGCCCAAAAATCAGCCCAATCCATGGTTCGGGTGGACCACACAATAGAAAAGTTGGACAGGGGACACCTATCCTTGATTTTTTACGTGGTCCATCATGTTGTGTATGTGACATCTACATCTACTCCGACCATCAGAAGTGTCACCTGTGCTAGGCATAGGGTCCAAAAACCAGCCCAATCAGTGATTCAGGTGGGCCACAACAAGGGAACCAACTGGAAGGGTGGGCGTTCACCGTTCCCCTGTGATGTGGCCTGCTTGAATCAAGGATTGGGCTGGCTTTTGGAACCTAGGCCTAGCATGGGGTGACGCTTCTGATGGGCGGGTTCAAATATGAGAAATACATCACCATGGGGCCTACCCCATTCAGACTGTGCGAATGGATTCATGCGGTCTTGCTTCCAGGTGAGTACCTCTCACAATCTATCTGATATTTTCAACCCTTTCTGCAGGGGTATTTCTACTGTTCATGCCATTTTTATCACAGTTATGTCTATGTACTTAGTTTTCTTCTCCAATCTCTACTCCGATGATCGACTTGCTGGCCTCATTGTGTTCCGAAGTTCGCAACTCTCTTCGTTTGCATTGGGGGTGAGGAATTTTCTTCTCCATTTGAAAGCTCGTAGATGAGGATTAAGCATGTACAAGAGCTTTTGTAAGTGCACATGCACCTATACATGCAACCGCACATGCCAACCTAGCAATTGTGTGTGACATCTGAGCTCTACATAGGTGGCCCTACTATATATATAATACACGACCTCCCACAAAAGCGTTAAGCTCATCAGGTGAGTAGCCTTTATGAAACACAAAGAATGGTTAGAAGAATTGACAACAGTCCACATTCAAAGTGCATGTGTGGTTGGCGAAGCGGATGGTTAGTGTCCCAACCTGATTTCTAGGGCCTGGTCATCTGCACAGTGGGGCCCACCTGATGCATGTCGTTGATGTTTCGTGTGTAGAGGTGTGTGCCTGGCTTAGAGAAACATGCAAACCCTTTTTATCTGTCTCTGTTAAAATGGAAGGAGAAAATGCATGATTCCTACTATTGTGCTTGGGTGTCTTGTGACCTTTGACAGGTTTCCGTGGGGTACTTCATTGCAGACATTGGAATGATATTTTGGCTCTATCCTTCTCTAGGCGGAATGGAGTATGTAAGTGCATTCTGTTTAAAGCTCCATCATCCATATGCGCATGGTGTTATGTCTGATTTGAAGGCTCAACAAAGTCCAGTCGGGCTCTTAAAATATCAAGTTGAAGTCAAGGGCCTGTTTAGAAGTTCTGTAGTTACAGTACACTGGATTAAGGGTGCAACTTGAGCGGGTTGGGTCAGGTTGAGGGTCAACCTGAGCCCAACCCGACCTCAAGAGGACCCAACCCACACTCCCACCTGAATCCCAACCCCGAGGTGCCGACCTGAACCCAAGCCGAATTACTCTATACTTTTCCCAACCTGACCTGACCTGAACACATGTGATTATTCCCAACCTGATCTGAGTTAGTCAACCTGAGCACAACCCAATTTCAAATCGGGTTTGGTGTTTTCCAACCCGAACCTGACCTGAGAACCTTGAGAACCCAACCCAAACTTGGGGTGGGTCAATCCAAGTTGCAGCCCTACACTGGATTCGCTTTGGAACTTTTCAGTTCCTTGATTTACTGTGGGCTGGATGCACTCCTCTCCCAGTTGCGTTTTGGAGCAGGAAATCATGCAAACAGAACCTCGTCTAGCGCAGTTCCTGTTTCTCAGGTTCTAAAACTTGATCGAGTCCCGAGTGAATTGAACCACTCATCAAGTTTCCAATTTTGATTCAATAAGCTATTTGATTTAACAAAATTGCATGGGACCTAATAGGCAGCTTCTGTGTCTCAGGTGCTCCATCATTTGCTTTCTTTAGTTGCGATAGCATATTCCATGTTGTCTGAGGAAGGGCAGCTTTATACATACATGGTTCTCATCTCTGAGTCGACTACTCCAGGAGTCAATTTGAGATGGTGAGTTGGATAATTCTACTGGTGGCCGTTCCAAAAGAACTTTAATATGGCATGTTAATTTGATGAATATTTCAATTTGTGAAGGTATCTTGACACAGCTGGAATGAAAAGATCCAACGCATATTTTGTAAATGGAGTCATGATGTTCTTTGCCTGGTTGGTAAGTAAAACAGTTGTTTTGTTTTCCTTTGTTTGGTTGGTAACTAATGCAATTTATGCTATCACATAGTGTTAAACAAGATTAAGATGGCCCCTTTAACCATGAAGGTGTTCAGTACCCTACAACCTTGGGGATGCGACATAACTTGGACGTAATGTTCATTGGACTCGGATATTTGAAGTCAAACATGGGTTTTCTTAGAAACCTGACATCCCCTCAAGTCCTTCTGGATTTATAACAACTTTGAAATATTGATTTAGTATACAATTTTCAGTTCATGTCGTAGTTAAAAAACCCAAGAACTCGACTCGATGACTAGCCAGGTTGGGTCGACTCAAAGACCTGACTGGGTTGTTGCCTGACTTGATTTGGTCCTTTTACTTTCATTAAAAAGAAACAACTGATGAGTAAATGGGTCGGTCCAAGTGTCCACGAGTTGTGTTGAGTCACTGACATAGTGTGCCAACTCAACAAGTCTTGTCAATTTGAGACCATGTCGCACTGATGAGTAAGGGTGCAACTTGGCCAGGTCGGGCTCGGGTTGATGGGTCGGGTTGTGTTCAAGGTCAACCAAGCCCAACCCTACCTCAAGAAGACCCAACTTGCAATTTGACCCAACCCAAATTCCAACTTGAACCAAACCCGAAACCCAATCCAATACACGTGATTATTCCCAACCTGACCTAACCCATTCCAAATTTGCTCGAACCAAACCTAACCCAAGGACCTTAACAACCTGACCTACACTTGGATTAGGTCAATCATGTTCAGGTTGACCCAAACCCAAGTTGCTGCCCTTTTCCTAGTGACTTGGCCACATTTTCAGTCCAAGTCAATGAGTTTTAGAACCATGGTTCATATTTACACATGGTATTGAAAAATATATCTTGTGTAAGTAGGACTTCGTTAGAACCATATAAATAATGAAAGAACAGGTGAATAACAGACAAAGTAAGGTCTTTTCCGTAATATTGTGTCAAGAAATGGCCAAAACGTATGCCCGACATAGGATGCTGTTAACATAATGATCTTTTAGAAAAAGGAGTGTCCTTGTTACATATTGATGTAGGACAAGCCACATCAACTAGGCCCAAGACCCATGGGCCAAGTCCAGATCCATTGGACCTAAGCCTAGATGTTACAATTGGCCAATCAACAAGGAGGTTCTAGACTCCTAATTAGGCAACATAATCCAATCAACCAGCTATGCGAAACCAATTAGCCAGTCATGCAATGAAATCCCATTAGATCTTTCTTATCTATTTAGCATCGTTCTTTGATTAGTCTTCTATTTTTGTAATAATCCTTAGTTGTTGATAATACTGAAACTTTCCTTGTACGCCCAAGAATATTAAAAGGTCTCACATGAGTATTCTTAAGGCACTTCTGAATTCAACAGAATTCTAGAATTATTCTCTACTTTAGTTGTGATTTTTGTGCTAAGCTTAGCTAGGAGGTGCCTATGTTTGGCGGATCCTTCTCCATTCAATCAGTTGTGTCAAGTTACACAATATTGGTATCAAAGAATGTTCCGATGGCTAAGCTGAAGTTCTGGATCACCAACAGTGAGTTGATCATCCCCTTTTCTTGATTCAATCCCTAGTTTCTATTACTTCTTCCCGAATTTGCATTCAAATCACATTATTATGCTTTCAGAATCTTAAATCGTAAAATCTGCATTTTTTTCCTTACCTTTTTTCATTACATCTATTTCTTCTACTGCCTTAACCTTTTCCTTTCTTTTACAAAGCCCAAATGTCCAATTGACAAGGGGAGCCAGCATACATCTACCCTCCCAAACCAATCGTAAGCCTCTTCCCATTCAGCCCACTAAAAGCCCCGAAGTGCAGCCCATTAATAGTCCAAAACCAACCCCTATCCCAGCCAAGGCCCAATGATGTAGCACATAAATAGTCCAAATCCAGCCTCTATTCCAGCCCATTGACTGTCCGAATCCAGCCCCTATTCCAGCCCGTTAAAGGCCCAAAAATCTAGTTCCAGCCCATTAAAGGCCAAAAAATCCAGTCCATTAACAGTTCAAATTCATCCCCTATTCCAGCCCATTAAAGGCCAAAAAATCCAGCCCATTAACAGTACAAATCCAGCCCCTATTCCAGCCCATTAAAAGCATAGAAATCCAGCCCCGGTTACAACTCATTAAAGCCCAGCATTCCAACCCATTAATAGTCCTCTGTTCTAGCCCAAAAACTGCCCTCCATCCTGCCCATTACTCTGGCCAATTAACAGCCGATAATCAGCCTGGATATTCTGTTTATTACTCTGCCAATGTCGCTCTCCTGATACGATACCGGTAATGGTCATATCTATCGAGGGAGGCTTACTAATCAACAACGAGACAATTGCACCAATGAGCCATTTGCAGAGGAGGCAGCTTGGAAACCGTTGTTGATTAGCAACAAGGACAACATGGACAATATCCTGACCCCACCAAAGATTCTCATGGTAACCCAAATCCACAACTAGGTTTCCAGCTAAAACCTTCAATGAATAAAAAAGGTATAGGTCCTTGGGAGTTTGTTTGTGAATTCATGCAACAACTCTTTACAGAGAGCCCACAACCACTCAAATAGAAACGCCCAAGAAAGACAATATCACTAAGAAAATATGAGTTGAAGTTCCCAATTTTACGGGTTGCTTTGATGTAAAGGCTTTTGGTGACTGGATTACAATGCTTGAAGGTAGTTTGCATGGTACAACATGGATGATGTACAATGAGTGGCCTTTGTCAAAGTCAGGTTGAAGGGCTCAACAAGAATCTGGTGGCGAAGTATTGACGACAACAATCTCATCATGCGCTAACATAAGAGAGAAGATGGAAAGTAAGTATTTGCCTTCAAACTACATAAATACCTTTCTCCAGGAGGTCATCGCATTTAAATAGGAAACTTTATTGGTGGATGACTACATCGAACTTATTGTTCGTTGTAAGCTTGCAAAGACTGACTAGATAATGACTAACCACCATCGAGCAGAGTTGCGTTCGAAGATCCAGCGAGAGATGGTCATGTATGATTTCGAGTCGGTCGACGGTGTTCATTAGAAGGCTCGACAAGTTGATTAATAGTAGTGACAACGGACTCTCACATTTTAGCTCTCTAGCCGAGGTGCCTTCTATGAGAAAAGGTTTGGATCTACATTTTAATCGGACTCCATAGCGCTACTGACCACCTTCCTATCCTTTTTAGCCGTGCCCACGGATGCAGACTCTGCCTATTAGGCAACCATAACCTTTGCAATGCCCTCCACTGCAAAATTCATACTAGAGGTAGCCAACACTGTAGGGTTATGAATCCTAATCCCCTATTAGGCAAGATGTTTTTTTTTTTCTTTCTTTCAAGTTGAGATCGGAGAGATGTTGACTGTTACCGCTTTGGATAGAGAGGAAGGACACTTTTCTAAATGAGTGTCCACATATTAAGAACCTCCATTATTGCAATAATGAGGACTCCTACTACCAGGATGGCCTAGGTAGTATAACAAGCACATTGAGATGGAACAACCCTTTGTAAAACCCGCATCACAACATAAGGACCCTTCTACTGAAGCTGTGGTCAAAGTCAAAGTTGAAGGTCTCACTCTTATTATACACCGCCTCCTTACCACCATTGAGGAAGTTGAAGATTGGCAACGGGCCACTATTTTCCATACATGGGTAAAGTGCCAAGGTAGGTTATGTAGCATGATCTTTGATGGCGACAATGCGATGAACATCAAGATAATTGAAAAGCTCAAATTGGCAATTGAAAAGCATCTAAGACCATACAAGGTTGTGTGGGTCAATGACACTGCCATCCCCATGACTCAAAAGTTGTTTGGCGTCTTTTTAAAATCAGCATCTATGAGAAAGGCATTTAATGTGACATAATTTCGATGAATTTCACCCGCATTCTCTCAATCGATCTTGGTTCTTTGAACGAAAGGTACAAAGCGACAATATGGCTAACACACATACTTTCCTTTAGCGAGGTTATTGGATCTACCTTCATGTGTTGCAGCCTATGTCGTCTCCTTCATCTGCCACCCCATTGTCGACATCAGCTACTCTTCCTAACTCTCGTGTTCTCACCATGTGGAAGTTCGAGAAAGAGAGTAGGGTAGCTCTGGTTGCAAAACAGGCAAGCGTCTGTTACTAATCAGGATGCATATGTTCCTAATGAAATCAAATCTATGCTTCATGACTTTCAAAATGTAGTCCTTGGTGATTTGCCTGGGGAATTGCCTTTGTCGTAGGATATTTAGCATGCCATAGATTCGGTCATCGAAGCATTTTTACCCAATTTATACTAGCATACCGAAAGAGTCCAACTAAGCATGTTGAGTTGTAGTGTCAAGTTGATAAGTTGTTAAGAAAGGGGCTACATCCGAGAGAGCCTAAGCCCATGTGTTGCGGTAGCCCTCCTTACCCCCAAGAAGGATGGTAGTTGATGTATGTGTATGGACAGCCAGGCTATTAATAAAATCACGGTGAAGTACCACTTCCCCATTCCTCAGCTTAATGATATACTAGTCTTGACGCTAAGCGCTAGTGGTTTTCTCGAAGATTGATCTTCACAGTGGATATCAATAGATCTGCATCTGACCTAGTGATTAATGGAAGGCAACGTTTAAGATGAAGCAAGAGCAAATTTGTTATTGGCCACTTTTACTTATCGACAGTAAGTTGAGGGAAGAGCACCTCAATCATCAACCTTAAAAAATGGACCTTCATGAGTACATTTGTGATATTCTCAAGGCATAGTGTCTCATCCCAATGTGTAAAAATGGACCCCACCAAGGTTAAAGTCATTATTAATTGGCCAACACCTGCCACTATCTCCAATGTTCATAGTTTCTGTGGCATCCAACCACATTTTATTGACGCTTTGTTCAAACTTGAACTTCAGTAACATCATGACTCTGATCACTTATTGCATGAAACAAAGAGTTTCAATGGTCAAGTGCAACGACAAGAGCATTTGATAAGAGCAAACGTAAGATGATGGAAGCTCCAGTTTTGCACCTTTCGGATTTTAAGAATGTGTTTGAGGCGAGGTATGACGTTTCTAACATTAGCACTGGTTTTGTCCTCAATCAGGAGAGTCATCCAATGGTATTGTTCAGTGAGAAGCTCTCTGGTGTGAAGCAACAATACTCCATTTATGACTTGGAGTTCTATGCCATTGTTCAAACTCTATGGCGTTGGCGTTATTATTTGGTTGGCAAAGAGTTTGTCTTATACTCTGATCATGAAGCATTTACGTATATGAACTCTCGGTCAAAGACGTGTGCTCGTCTTGTTAAGTGGAGCACTTATCTATAGTTCTCTTTTGTCTTCTGTCACAAGGCTAGCAAGGACAATCAAGTTGATAATGCCTTAAGCCATCATGCAAATTTATCGTCATCGAGTTTGTCACTGTTCTGGAATTCAAAGAGATAGGACATGAGTATGCGAAAGACAAGGATTCCAAACATATGAACACATACATTCTTAGTGGAGGGCATGTGAGACATCACATTTCAACATTCATGATGGCTACTTATTCCAGGGACGCAACTTTACCTACCAGCCATATCCATCCGTGAGCACATTATGAGAGAATTACACGCTGATGGGTGTAGTGGTCACTTAGGTGTGATAAGACCCTAGCCCTCGTTGGAAATAAATACTTTTGGCCTCATCTAAAATCAGATATCGTGAAGATCTGCTGTTTATATAGGGTTTGCCAACTCACTAAGGGTGGATTGTATCAACTATAATCAATCCCACATGTTCCGCAGGAAAATATCAACAGGGACTTCGTTATGGTGGTTGACCTATTTTCAATAATGACTTATTTCATACCATGTTCAACTACAGCAAAGGCCCTCGAGATTGCTTAATTATTTTCTTAAAAGGTTCATCTTCATGGGCTTCCAAAGACAATTGTGTCAAATCGTGATACGAAGTCTATAAGCTATTTTTGGAAGACTCCTTGATTAGCAACAAAGATCAAGCTTTGGTTCTTTGGCACCTACCACTCTTAGACTGATAAGCAAATGGAAGTACTCAACCACAGCTTGGGCAAGTTGTTATAGTATCTTATTCACAATCATATAGTTACGTGGGACCTTATAATACCCATGGCTGTGTTGCCTATAATAACTCAAGCAACGGGTCCACGAGGATGCCAACTTTTGAAGCAGTGACTATTATTAATCTACGTCTTCTGATCGATTTGGCTCCTTTACCCATATAGTTGAGACCAAGAGCAGAAGTTGATGAGTTCATCCACCATATGCAGCGAAGCTTGACATAATATCGCCGCAAGTAATGATAGTTATAAGCAGCATGTAAACGTTAGGCATTGTTTTATCGAATTTGCGAAAGCTAACATGGTAATGGTCGTCCCCCCCCCACGGAAATAAAATAAAAGAAGTTTCATCCCCATAATACAGGACCATTCAAAATCATAGAGAAGATTAGTGTCAAATCTCCCACCAAATTTACCTGTCAGTCCTACTTTTAATTTGGAAGATCTATCTATCATGGGCACCATACTGATGATGGTATCGAGGAGTAAGCTATCACATTCCCAACCATTTTGCCACCTACAAACACGATCATCGATGTTTTTAACGACTAAATCGTATCCACGTGCCAAGGTCGTTGCCAGAAGTTTATTGTCCATTGGTGTGGAGGTGGATCCTTCACCATTCAATTGGCTGCACCAGATTTTCAAGCTTAGCTTGGAGGCACCTACATTGGGTAGATCTTTCCCCATTCAATCGGTTGCATCAGGTTGCTTTAGATTGCTCTATTGTGCTACATATGTTGGACATTTATACTTGTTAGTTGCTTACTAGGATAAAGAAACATGCAAGGTATTCTATAATGGTAATAGGGGCCATAACAGCTAGCCTTATGGCTGTTATGATACAGACCGTTATGGCCTTGTAATGACCGGAAAAAAAAAAAGATCAAGGGAAGAAAATGTATCGGTCTGTTATGAGCCAATTTTTTCAGAATGGAAGTTACAACCCCATATCACATAATGGTCCCCACCGTTACCGTTATGTAATGGCCATTACATAATTGTTTTTTAATACCATGGAAACAAGGCATATCACTCATCAAATGAGCCTCAATCGTGACTCAACCATGTTGAAGGTCTTAGTTCAACTGATTGTTACAGCTGGCACATTGGTTAGTCCATTAGATCGTATGATACCAATCCTCCAACCCTTGGTTTTAAGATTCCAACGAATTCCGTGCGACTCATCCAAGTCAACTCAGTTTTGGTCGAACCCAATCTGGTTCAACACCATGAGTCACTCTCACTCGGTTGAGCAGGGCCAAATCACCCCCGACTCGGGCAAGTCACGACCGACTTTCAGCTGGAGGAGTCTGTCCGAGTTGCTGAGTCCTTTGACCATGCTCCAATTTCATCCAGTCACCGGGGTATTATACATTTGTGATATTTTATATAGCACTGATGATATGTAGTGATTTAATCGCCATATCAGCTTAATATGGAAAGAATGGTACCCACGATACCTCTATCTTGAGAGTTTTCAAATTTGCAGATTTGCCTGTCTGGATGTGATCATTGTTGTACTCGATGTGTGTGCTGGCACTACCTGTCTTGAGTCATTGCGAGTCAAAATCTTACAGTTATACTACACTTTGATAGCATTGACACAATAGAAGTGGTTCTTTGATCTCTGTCTCCTTTCCTACCTTCCTTTCTTTCAACAGATGTAGACACTTGTCATTAGGGCTGTCAATGGGCCAGGCTAGGACCAAGCATACTAAAAATTTAGAATAAGCTGGCCCGAGAGGTCCAGGTGACCAGTTCAAAATCTGTTCCATAGGCAATGCCAGACCCAGCCTGTCAACAACCTTGTTTGTCGTGTACAAAGTTTTAAAGAAAAATTATCCCATTGCATTGCGCATTGTAGATTTTAATAGATAGCATAAACCAAACACCGTTCTCATGCTATTTTATAATACTTATATAAACTTTGCTATTTTAACTATTCTGTGTAATTAAAAATATTTACAATCATAAAATATTGAGTCTGAGTCAAATCGAGTACCCAACCCAAATGAACTTTGAGTGGAGTTGAGTTTTTGGATTTTTAAACTACGCTATAAACTCAAAAACTCTTAAAGAGTAATATGATTTATACTGTACGACTTGAAGGGGTAATGATCTCCAAGGAACCTGTTCATAAATAACTTCTGTGAGAACTCATCCCACGTGATGTATGCACGACATCGAACCCGTCCATCTGATGCATCACCTCATGAAACCCCTAGTGCCTGGAAATCAGCCCAATCCAAAATTTAGGCAGGCCACAACAAAGGGAACAAAGTGGGAGGGGATGCTCAAAGAAACTGAGTTGAGCTCAAATGGAGGTTGAACTGATTCTTGTCAAAGACCCAATTCCACTTGCCATGTTGATTAAACTCAGATACTCGAACTTGACTCGACCTGTGTTTCTAAATCCATGATTGCTACTGACATAGAAATAAACTGTATGCAGGTAGCGAGAGTTCTCTTGTTCGTTTACCTGTTTTATCACATCTATTTGCATTACAATCAGGTGGGGACCTCAAGCTTTAAACTCTACAGCCTTCCTTTCTCTAGAATATTGAAGGGGACATGATCCCATGGAGTCGGATTGTGGTGTAAGACTCCAATCGGCGCACTTGGACAATCCAATCAACTATTATGGACTGTCCCACATTTCATGGCCGCTATGAAAAGAAATACACCAGATGGACCATTCTAACCATCCAATCAATAGACTATAAAATGGATGGTCAAGATCATTTATTGAAAAAATATGCCCAATCAGCTAGTTGATACATTTATTTGTTGGGGCCATCATGACACACTAATGGTTCTAAAAACCACTTTGATCGTGTCATCATGACCATCCAATCATGGTTGGAAAATGAATGGCTATGAAAAGAGAATGTCGTCTATACACATGGATTTTGGTCGTCCCAACTGGTGTTAACTTTTCGTGGTAGCCCATGAAATGAATCCCCGACCTAATGGACAGTCAGGATCAGTTGATTCAACATCTACATGGAGTCGACTCCAGGTGATTGTTTCCCTTATTTTAAAAAGAAAAGGTCCAATTAACTTGGTTAGATCATGCTTGTCTCCATTTTTTATGTGGCAGGTGGAGCAGATGCATGCCTTTGGTTTTCTGTTGGTATTCGTGGTCCCTGCTCTGCTGTCGATCATGAATCTGATGTGGTTTGGGAAGATCGTCAAGGGTCTGAAGAAAGCATTAGCAAAGAGGCAGTGAAGTATGTATTTATATGCAATCTCTTCTTCTTCTCCCTCCCTCCCTCTCTCCCCCCTCCCCCCCTCTTTGGGTTTTTCCACTTGCATTCTTCTCACGTCTTCCTCTGTATAAAAAAATCATATCACACCTTGTAATAGAGCGGAAATGCGAATGAAAGATGGAGAGGGAAAAACACAAAAAGAAGCTAACGCATGGTTATGATGTCAATTCAACTGTTGTACATGAAAATATCATTTACATATGCCCTTTCTCTCTCTCTCTCTCTCTCTCTCTCTCTCTCTCTCTCTCTCTCTCTCTCTCTGCGCGTGTTCCAAATCATAGTTACAAGGATTCTTAAAAAGCATGGATCTTTTAGATAATTTATCTATATTATATATAATGCGAGTAGCATTTGGCCAATTTTACCCCCGCATTTTGTTTTCTTAAGCCATAGAAATTTGAATATTTTTGAGGACATAGGATTACATCTTCAAAGAAATTAAGGGGTATCTTGGGAATTGAAAATTGTAGCTAGCGTCCAACATGTAGTTGAGATTTCATTTGCAAAAGCCAGCAAATGGCTTAGATTTTACCCATGAACAGTATTTGGCCAATTTTACTCTTGCAGACTGTATTTTTGTCTTTTCATTTCTTTTCTGCAAGTAGCTTGCACGATATGTATTATTTAGGAGTTTTGTGGGCCCGCCACGGTGATTATGTGACATTCACTTTGTACATCTCAATGTTTTAAATAGTGAATAGTGTGTGCGTAGCATTTGCCCCTCTGAAGTGTAAGTTATATGGGCATAGTTTAAGGTTACATGCTACTTCTAGATTTTTAATAACGGCTGCGCTTGGTTGTACTAGTTTAATAATATTCGACACCAAGTTAAACTGATTAATAATGAAAGTTAAGAAATTTTTATAATATTTGGTGCAACTAAACGCAACCTGAAGTAATAGGAAATGGCAATGATTTAAGTATAAAGATAAAGAAAAAGCAACCAACCTAGTTTAATATTTTCATATTATTTTACTAGAAGCATAGAAAAGATTAATTAATTTCTATTGAAAATAGAAAATTGTAAAAGCTCATTGAAAATATTAATTAATTTTAATATTGTAATAAAAATATATGCAAATTATCATATAGCATAAGCTACATGACTTGAGCTATTTTTCATGAGCTACGCAATATGATATGTAGCATAAGCTATGCGCTACATAGCATAGCTATTTAAAACACTGGTTGTATCAATGTATGTTAAGACGTTAGCCTAAAAATGAGGCAAATTGGAGACTCAAGTGGGCCACAATATAAGAATGGATTACCCACTATGGAAACCATTTTTTGCACTTCTTTCTCTTTGCTCATAACCCACACCTTTTCTCATCTCTCCTCCAAATTTGCCACTGAAATTCTCTCCCTTGTTCCTCTCTTCATGTGTATCACATGTGCCATTTCCTTAGTCTATGATTAAAATGAAAAGTTTCTAGGGCATGGTTTGCTCCAAGAGTTAGTTCACACTATAGTTCTTAAACTCGACTACTTGACTCGAAACTCGGCTTGACTTGGAAGATGTGTAGTTGGATAATGCCTATAACCAATACAATACGAGATCCGTTAATTTATATATTTTAATTATTAAAACCATTTTAAATATCAATTACTATTGTAGATGTTAATGATTTAATTATTAAATATCGATTTGAGTTAAGTGAAGATTTGTCCATCGATTCTTTTGAGTCAATCCAACCTGGTTAGAAATCAAGCCTCTCGGGAGAATTATTGACTGCACTGCATCTTTGATGCAATGCTAGTCCATCATTTGAGAATTATTAATTGGCTAGTTGTAAATAGCCACACGGCTGTGGAATAAAGAATTATCCTGGATCTACACCGAGGTATTGACGGTGATTCTCAAATATAGTAGAACAGAATGTGATACGAGGAGAGAATGCAATAGAAACAAAGACAAGGGTCAAAGCGGGCCTTATAATTCCGAAATATTCTTTAATTAAGAATTCATCAAATCTCTCAAGTAGGATTCAAATCTATGACCAGTCAATTAACGGCCAACTTCTCTACCATTGAGATACTGAGGAACAATGGGAGATTAGATCTCATGGAGTTCAACTCCCGTTCTCAACCCATGACCAATATGAGCCCTAAGCTTCCTTTGTAACTCCCGGAACTTCCTTCGGATCAACCCAACCTGGCTAGACATTGAGCTTTTGGGTTTTTGATCTATGGTTTGCACATATCTCCCAACATAAATAAATAAATAGATACTGGCTGGGTGAGTAGAGTTCAACAAGCATTTCAAAATGGAGTTCTAATATTTTGGATTTTGAAATGCTACTAGATTCCCGCCAGCCATCTTTAAACGGACGCACCTCACCCATCATCATGAGGAGTGGATTAGGTGAGCCCCATCTTCACCCAAGACGGTGGGGCCCACCTTGATGTATGTATTTTCATTTTTCCGAAGAAGGTCAAATCTCAGGTGGACCATACTATAAGAAACAGTGCTGATTGAACACCCAATCATTAAAAATTTCCAAGGGCCCACTGTAATGTTCATTTGCCATCTAAGCTGTTGATAAAGTCACAGGGACCTAAATGAAGGGGGGAACAAAAAAAAAAAAAATCAAATATCAGCCCATTAATGGTCAATTACTCGCTGTTTCCTATGGTACGGTCCACCTAAGATTTGAACATTCTTCATTTTTGGGCTGATGCCCTAAAATGATCTAGCAAGATGGGGAAGCGTACTGAGTGAACTTTGTGGGCCCCACCATGATTTATGTCTTTTATCCATGCCGTTCATCCATTTTACCAGATAATTTTAGGAAGTTAGCTCAAAATCGAAGCATATCCAAAGCTCAAGTGGACCACACCACACGAAACAGTGTGAATTGAACACCTACAGTTGAAAACTTAAGTTTTGGATCAAGCATCAATGTCTGGTGATCTTATAAACAAGTTGGATGACAAATAAACATCACTGTGGGCCTTTGGAAGAGGTTTCAACGGTGGAGATCATTATCCCTGGTTTGGTCCACTTGAGCTTTGGATATGCTTCGATTTTGGCCTCACGCCCTAAAATGATCTGAAAAAATGGATGGACAGCGTCGATAAGACATACATCCATAGTGGGCCCCACAGAGTTTACTCAGTACTCTTGAGTATGGAGTTACTCAGCACCAATCCACTTGGCAAAACGGATGGACGGTGTGGATATAAATACATCAAGGCAGGCCCCCATTGCCCCTAATCCACTCCCATCATCCTAAAATGGTGGGTGGGAATCCCAACATGCATCTCAAAATGTATTTTTCTCAAAAATACATGCTGAGGTATTGTAATGGTATACGTTGGAACTGTGGCCATTGGATCTGGGTCATGTTCAGTGATCCAAACCGTTTACAAGATGGGCCTCACTATCCTAATGAAACCCAATACTTCAAACACGCATTATTTAACTTTTTTCTATTTATAGACCATTGCTTTTAGGTCAAACGCAAGCCACTAAGATTGCCCAATACGTGGGTGGACATTTATTGGACCGTTAAAATTGAAAAATATCTAATGATCATATTTTAACAAGTATCAATGAAAGAGTGGTTACTTTAATTTCAGTGAGCACGATTAGGTGTGGGCCTGACTGTGGGGCCCACCTTTATGCACGTATTCTATATACACACCATCCATCCATTTTGCCAGATCATTTTAGGCATGACCCCAAAAATGAAGTGGCCCATTAATGGCCAATCACCACTATTTTTCCATTGGTATGGTCCACCTGAAAATTAGATCTGCTTCATTTTTTAGCTCATGCTCTAAAATAATTTGGTAAAACAGAAGAACAGCATGAACATTGAATACATGCATCAAGGTGGGCCCCACGGTAAGGGCCACACTATCATCAGTGCAGCCAGGGCGACACTTAATCTGCTCACTTAATTTCAGTTATAGAATATAATATCCGAATGTCTGCGTATCAAGCATCATTATATACCCGAGCATAAAATAATAACCATGTAACTAATTCAAAATAAACCATCCAAAATAAGGTTAATCTTATTATAATAAGGCATGGGCTGGCCTGACCATATTTCATCCGTTCATCAGGTTGGTCCTTACGCAAAAAAGAACCTCCACGGGCCCACTGATGACTAATATGGGCCACACCTGAAACACCAAATCAATCAAAAGAATGGACTGGGGTTACTTTGAAGTTTCCTAAAACCCGCAGCGAGCTTACTCAAGAGTGTGTGCTTATGAACCTTGCATTTGAATGTAAGCTTAGGCCTGTTTGGCTGTACTTTAATAATAATAAATAAATAAATAAATAAAATCATCTCATTTTAGTTAATAGTTAAACTTTTAAGCAGCAACCAAATAGAGCCTTAGAACTAAACCTTGAATAGCAATTCCCGCATCATGCGGCACCAACTACCAACTACTGCAGTCGGATGAATGGCTTTGATTGCAAAGCATAGGAGAACTGATTCAGTCAGGCCATGACGTGATATCATTTTTTGTTAGACAGCTAAACACGGTATGTATTCAAACCGACAATCTTTTGAAAGTTAATGCATCCCTCTTTGACAATAGTCTGGTGGGCCAATAAAATGGTACCACGTTAGAGAACTTGGTGTTACCCTGACCATAAGACCGGAAGGCATGATCAATGATCCGAACCGTTTATATGATGGGTGTCACATCTGTCTCTAGCTGTGTAAAAAAACTTTCGAATAGATGACCCATCGAAGTTAAGCAGACAGCCCCCGTTCAAAGTAACAGAATTAAGCAGACAGCCCCAGTTCAAAATATTCTAATATTCTAATCTAACAGGAGTTTTTCATCGATATCGCCCATCAACACTGAGAGGCCCATCATATAAACGGTTTGAAGAATGAAATTTATCCCTTGTTAAGGTCAAAATCATTCAAATGGACCCTATAGAATACAATAGAAATAAACAAAGCAGCAACAAGAAAGCATTCCAACGTGTGGGAGATTTACACCGAAACACCTGTGTAAAATTCATTTACAGCTTCTGATGAAAAAATAAACAGTTGAAAATCAGTTGAATATCAGACGAACAGGGCTGGCCCACCTTGAAGCTAGGAGATGGACCCACCCCCGTAGCTAGGATGAAGAGACTGAGGCGAATGTGATAAATACAAGTCGGCTGAGTAGAAGAATCCCATGAAAGCTTTTAAGAGCAACAAGATGCGTTCATTGTCCTCTCTGCAGGTCTACCCGTCAGAACCATTCCTTGAGGGTTTTGCGCAGGTTGAACTTGAGGCAGCCTCTTTGCTGTATCAGAAAGAAGACCCAAGTTTTAGATTTTCCTATAAGAATGCATACCATGCATACGTGGGATGTCAATGGAGATGAAAAAAGGATATGGACAACTATGGTTTTACCTGAGGATACCACATGGATAAAAGATTGGGGACTCAACCTGACCCATTCAACCCTGAGTTGAGTCAAGACTCAACCAAGTAGGGGTGACTCAAACCAGAATGGGTCCGATCGAGTTGAAGTGGACTCGGACAAGTCACATCCGAGTTGTCCAGATCTAAAACGAATATGGTCCTTGGTAGAGTGGACTGACGGCACAGGATTCGTGCAGCCAACCCCATTTGGTTAAGATAAGGCTCAGAACAATGATGATGACCATGCATGCATAAGGACCCCTTGTCTGCAAGATAAGTTGTCTTGCATAGACTATCGGCCACAGACAAGATAAGATGTGCTCCCATGGTTGGTCTAATCCATAGGGGTGGCAATGGGCTGGGTTTGGGCTAGGGTAGACCCATGCCTGACTCGACACTTAAGACCCAAACCTGACCCAAAGCAAGGTCAGTGGGCTTCACAGCCCATTGCCACCCTTAACAAAGATGTAGTCTATCCCATATGTCAGAATGAAGCAAGGATATCATGAAGGTGAAATAAATACGAGGAAAGCTTATTCCTAATTTGAGGTGTACAAGGACAATATTTTCCATGAACATGCATCCAATGTGCCAAAACGTGCCCCATTTGTAGCTGTGCATGCCTAAGTGCCTCACATGTGCCACATGTGCCACCATCAATCTTCAAGTGCCCTACATGTGTCACTTGTGTCCATGTGCACAAGCGTGCCACAAGGGCTCCACTATCCATCTTAAGCTCACCACATCCACTCGAACTCCCTGTTCAAGGGTGTTTGACAAATAGCAAACAGAATAGCTAGTCCAATACGGCATAACTTAGATATCCTATCCAAGACGTGATGACCTTGAGGGTCTGTCCAGAACCCAACTTTGCTTGCATCCAAACGGCCCTAGTGTAATGACCTTGTATAAACTATAAACTGAAATTAGGTGTAGACAATCTCCACTGACATGCAGTTCACATGCCATTGCCAAAAATTACACATCTAATCAGTAACCTGTACTTTTGGGATGTCATGGAAAGCTATGGCAGTTGGTCAACCAAATGTTCATTGATTGGATGGCTGGGATCCAACATCATTTACATGGAGGATGATCACCAGTTGGGGGTAGATATTGTTTATTCATCAAGACAGGGTCTATACACCACAGCCCATGTGTGAATGCAAGTGCATATGTGCAAGCGAATGGTTCAAACGGGTATGTATCACTATCTGTCCATGAACAATTACGGCTGTATCAGCCCAGAACAGCCTGATACAAGGTGATACAAACCCATATCAATGGTGGACGATTTTTAATCCTTGTATGCAAGATCCCAAATATATACATGCAATCAACTAATATATGTTTTTGCATCATCCTAATAGGAACATTACCAATTTCGTAGAACATGTCATTGACATTGATTGCAGTCTTTGCAGACGTTTCCTTGAAGAGAAGGCCATTATCATGAGCATACATTTGTGCTTCCTACAACAACAGCAACAGAAGCAACATCAGCACCAAATTTCAGAAGATGCTTAGAATTTTAATAAGAATCAGTCACCTACAGCTGGTTGCATTCTAACTTAAGAATGCACACCTGTGCATCAGACCTGTTGAAAAAGTGGGCCAACTATTTGAATGGATAGGATGTCCTAGGCAAGTTTGACATGTTAGCAGAACAGATAAGGTTGTATGCAAGTTACCGTGCAGCCAGTGGTATGCATTCATTTTTAACTAAAGAGTTCAATGTCAAGAGTCTCATAGTGCCTTCTATGGGGATTTATTGTTTTCTAAAAGAGGGATTTTCCACCAAATAAAATTTTGTCAAGCATACTACAAAGCTAGCCAAGGAATGCTACTCGCTGTTACGCATCTGCAGTTGCCAAGCCCAAACTGCGCCACAAGTGACAGTGTGGCCACTCCCAAGTGAGATCCCAGACGTTCATCAATGTGGGCCTAGTGTTGAAGTGCCTCGGCCCAAAAAATAAAATAAAATAAAAATCAGGCCATGGGCAACCATCGTTCAATGAATTTGGACATGTATGCATTTCACCCACATGATGATAGGACTTTCCCACCTTTCAGGTAAAAAGGCACATTGATGGTGGGGCAAATGGCTGCAATTGTGTCTAGGTTCAGCAACTGCAGATAGGATTCATCCAGCAAACAGCATGGAAAGAAAATAAACAGTTAAAACTTGCCTCTGTCGTCACCTTCCTCGCATCCAACAAATCAGCTTTGTTCCCAGCAAGTGCCATAACCATGTTTGAATTACCTTAAAGAAAAACCAAATATTCAAGGAAAATGAAGGCAATTGTGCTATATATGGCCACACATAAATATATAATATCGAAGCCAATATGTAAAACATACCCACAAGAGCAAATTTTTAAAAAATAAAGAAAAGAAAAAAGAAAAAGAAAGAAATGTTTGTAGGCTATAACCTACAGTTGGTTGTAGGGGATTATTCCCAAGAAAACAAATCCTAAAATTAAAACCTCCAGATGGTTTAATCTGCAGATTCCGTACATGATAAAGATGCATATAGGCCAGGCAAGGGCTGAGCAAGTGAACGCTACCCAAATTTTGAATAGACCCATGCAACATGCCAAGCCCAGTTCAAAATTCGGGCCTTATGCCTTTTCAGGCCTGCCGTTGCTGTCCTTAGATAAATAGAAGAAAGTAGGATCTGGGAGAACCACCTGAAAGAGCTTAATAGTATAACAACACAGACAAGGAAGATGTTGATAGAAGTGAAGTTAAGAAACTACCTTGTGCATGAAGTTCTTGAATCCATTTCTTTGCCCGAGTGAATGAGGCCTAGAAAACAAACAACGCTATCCTCAATGCAAAGAGGTAGGAAAGGAAATTTTAAAGATTTTGTAGTGACTTGCAGATCAACCATAAAAATAAGAGGGGTGCTAATATCGCATTCAGAATGTCACATGGAATTGTCACACACATCTCCACGAGAATGCAGAGAACAGCTCATCAGGTGGTGCCTATCATGGATTGGTTGTAGCCCAAAACTCATGATGGGAGTCATAAGTGCTTGCCTCCATGGGACTACAGTCCATTTAATATGTACTGACGGTTGCATTGAGTGGCAGGGATCACTTGACTGGCATGATTTCTGTGCAATGACCCCTATTTGTGATGGAGACTACCAGATTCAAGGTCGAGATTGCGTGATGGGCAATGTGTCCTGTGTCGGTGCATGTGGCAAATTGCATTGTGATATTAGCATTCCCCTCAAAATGGATACACGACGGATGGTACTCGATTTCAAGAATTCATCCAACCAAGCAATTACTGAATGAAGTATATAATTATGTGATAGTCCAACTAAACGATTGTCTTTTCTTTTCTTTTCTTTTTTCCGTATGATATCCATATCGACCCACCCCGATACACAATACCGGGGGGGGGGGGGGGGGGGTATATATGGCTGCTGTATCAGCCCATATCATAATGGTAATTGGGGATGCCAATGATGAGATTTAAAACCATGAATCTTGACCCAAATCATTGGTGAAGGCAGTTCGAGGAACAGTTGTGGTGGGCCAAAAAAAAAAGTGAAATTGGAACCTCGGCAAGTCATGTAATTTTTTTACGAAATGTGTGGCCTCTCTTGTTGGTTATATCTTTCATTAACATGTTTCTAGAGAGGCTAACATTGTGGCAGATGTGCTCAAGAAAGAGAGTGCTGCCACATGTTGTGGTTTGCTTTTGCTTCATCTCTGATCTTTCTCATGATAAATTTTTTGACAGTCTACCCTTTCCTTTGTCAAAGAATTCATAATCTCATTAGTAGCCCCTCAAAGGATGCAAGTAAGAATGGTGTGGGGAAAGAGGAGATTAATCCTCTAAAAGGATTCCACAATCCCCACAAAAAACCACACTAATCAAAGGAGAGGATAATAGTTGTAGGAGAAAGAACTCAAAAAAAGAAACAGAGAAAACAAGAAAACACCAATAATCAAATATCATATTCCGAAATTCAGTCTTTGGACACTAGGTCCCTGTTTTAATTTAAATTAGTGTTTTGTTGGTTGTTCCCAAAAAAAGAAAAAAGAAAAAAGAAAAATGTTCCAAAAATCCAAACCCTTAATTCTTCTTCTTTTTTTTCGAAAGATAAGTCCCCTTATTCCCAGATTTATAACCACCTAACAACTCTAAAAGGCAATTTTCTATATTTAAACTTTATAAAAACCAACCCGATCCAAATTGAAAAAAAACTAAAACAACTTTTGCCAAAAGAAACTAAGGACTCTAAACTACAGTAACCTGCTGACCAAGCTAACATAGAAGCTAACTTCAACGAACCGCAAGTAACCAAACAATTCACGCATTCATTGTTAGTTTCTAACTATAAGACCTATGCGGAAACGTTTCGTAGATCATGGACTACTAATTTGACTCCCGCACATCACTAATATAATCTCCAATTTTGGAGAAAGAGAGAGCACTATATTTTCCTTGAAGATCTGTTATTATAATGTGTGTGCAATATATTTTCCTTGAAGATCCATTAATCTAATTTTCCTTGAAAACTATAAAAGGTCATCCAGACCTAAAATTTACTCCAACAGCCCGAAAAACCAACCACCACAAATCTTACACCAGACATGCACCCAATGAATAATTAAAAAACCCTGATTTTATTACTTTGCTTTTGTGTATTATTATCCAGCGTAAAGTGAAGCAAATTGGAACTAGGAAAGTCAGTATTTAGTTATGCGTTCCTCATCGATAGCATGCACTAATATGTTGAACCCATATACCTAAAGCCAAAGAGTGAAGGAAATGACCACAGGACCAAATGACCAAAATGCTAATTGGTAAAGTAAAGAATAAAATGCTCAAAACGAGTGAGAATAGACGGAATAAATGCGCTCAGTACGCAAGAATAGGGGATAAGATCGCTGTTTAAAATTTCATCCAGCACTATGTTTCATCCGAGGCATACCATCTTTAGTTCACAACAAAACAAGTCAGATGACCAAAACAGGACCAAGATAGACTGAAACGGGACCAAAAAATGAATGATATGGGACCGAAACAGACGAATAGGGGTGAGCAATAAGCATAACCACCCATTGAATTGGGAAGAGGGACTTCAGTGCAGCATATTCCAAACCTATAGTTCACCAAAACCCAAACACCACAGAGTCACAGACAAATAAGCAAACCAAAGGCAGCCACTGAAGCATTGGGGACAATGGTCAATCCTAGAAACTAATAGAAATCAGGCAATCCTAAGATATCAGGTCCGAATGCTTAGATGGAGTGCGTATGTGAAGATGGGGTGAAGTTTTTTAAGGTAAGCATGCATCTGAATGTAAGAAAATGATATATATATATATATATATATATATATATTATATATATATATATATATATATTATATATATAGAGAGAGAGAGAGAGAGAGAGAGAGAGAGAGAGAGAGAGAGATGCACATGCCATTTATATAACAACGTCCTACCAACTAAAAACACTACGTAGTATAGCAGATACAGATAAAGAATATGACCTTTAAATGCCACACTATTTTATTACCTACATTAAACGTCACGTTCAAGAAAAACCTAAGAAAACCAAAATGGGAACAACAAATACAAAAACACTACACAAAAGGTGCCAGAATTTAACTTGAAATGTTATCATGTCCTAGAAATACAATTGTATCAAAATCACATCCCATAAGATAATCTTGGCATCCAAGTGTAAAAGCTATTCGTGCAAATTTTAGACATAACTCACCATCTCCAAATAATTTGGTTAACCAAGTTACTTCCAAATTGATAGTAGCTAGAAATGGCAACCATTGCCTTTTAATGGTACGCCATGTAAGATGGAATTAGAATAGTTTAAGTAATTTGTTGGACTCCTTGAGACAAGTTCTATTTTATCTTCCAAAAATAAAAAGTTCCATTTCCATTCCAAAACATTTGCTCCAAAAACATGCACACCTTGTAGATAACAACTCGACGATTGGTTGTCGTCTAGCAAGGGGCTCCTCCTAGTTCCTATAAGCAGGAATTTTTTCAGGAGAAGCAAAAAATAAATAAATAAAATAAAAATAAAAGTAAGCCCCACATTTTAGAACTGGGATGGGGTGGACAATTTTTGTAGTTTGGATTATTAGGATTTGTGGAGCCTGATCATCAGAGATGTACTGTTCATCCAGCCAGCATTGTTGCAGGTCGAGCTACGTGCTAAGCTCGCCCCCTTGCTTGGGGGTTTGGGGCATAGGCCCTGGCCCAGAGAGCAATTTCATAATTTCACACACTGTTTTATGTAAACCCTAGTTCATTTTGGGGTAATATATATGTCATGAGAAAGAGAGAGAGAGAGGTCATTGTATTGAGAGTTGTTTCTTCGTTTTTTCCTTTGAGCATATAATGGATCAGTGTGAATCCATGGACGTACCGTAAGGTAGAGCTGGGCATCGAGTCAAGTTGGACCGAGTTAGGGTTGACCCAACTTGATTCGGTTTTGAAATAGGACTGACCCAAACTCGACCCAACTCGGTACCAAGTCCAGCATGCCTAACCCGGTCCGAGTCCAGGTCTGGCCTGGACTAATCCGGACCGAGTACAGGTCGGTCAAAAATACCGAGTCGGGTTGAGTGCTCGGATTGAGAGATGAGGGAGGGAGGGGAGAGGAGAGAGTGAGAGAGGAGGAGGTTGGTGATGGTGGTGGGTGGTTGTCGGGCTTAGAAGAGGAGGATGAGGGGGGGGGGGAGAGAGAGAGAGAGATCGAGTCAAGGTCAGGTCGAGGTCGGGTGCAGTGGGTAGGATTAGAGATACTTAGAAATTAGGATTTTTTATTATATATTACCCGAATCCAAGTCGAGTCGGGTTTCTGATCGAGTTTCAAGTCAAGTTACTGGGTAACTTGAACTCGACTCAGTTTGAGTTCGGATCAGGCGAAGCCTACTCGATTCGGACGGACTCACCCATTCGGTTTGGGTATGAATGAGTCAGGTGAGTCGAGTCGTCCTGTGCCCAGCTCTACCATAAGGGAACTACGTAAATCTGTGTGTTGTGGTTTGAGTCTTTTCTCTTCTTTTTTTCTTTGATCGATATTGTTGTGTGTGTGGTCAAGAAGGGATCCTTCTCCCAACATGGACACACCCCCTCCAAAGGGGTTTGAGGCATAAACCCCTTTTCAGCCAAACCGGGTGTGTGTGATGTGCATTTGGATGCACTTTACAAACCTTGTTTCACCATCTCACTCGAGATAATAGGCAATAAAATGCCGATTCGGCAAAAACCAATTGAGTCAACCGAAAAAAGCAAGCTTGATATCCCATTTTGTGGAAACCTCAAATTGTGCAAGTGCATCCAAATGGACCCTTAGTCAGTGACCAAACACGGTTTTCATCTGTGGCACTGGCATGTTTTCCAAATGAGTGAGTCTCCAAACAAAACCAGAACTTGCACCTGAATCCCTATTTAAAGCACAAGTAGTCTATCATAAAGACAGAGAATAGCAGTCAATATTCAATCTACTGTTGACCTATTAGAGATTTACTACCAAATAAAATATCTTACAACTGAATCCTATACAAGAACAGGAATGCACTCACCCCATTTTCAGAAACCAACTCAAAAGCATCAATTCGAACAACATAAAACACAAACAATTACTGTATGTTTTTTACATACCATATTTGTTATATCGTAAACAATTACGGCAGCTGCTGCTCCTCTATAATACATGGGAGCCAAACTATGATACCTCTTGCCCTGCTGTATCCCAAATCTCAAACTTCACGGTCACATCATTGACAGCCAATGTTTGTGAGAAAAAGGCAGCACCTATGGTGGATTCCTACAGCACCAAACAAAATCAGCCCACATATCCCAAATCTATCGAAGCTTAAAGAGCCACTAAAACCCAAAATTCAAAATATATAACCAACCTGAAAATCTACAAACTGGCCTTTTACAAAACGCAAAACTAGGCTAGACTTTCCAGCTCCCACATCTCCGAGAAGAACCTGAAGAGTAGCACGATTTAGTACAGTGCAGACTAGAGAATGAATGAGATAACAGCAGAACAAAACCACAAAATCTCATTTACAATAGCAAAACTTGCACCCGCATGAATATGAATATATGATAGAACTCTTTTTATGCATACATAAAACCAAAGAATTGAAACACATGGTAAAGAGGATTAAAAAAGCTAACAAAAAGGGAACTATTTGTATAAGGAAATGATATTACGATGCCGAACTAAGCCTCGGAATCTGATATGGAGAAGCAATGCCCATATTCAAAGGAAGTGATGCCTTGACAACGCCCCTCTGAACTTGTACCTTGTTCTGTGGCCCACCTGAGTGGCTGATTTTCGGGATACGATCGTTTAATATGACAAGTGCCAATAGATCCCTATTATACACATGGCACTAGTGTACAACAATCAGGATCATTGACCTTGTGATGCGCAACGTAAATGGGGCATATCCCAGAAACCAATGGGCTGAAGAAGGATGGTACACTCAATACAGAGTGAAAGCTCACATTCAAACAAGCAAAACACAAAATGGATGGAAGGTCAAAGTTGTCCACTCAGTAAGATTTGGAATAGAGCCCATGATGAGGTGGCCACCATATCAACACCCCCAACCACCATACATATTTGCCACAAGCACAATAATGGAGGAAATGCATAGAACTTCTATGATGTGCACATCTAAATTCCCACATACTCATATCAAATTCCTAAAATTACCAATAATAACATAAGGAAAAGGCCCAGAAAAGGGGGGGAAAGAGAAAAAAAGAAGAAGAAGAAGAAGACGAAGAAAAAAACACTTGCAATTGAATGAAAACATACCTATATATATATATATATATATATATTATATATATATATATAATATATAATATATATATATTTGCAAATATCATCAGACCAGAATAGAAAACAACTATAACTAAGAATTTAAACAATTAAACAGAACCCACGTTAAAATATCCACCCTTTAAGGCAAATAAAATCTAAGGTTCTATCAAAATCCTAACATGATCATATGAAATTCCTAAAATTACCAAGAAAATCATCAAAAGGGCAAAAAAAATGCATAAAATCTCAACAATTGAAGGAAAACTCACATCATTTTTTCTGTACACAAATAATAATAATAATAAAATACAACCATCATCATATTGAAAGCCAAAAAGATCATAACCAAGCATTCCAACAATTAAATAGAAACCCACATTGAAATTTCAATAAAAAATGAAAAATCCTAATCCTAAAATGCAAGACACATCAAAATTTCCATAACAATTCTTTAAAAATGCCCATATCAAAATCCTAAAATAACTAAGACATTCATACCCAATAATATCAACAATTAAACAGAAACCCACAATAAAATTTCAACCTACAACCCATCCAGAATTCCCCTTGCGTTATAACATCCTAAATTCATATACGCCCCCAAGTGGCCCACCTAATATATGAGGAATTCACTCCATAAATTACACATGACCCAACACCAACCCTGATTAGATGATCACATCCATACAATTCAAAGCACGCCAAATCAACGGTCCCACCAGCCCTTTTGTATTCCCTTTATCCTAGCCGTTGCAACCATCCAATCAGGGTGATTTTGGGGCCATACGCAGTCCACGGCGAAACCCGCCTATCCAACGGTTCAAAAAAAAAAAAAAAAAAATCAAAGGCGGGCCCCACTTGGGTCCCTCGTATAAATTCGTATTGGATCATTGCTCTTAAAATTTTCCCATAGAAAAACCAAAAAAAAAAAAAAAAAACTCACCAATTTCGCATTGATATTCTTGTTTCCTGTAGTTGCCATAGCCTCCAATAATTTCAAAAGAAAATTCTAAAAAAATCGAATTGTTTATTTGTTTTGATGAAAAGAGGGGTTGTTTTGGGGGAGAAGGAAAGAAAGAGATCTTAAAACAACAACCCCTTAAAGAGAAAATCAATCGTCTTTTTTTTTTTTTTCTATTTTTATTTTTCTTCCATGGGAGCGTTTATATAGGAGAGTTGTGCTGGCCCCATACGCTTCTTTATCAAATACACAGCATACGTGCCAAATTGTCTCGTGTGTAGAAAATCTCAACCGTTTATAATGCGTGGAATATTCTTGGAGATTATATGGTGAAATTTTAGTTCCATCAAATATTTAAGAGATCCACACGTTGGAGTTGATTATCCACCGTTGGTTAATTTTTTAATGCTGCACAGTACAAGATGGCCCACCCGATGAGCGGAACGGTGTGAGTTTTGTGACAGATTTCTGCATGTTGGGATTCAGCACTTGGATGTCCTACGAGATTCGCACGTGTACGTGTGGAGAGGGTGCGTGTGGGATTATAGTATATGCCTCGACACGCGGCAGGTAGGCACCTAATGGTGCGTGTTGGACTGTTTGGTGTGAAGAGCAATTCAGACGCGATTGCGTGGTGAACCCAACACCAGGTAGGTACGTATTGTAGGGAGTGGGACCAAACATGAAGTATTTGTTTATCCACTCCGTCCATCCATTTTCAAATATCATTTTATAGAAATATCCCAAAATCGAATAACATACGAAGCTCAAGTGGACCACACTAGATTAAAGAGTGAGAATAATGACGTCCACCGTTGAAACCTTCATGGGGTCGACCGTTATGTTTCTTTGTCATACAGCCTGTTTACTCTGGTGTGGTCCACTTGAGGTTTAAATATCTTAAATTTTTTTTACCTCAACTATAAAATGATCTGAAAAAAAGGATGGACGGAGTGGATATACAACAATTAGGCCCCACAGAGTCCTCACACCATGCAGTATCTGGTGTTGGGGAGCCGATTAAGCGAGACCGCTGATCCACCGAGGTGGGTAGGATCCCTGACTCTGGGGCAACGGTGATGTATGTGCCTTAAATCCACACCGTCCAACCATTTTGAAAGCTGATTTTGGCGTATGATCCAAAAATGATCTTTCAGTACGGATGGACGGCGTGGATGTAGTCACATACATCACAGTGGGCCCTACAGCCAGGGGTTCCATCCACCTCCGTGTTCCGGAGCCTCGCTAAATCCGCTCCCCTGGTGTTTTGTTCACCACGCAATCCGCAGTCGCAGCAGCCAGCGGGCAGGGAAACGGATTGGCTACTCCCCCTGCCACCAGCCCCGTGGCTGATGGTCGGTGCTCTGTGGGCCCCACCATGATGTATGTGTTTCATTCATGCCGTTCATCCATTTTTAAATATCATTTTAGGCTTGATTCAAAAAATGAGAGGAATATAAATCTCATGTGGGCAACACCATAGGAAAACAATAATGATTGGATATCTACCATTAAAATCCTCCTAAGGCCCATTGTACTATTTATTTGAAATTCAATCAGTTGATTAGGTCATATATACCAAGATGAAGAGAAAAAAAATAAATATCAGCTTGATCCAAAACTTTTATGGCCTCCAAAAAGCTTTTAATGGTCAACATTCATTCAGTAATATTTCTTGTAATGTGGTCCATTTGAGATTGATATATACCTCATTTTTTTGTCTCATACTATAAAATGATCTATAAAAATAGATGGACAGCATGGATGAAACACATACATCATGGTGGGGCCCACAGAGCACTGACCATCAGCCACTGGCCGGTGGTAGGGGGAGTAGCCAATCCGATTCCGCAGGCAGACATATCTGTCGATATGTTAGATCTGGTGGACCAGAATGTGGTGGGGCCAACTATCCACATGAAGCATGGAAAGTTGATTTATAAATCGGATCCGTCCATCTAATTTTTAGTGCTTTTGATGAAAATTTCAATTAAAGAAAACATAGATATGATAATCATAACCATTAGATATATGTACTTTAAATAAACGGTGCAAATAAAAGCATTTAGCGGTCCAGCATTCACCAGACTTAATTGAAGAAAACTGATGGATTGAATTTCGTATTAGTTGTAATTTTTGAAATAATAGTCATCCATGATATGTTCACTAGATAGACGGCCCTGATTGACACATCTCTCAGCCACGTGGCACTATGGGGAGATGGCTCTACGACATTCCGGTTCTTTCCGCTCTATAGCATCATCTGAATCATCTCCCTTCGCAGCCGGGAGTCTGCAGGCACCAAATTCACGTGCCCAACGGTGCTGAAGTGGCACACGTAACGGTGCTGAAGTGGCACACGTGTAAAAGATCCTGGATGTTCATCCAAGAAATAAAGTTGTCCGTTGGTTATTCTTTTCTTACGCGACCATTTTGAACAAACGTGTCTCACCTGATGAGTGGGGATGACCGGATTTCAGCTAACACTCACGGTCCAACTGATGAACGGCCTGGATCTCGTGCGTGTGCCACGCAATCCAATTGAGTTATATATCATCTTGGATTGTGCTACTGGATTCATGGTTTACCGTTGATTTGATGCTCCTCGCAGTGGACCCACATGCCCCGAAACGTTCTATAGTGGAACAATCCCAGCCCTTCATCTGGTGGCCTGAAAGTTGTCGGTGATATCTTCGGTCCACATTTATTTAAATAAATAATTTTTTTTTAAAATTAAAATAAAAGAGAAAAAAAAAAGATTGGATGGATATGATCTTCCAATCTGGAAGGCCCATCTGCTGGGACCCATCAATGCACAGGATCACAGAACCATGGCAGCATGTACCTCTGGATCCCTAGTTCGTACGATGATACACATGCTTTTGTGATTCATGCCGTTGGTTGGGTGGGACCCACATCATACACGGACAATCTACCCTACCAATAAATTAAATTCGAAAGGGACGAAAGTTATTATGCATCACATCTTCCATCTAGAAGAAATTTTGGCGGTGGGATTAGAAGGGATTAGGTGGGATGGCATTCATCAGGTTCTGTGCCAATTCCACTCCATGTCTGGGAAGAATGGAAAAGCTTGCAATTGCGTTGTGTCCGTGCCAATTTCACTCAATGTTAGCAAGTTGTATAGGTCTCACCATGATGTATAGGCTATATCCACACCGTTCACCCATTTATCAAGATTATTTTAGAGCATGGACCAAAAGATCAGGTAAATCTAAAGCTCAAGTGGACCCCACCATAAAAAGCAACGGGGATTGAATACTTACCGTTGAAAACTTCTTTGGGGCCACATAAGTTTTGGATCTACCTCATTTTTATGCCCATGCATTAAAATGAGGTTACAAAACAAATGAACAATTTAGATATAATACATGTGTGTTATTTTGAGTAATTTCAAATGATGGTGGGTATATCCATTCAATGTACCACCTAACTACCAACAAAGCATGGCATTAATCTTATCCCATGGCAAAAGGGATAATCCGGGTAATAATTATGTTTTTTGAATCCCATCCCACCTAATCCCTTCTATTCCCACTGCCCAACAGGCTTAGGTTCCACTTGAGCTTTAGATTTACCCACTGCCCAAGTGCCCTTAGGCCTATTTGGGCAACCGGAAACGGGATTAGAAGGGATTAGGTGGGATTGGATTCATCTGGTCCCGTGCCAATTCCACTCTATGATTGGAAAAGCTTGGAGTTAGATCGGATGGAATTGCATTGGTCCCGTGCCAATTTTAGTCAATACTAGCAAGTTGTGTAGGTTCCAACCTGATGTGTGGGCTATATCCACACCATCCACCCATTTTTTGAGATCATTTTAGAGCATGGCCCAAAACTTAGGTAATTCTAAAGCTCAAGTGGACCCACCACTGAAAGTAACGGGGATTGAATACTTACTGTTGAAAACTTCTTGGGGGCCACATAAGTTTTGGATCTACCTCATTTTTCAGCCCATACCATAAAATGAGGTTACAAAACAAATGAACGGTTTAGATATAATATACGTGTGTTATTTTGGTAATTCAAATGAGGGTGGGTATATCCATTCAATGTATCACCGTATTACCATCAAAGCAGAGTATTAATCTAATTCCACGGAATCAGGGGACAATCCCTGCCATAGGTAATAATGATGTTTTTTTTAATACAATCCCACCTAATTCCTTCTAATCCCGCCCAAACAGGGCCTTAGGGTATTATAATCCATCACGGTTGGTCCATCAGATAAATGGTCTGGATCAATAAGCCATGGGCCCCACTTATAATAATATCAGAGGATACTATGCAAGATGCAAATCAACGGTCGAGGATCACATAATTCCTCCATTCTTGACTAGCTGCAATTTTGGGTGAATTCTACGGCCGACAAGGAAGAATTGCATGCTAAACGTTGCCGTCATCTTTCAACGGTGTACGTAGGGGAAGACGATTGCATGGTGCGCCACACACGTCAGCAAGTTCTGTAGAGCCCACAATAATGTATTGTTATATCCAAACCGTCCATCCATTTGGAGAGATCATGTTAGGGCAAGAACCCAAAAATATGAAAGATCCAAACTCAAGTGGGCCACACCACATAAAGCAGTGGAAATTGAATGCCTACCATTGAAAACTTCTTATGGGCCACGGAAGTTCTGGATGAAGCTGATATCTGTGGTTTCCCTTCATCCAGGTCTGTGTGACCTTATGAACAGGTTGGATGATAAATAAATATCATGGTGAGGCCTAGGAAGGTTTCAACGGTGGTCATCATTGTCCAACTGCTTTCTGTGGTGTGGTCCACTTGAACTTTAAATCTTACTCAATTTTTGATTCATGCCCTAATATGATCTCTCGAAATGAATGGATGGTGTGGATATAATACATATATTATGTGGAGCCAATAGAACTTGGTGACGTCAACACGTGTGTCACACCACGTAATCCGTTTTCGTACGTGGGTGTTCAATTCTGACAAGTGCAGCCATGATTCGAATAATCCGGAGCATTGGTCCCAATGTCGATGGAATTTTCTAGAAAAGATATTCTAAATTGGAAGATCTTATGCACCAACCGTTTGATATGAATGCTGACGTGTTTCTCATTTTAACCGTATATTTTTATGCCAGGAATTCAAAGGTTAATATCGTTGCATGGAGGAGAATTTTGGGGCATGGCCGGTCAACCAGACCAATGTTCTAGAATTCTGAACCATGGGTCTATTTTCGGATTGTAATACATGGGTCTTGTGAAAAGAGGCAAGCAATCACTGTAATGCATGGTTGAAAAGACCCGGGGACTCGGACTAACTCGGCCGTTTTGGAATTAAGTCGTGACCGGCCCGAGTCGGGGATGAATCAACCTGAAGAGCTGAGCCAAGGTGAGTCGTGGTGGTGGTGTTGAGCCAGATGTGTTCAGACCAAATCGGGTCACATAGCGTATGTCCGAGTCATGATAAACTCATGGCATTGCTTTTTGTCTCTATTCTTTTTCTTTTTTCTTTTCTTTTTTTTGAGAAATTCCTTACTGACGACTCACTTATGGCCCACGAACCCTTTTAAGCCCACTTATTTTTAGCTTCTAAGAATAAGCCCCAGCTGTACGGATAGCATTTCACAGTAAAAAATGCCATTGCTTTATTAATTTCACTCCATTTACTCCCTTACACTCAAATACACGTCCGAACATATCTCTGTCATCCCTACTCTTTCTTTTCACCCGTTTTCTTCATTAAATCTCTATAGAATCTCCATCGTACTGTCACGTTACATCTCCATGTTTCATTATACTCAAGGCTACCTACATTCGTTTTCTAAGAGGACGTGAATGCATTGATAAACGTGAAATGTTATAGGCTTTTTTTCGAAGAACGTGTTTCATATCAACGCACTCTTATTCTTTTTTTCAAACACGGATTTCACTGATACGGCGGTTGTGGGAGGTAAGAACATTTAAATTCTTAAGAAATTACCTAGAAGTTTGTGGTTAATTTCACGTGGTCAATTTTATGCATTGCTAAGTCAATTTTACGTGGTTATCCAATAAACTTCAAGAAGTTCGCGGTCAATTTCACTTAGTTCTCGGTCAATTTACTGAATTGATCGATCAACTTCATGCACTACTTGGTCAATTTTACACATTTTACTGTCAAAATGTAGTGCATTTTTGTAATACGACTGTGAATTTGTAGTGCATTTTTTATAATATGACTGTGAATGTTATATATTGAATACATTTTGTTACTTTCTTTGAAATTGCGAATTTCTTACCACTATGATTCAAATTTCCAATAAGACATTCATTTCACGGTCAATTCCATACATTTCACGATCAATGCCCTTCACTTCATGGTCAATTCCATGCATTTCACGGTTAATTTCATGCGATTCTCCCTCACTTCACGATCAATTCAATTCATTTCGCGGTCAATTCCCTTCACTTCACAGTCAATTCCATGCATTTCATGGTCATTTCTCATCACTTCACGGTCAATTCCATGCATTTCACGGTCAATTCTAGCGATTCTCCTTCACTTCACAGTCAATTCAATTCATTTCACGGTCAATCCCCTTCACTTCACAGTCAATTCCATGCATTTCACAATCAATTCCCTTCACTTCACGGTCAATTCAATTCATTTCACGGTCAATCCTCTTCACTTCACAGTCAATTCCATACACTTCACAGTCAATTCCCTTCACTTCACGGTCAATTCCCTTCATTTCACGGTCAATCCCCTTCACTTCACAGTCAATTCCATGCATTTCACGGTCAAGTCTCCCTTCACTTCACGATCAATTCCATGCATTTCACGTTCAATTCCCTTCACTTCTCACGGTCAATTCTGCCGCTTCCCCTTCACTTCACAATCAATTCCATGCATTTCACGGTCAATTCCCTTCACTTCTCACGGTCAATTCCGCCGCTTCCCCTTCACTTCACTGTCAATTCAATTCCCTTAAGTTCACTTACTTTGCGGTCATTTTCAATCACTTTAGGACCGAGAAGTGAGTGAAATTCATTGCGAAGTGAGTGAACCTACACTAGAAGTGAGTGAAATTGACTGCGAAGTGAGTGAAAATCATCACGAACTAAGTGACATAGATCCCTGCAATTGAGAGCTTTGAAAATTTGACTGATAAGTTGGTCATATTCGAGCTAGTACAATGGTGGATTTCCTACTACTTGGTCAAAACCACCTTATACATGTGAATACTAAACGAGTTATATCATTATGTTTGTTTTCAGAAAATGGTTTCGATAATCATTTGTTGCTCATATGGTGGGGAGTTAGTAAGCGAAAATAATCGATACACGTACAAGGGTGGAGACTCGAAAACTACTGTTGTGGGCGTTGACACTACATATGATGAGCTTCTATCGAAAATGGACAGGATTGCGAAGAGTAGACCTGAGGATTATGATATTAGGTTGAAAGTATTGTATCCTTGCACAAACGAATAAGTCCATCCGACTGTAATTGAAGATGACGAAGATGTAAGAATGTTCTTAGCAGCACAGTTGAAGCATCCGGATCACTACATCCCTTTATTCATCGAGACAATGCGGCGCGTTAATGAGGTAATACTCGAAGACCTGGTGGCTTACAGTGGTTTCGAACATAACGCCCCGGCAGTAGGAAGTTTGGGTGAGAAACATATCTTGAAATATGAATATATGGCATCACCTTTACAGGTTCCTCTAAGCAACACTCCAGTACTCAAGCCGGCTCAGACATCAAACTTCATGACAAGTCAAGTAAGGGCGTCGACTGATGTGAAGCTCAAAAGTGAATATATGACATCACCTTCATTTACAAGAGTAGATTTGCCCTCAACATCCAATACCAGAAACGTAAGTGGAAGCAACATTCCATTGCTTGAGTAGGCTTGAACATCGAACTTCACCACCAGCCTTCCCATTATGCCTTTCATGGATACATTGAATACATTTGTTACCTTTCGAAGATACATTGAATACATTTGTTATATATTGAATACATTTATATCTTTCTTTGAAATTGCGAATGTCTTACCACTATGATTCAAAATTTCAATAAGACATTCATTTCACAGTCAATTCCCTTCACTTCACGATCAATTCCATGTGATTCCCTCTCACTTCACGATCAATTTTGTGCATTTCACAGTCAATTCCCTTCACTTCACGGTCAATTTAATTCATTTCACGGTCAATCCCCTTGACTTCACGGTCAATGTCATGCATTTCACGGTCAATTTCCTTCATTTCACGGTCAATTCCATGCATTTCACGGTCAATTCCCTTCACTTCACAGTCAATTCCATGCATTTCACGGTCAATTTCCTTCACTTCACAGTCAATTCAATGCGTTTCACGGTCAATTTCCTTCACTTCACGGTCAATTCAATGCATTTCACGGTCAATTCCCTTCACTTCACAGTCAATTCCATGCATTTCACGGTCAATTCAATGATTTCTCAATAAGGGAGTGAAGGGAATTGTCTTGGAATTCGCCGGAGTTGCATATGGTACACATTCAACTATAAAAACCCATCAACTATTTAGGTAATGCTTTCCAGCTGGAGAAAGTCCTCGGACCAGTGTTTGAAGTATTGGTATTGCTACAAGTTTCGCTGGCCAGGGATACGGAACAATATCGATATCGTTAATAATATCGCTGATAACCAGAAATGCGGGCAATACAAGTGACACCTAGAATTTACATAGTTAAAAATATTGGTGATTACATTAGCGATATTAACACGTTGGCGATACTTAGCGATGCATTGCTAATACCTGCGACGCCTATAATTTACTTAGCGATGCATTGCTAATACATTGGTGATTACATTAATACGTTGAAATATGAAGAGAGAGGTGTTTGAAAGATGAAAAGATGGTTGTGTAAAGATGAAGAGAAAGGTGTTTAGAAGATGAAGAGTGGGGTGTTTGGAAGATGAAGAGAAAGGTATGTGGAAGATGAAGAGAGAGGGTTTGGAAGTTGAGAAGATGGTAGAGGTTTAGAAAAATAGAGGGTTTTATGAAGGGAGATGAAGAAATGGTTAGGAATGAGAGTTTGGGCGTGTGGGGAGTTTATATACATTTGTTATGTGGGACCCACAATGGGACCCACCAAATTTAAAAAAATTCCTAGGCGGCACTGCTGCCCGGACATCCAGAGGCCAGCAGCACTACCACCAGATCGGCGGCACTGCCACCCGGATTCTTAAGGAGTCTGAGCAGCAATGTCGTCGATCCGATGGTAGTGTCGTCGACTTCTGGACGTCCGGGCGGTAGTGCCGCCCGGATATTTTTAAAAAAAAAACCTATTTAGTGGGCCCCACATCTATTGAATGGGCCCGACATCCATCTATTGAATGGTTTTTATTGTAGTGGGGCCCAACGTCATTTGAATTTGAATGGTTTTGGTGGGCCCCGCATTTGAATTCGGATATGATCTATACTTCTTCTGTTTCGTTCATGTATCATAGCGAGACCTGCTTGAAATATTTACTTGTACAGAATGTCGCTGCAAATCATGAGTTGGACTTTTAAGCGACGATCTGTAAATGTTGATATATATAGGGTATGTCTGGACTTCTAGATATTGCTTGATGTCAGCGTATCAAGGGCAGTTATCATGTTGCAATTCGACTTGTAGGCCAGTTAACATCGTCCCTCATCTGCCTAATCCCTAAGATAAGTTCCCCCTTCAACTTTTCAGATTTTAGGCCTATCAGCCTATGTAACTGCATATATAAGATTTTCTTAAAAGTTATTGCTGTAAGGTTGGGAAGACTCCTGCTCAATATCATATCGCCTGAGCAAGGGGCTTTATGCGGGGTAAATCTGATATTAGCTTTTTGTAACTTTACAATATGAAATTATTGGATTACAAAAACACATTTATAATTAGGATTGATTGAGTGGTTCCTTGGACAGTCCACTTGCTCAATCTAGACTTTCAATTTGATCCAGCATTCATGGGACACCGTTAAATTAATGTCAAACAGACGGTCCGATACGTACATAGGTTGACCATGAAATGCATTGAATTGACCGTGAAGTGAAGGGGAATTGTCGGAATTTACCGTGAAATGAATGGAAATGATCATGAAGTGAAGGGAATTGACCATGAAATGCATGGAATTGACCGTGAAGTGAAGGGAATTAACCATGAAATGCATTGAATTGACCGTAAAGTAAAGGGAATTGACCGTGAATGCATGGAATTGACCGTGAAATGAATGGAATTGACCGTGAAGTGAAGGAAATTGACCGTGAAATGAATGGAAATGACCGTGAAGTGAAGGGAGTTGACCGTGAAATGCATGGAATTGACCGTGAAGTGAAGGGAATTGACCGTGAAATGCATTGAATTGACAGTGAAGTAAAGGGAATTAACCGTGAAATACATGGAAATGACCGTGAAGTGAAGAGAATTGATTGTGAAATGCATTGAATTGACCATGAAATGAATGAAATTGACCGTGAAATGCATGGAATTGACCGTGAAGTGAAGGGAATTGACTACGAAATGCATTGAATTGACCGTGACGTAAAGGGAATTAACCGTGAAATGCATGGAATTGACTATGAAGTGAAGGAGAATCGTCGAAATTGACCGCGAAATGCATGGAATTGACCGTGAAGTGAAGCGAATTGACCGTGAAATGCATGGAATTGACCGTGAAGTGAAGCGAATTGACCGTGAAAGTGAAGGGAATTGACTGTGAAATGCATGGAATTGAACGTGAAATGAAATGAATGAAATTGGCCGCGAACTGATTGAAATTAACCACGGAGTGAATAAAATGAATGAAATTGACCGCGAACTGATTAAAATTGACCACGAAGTGAATGAAATGGATTTTCGACCATCGACCTGATGGAATCTTGGAAAATAACCAGGTTGGTTGGCTAAAGTAGCTTCTCCTACCCCAAAATCATATATAGTACGTTAAGTAACTCATTCTTGTTAGAGAGAAAAAATAATAATTATACGCTTATACATACATATTTACAGAAATATTTTTATTTATTTATATTTTTTTTTACAGAAATATGTACTAGAGAAAAATGTAGGGAAAAAAAGTTCTCCTTGTAAAATAATAATAATAATAATAATATTAAATTAAAATTGCACAGCCTGCCGTGGCAGTGCCGCAGTACCGGCGGTACTGCCGTGACAGGTTGTGCGTAATTTTTTATTTTTATTTTTGCTGGTGCAATCCCCCACTGCTTTTGTGGGTTCCATGATGAGGTATGTGTTATATCCAAACCGTCCATCTATTTGGCGAGCTCGTATTAAGGCTTGAGACACAAAATAAGATAGATCTAACTATCAAGTGGACCACACTGTAAAAAACAGTGGGGGATTGAATGTCTACCATTGAAACCCTTTTAGGGGTCACGGAAGTTTTGGATCAATATGAAAGTTGTTTTTCCTCTTCATCTAGGTCTTTGTGACCTTGTGAATAGATTGGATGGAAAATAAATGTTATGGTGGGCCATACGAAATATTTAACGGTGAAAATCAATTTTCCTGCTGCTATTTGTGGTGTGGTCCAGTTGATCTTTGGATATGATTCTTTATATATATATATATATATATATATATATATATTATATATATATATATATATATATATATATATATTATATATATAATGCTCTGAAATGATCTCGAAATATGGATGAACGTTGGATATAATAATACATAACCGTGGAGTATTTTGGTCTGGTGAGGAGCGTCAGCACTCGTCTTCGCACACCAGCCAATCCTCTTCCGGAAGGAACGACGGGGGTATTTTAATCCGGTGAAAAGTCGGGCTTATTTTTGGAAGGTAAAAATAAGTGGGCGTGGTAAGGTGCGTGGCCCATAAGTGGGTCGTACAGTAGGAAAAAACTCCTTTTTTTTTTCTCATCTTCGTTTACATCCAAAATAAAGGCCCCGTTAATAAAATAAGTTTTATCAAAATATATATATAATTTTTTTTATACTCATTTTTGGCATAGTTATATGAGCTAATGATACGCAACCATGTGATAGGCTTTTTTTCAAAGAACGTGTTTCATATCAACGTACTCTTATTCTTTTTTTCAAACACGGATTTCACTGATACGGCGGTTGTGGGAGGTAATGATGTTTAAATTCTTAAGAAATTACCTAGAAGTTTGTGGTTAATTTCACGTGGTCAATTTCATGCATTGCTAAGTCAATTTTACGTGGTTATCCAATAAACTTCAAGAAGTTCGCGGTCAATTTCACTTAGTTCTCGGTCGATTTACTGAATTGATCAGTCAACTTCATGCACTACTTGGTCAATTTCACGCATTTTACCATCAAATTGTAGTGCATTTTTATAATACTGTGAATGTTATATATTTAATACATTTTGTTGCTTTCTTTGAAATTGCAAATTTCTTACCACTATAATTCAAATTTTCAATAAGACATTCATTTTACGGTCAATTCCATACATTTCACGATCAATTCCCTTCACTTCACGGTCAATTCCATGCATTTCACGGTTAATTCCATGCGATTCCCCCTCACTTCACGGTCAATTCAATTCATTTCGCGGTCAATTCCCTTCACTTCACAGTCAATTTCATGCATTTCATGGTCATTTCCCATCACTTCACAATCAATTCCATGCATTTCACGGTTAATTCCAGCGATTCTCCTTTACTTCACAGTCAATTCAATTCATTTCACAGTCAATCCCCTTCACTTTACGGTCAATTCCATGCATTTCACGGTCAATTCCCTTCACTTCACAGTCAATTCAATTCATTTCATGGTCAATCCCCTTCACTTCACAGTCAATTCCCTTCACTTCATGGTCAATTCAATTCATTTCACGGTCAATCCCCTTCACTTCATGGTCAATTCCATACACTTCACGGTCATTTCCCTTCACTTCACAGTCAATTCCCTTCATTTCACGGTCAATCCCCTTCACTTCACAGTCAATTCCATGCATTTCACGGTCAAGTCTCCCTTCACTTCACGATCAATTCCATGCATTTCACAGTCAATTCCCTTCACTTCACGTTCAATTCCCTTCACTTCTCATGGTCAATTCCGCCGCTTCCCCTTCACTTCACAATCAATTCAATTCCCTTAAGTTCACTCACTTTGCGGTCATTTTCAATCACTTTAGGAACGAGAAGTGAGTGAAATTCATTGGGAAGTGAGTCAACCTACACTAAAAGTGAGTGAAATTGACCGCGAAGTGAGTAAAAATCATCACGAACTGAGTGACATAGATCCTTGCAATTGAGAACTTTGAAAATTTGACTGATAAGTCGGTCATATTCGAGCTAGTACAATAGTGGATTTCCTACTACTTGATCAAATCCACCTTATACATGTGAATACTAAACGAGTTATATCATTGTGTTTGTTTTCAGAAAATAGCTTCGACAATCATTTGTTGCTCATATGGTGGGGAGTTAGTAAGCGAAAATAATCGATACACGTACAAGGGTGGAGACTCGAAAACTACTGTTGTGGGCGTTGACACTACATATGATGAGCTTCTATCGAAAATGTACAGGATTGCGAAGAGTAGACCTGAGGTTTATGATATTAGGTTGAAAGCATTGTATCCTTACACAACCGAATCAGTCCCTCCTGCTGTAATTGAAGATGACGAAGATGTAAGAATGTTCTTGGTAGCACAGTTGAAGAATTCGGATCACTACATCCCTTTATTCATCGAAACAATGCAGCGCGTTAATGAGGTAATACTCGAAGACCCGGTGGTTTACGGTGGTTTCGAACATAACTCCCCGGCAGTAGGAAGTTTGGGTGAGAAACATATCTTGAAATATGAATATATGGCATCACCTTTACAGGTTCCTCTAAGCAACACTCTAGTACTCGAGCCGGCTCAGACATCAAACTTCATGACAAGTCAAGTGAGGGCGTCGGCAGACGTGAAGCTTAGAAGTGAATATATGACATCACCTTCATTTACAAGAGTAGATTTGCCCTCAACATCCAACGCAAGAAACATAAGTGGAAGCAACATCCATTGCCCGAGCAGGCTCGAACATCGGACTTCACCACCGGCCTTCCCATTGTACCTTTTGAGGATACATTGAATACATTTGTTACCTTTCGAGGATACATTGAATACATTTGTTATATATTGAATACATTTGTACCTTTCTTTGAAATTGTGAATTTCTTACCAATATGATTCAAATTTTCAATAAGACATTCATTTTACGGTCAATTCCATGCATTTCACGGTCAATTCCCTTCACTTCACGGTCAATTCCATGTATTTCACGGTCAATCCCCTTCACTTCATGGTCAATGCCATGCATTTCACGGTCAATTCAATGCATTTCACAGTCAATTTCATGCATTTCACGATCAATTCCCTTCACTTCACGATCAATTCAATGCATTTCACGGTCAATTCCCTTCACTTCACGGTCAATTCCATGCATTTCATGGTCAATTCAGTCACTTCTCAATAAGGGAGTGAAGGGAATTGTCTTGGAATTCGCCGGAGTTGCATATGGTCCACATTCAACTATAAAAACCCATCAACTATTTAGGTAATGCTTTCCAGCTAGAGAAAATTCTCGGACCAATGTTCGAAGTATCGGTATCGCTACAAGTTTCGCTGGCCAGGGATACGAAAACAATATCGATATCGTCGATAATATCGCTGATAACCAGAAATGCGGGCAATACAAGCAACGCCTAGAATTTACTTAGCGATGCATTTCTAATACCTGCGACGCCTAGAATTTACTTAGCGATGCATTGCTAATATGTTGGTGATTACATTAATACGTTAAAATATAAAGAGAAAGGTGTTTGAAAGATGAAAAGATGGTTGTGTAGAGATGAAGAGAAATGTGTTTAGAAGATGAAGAGTGGGGTGTTTGGAAGATGAAGAGAAATGTATGTAGAAGATGAAGAGAGAGGGTTTGGAAGTTGAGAAGATGGTAGAAGGTTTAGAAAAATAGAGGGTTTTAGGAATGGAGATAAAGAAAGGGTTAGAAATGAGGGTTTGGGCGTGTGGGGAGTTTTATACATTTTTTATGTGGGACCCACGATGGGACCCACCCAAAATTTTTTTAAAAAAATCCTGGGCGGCACTGCTGCCTGAACATCCAGAGGCCGGCAGCACTACCGCCAGATCGGCGGCACTGCCACCTGGATTCTTAACGAGTCCGAGCAGCAGTGTCACCGATCCGGTGGTAGTGCCGCTGGCCTCTGGACGTTCGGGCGGTAGTGTCGCCCGGATATTTTTAAAAAACACCTATTGAGTGGCCCCACATCTATTGAATGGGCCCCACACTCAATGTTCATGGTTTTGGTGGGCCCCACATCCATTTATTGAATGGTTTTTATTGTGGTGGGGCCCAATGTCATTTGAATTTGAATGGTTTTGGTGGGCCCGCATTTGAATTCGGATATGATCTATACTTCTTCTGTTTCATTCATGTATCGTAGCAAGACCTGGTTGAAATATTTACTTGTACAAAATGTCGCTGCAAATCATGAGTTGGACTGTCAAGCGACGATCTGTAGATGTTTATATATATAGGGTATGTCTGGACTTCTAGATATTTCTTGATGTCAGCGTATCAAGGGCAGTTATTATGTTGCAATTCGATTTGTAGGGCAGTTAACATCGTCCCTCATCAGCCTAATCCCCAAGATAAGTTCCCCCTCCAACTTTTCAGATTTTGGGCCTATCAGCATATGTAACTGCATATATAAGATTTTCTTAAAAGTTATTGCTGTAATGTTGAGAAGACTCCTGCCAATATCATATCGCCTGAGCAAGGGGCTTTGTGCAGGGTAAATCTCATATTAGCTTTTTGTAACTTTACAATATGAAATGATTGGATTACAGAAACACATTTATAATTATGATTGATTGAGTGATTCCTTGGACAGTCCACTTGCTCAATCTAGACTTTCAATTTGATCCAACATTCATGGGACACCGTTAAATTAATGTCAAACAGACGGTCCGATTCGTACATAGGTTGACCTTGAAATGCATGGAATTGACCGTGAAGTGAAGGGGAATCGGCGGAATTGACCGTGAAATGAATGGAAATGATCGTGAAGTGAAGGGAATTGACCGTGAAATGCATGGAATTGACCGTGAAGTGAAGGGAATTGACCATGAAATGCATTGAATTGACGGTGAAGTAAAGGGAATTGACCGTGAAATGCATGGAATTGACCGTGAAGTGAAGCGGAATCGCTGGAATTAACCGTGAAATGAATGGAAATGACCGTGAAGTGAAGGAAATTGACCGTGAAATGAATGGAAATGACCGTGAAGTGAAGGGAATTAACTGTGAAATGCATGGAATTGACCGTGAAGTGAAGGGAATTGACGTGAAATGCATTGAATTGACGGTGAAGTAAAGGGAATTGACCGTGAAATGCATGAAAATGACCGTGAAGTGAAGGGAATTGATTGTGAAATGCATTGAATTAACCGTGAAATGAATGAAATTGACCATGAAATGCATGGAATTGACCGTGAAGTGAAGGGAATTGACCGTGAAGTAAAGGGAATTAACCGTGAAGTAAAGGGAATTGACCGTGAAATGCATGGAATTGACTATGAAGTGAAGGGGAATTGCCGAAAGTGACCGTGAAATGCATGGAATTGACCGTGAAGTGAAGTGAATTGACCGTGAAATGCATGGAATTGACCGTGAAGTGAAGCGAATTGACCGTGAAAGTGAAGGGAATTGACCGTGAAATGCATGGAATTGAACGTGAAATGAAATGAATGAAATTGACCGCGAATCGATTGAAATTGACCACGGAGTGAATGAAATTGACTGCGAACTGATTGAAATTGACCACGAAGTGAATGAAATGGATTTTCGACCATCGACCTAATGGAATCTTGAAAAATAACCAGGTTGGTTGGCTAAAGTAGCTTCTCCTACCCCAAAATCATATACGGTACGTTAAGTAACTCATTTTTGTTAGAGAGAAAAAAAAAAAATTATGCTTATATATACATATTTACAGAAATATGTACCTGAGAAAAATGTAGGGGAAAAAAGTTCTCCTTGTAAAAATAAAATAAAATAAAATAAAATAAAAAAAATTGCACAGCCTGCCGCGCCAGTGCCGCGGTACCGGCGATACTGCCGCGGCAGGCTATGCGTAATTTATTATTTTTTTTGCTGGTGCAATCCCCCACTGCTTTGTGGGTCCCATGATGAGGTATGTGTTATATCCAAACCGTCCATCTATTTGGCGAGCTCGTATTAAGGCTTGAGACGCAAAATAAGATAGATCTAACTACAAGTGGACCACACTGTAAAAAACAGTGGGGGATTGAACATCTACCATTGAAACCCTTTTAGGGGTCACAGAAGTTTTGGATCAATATGAAATTTGTTTTTCCTCTTCATCCAGGTCTTTGTGACCTTATGAATAGATTGGATGGAAAATAAATGTTATGGTGGGCCAAATGAAATTTTTAACGGTGAAAATCAATTTTCTTGTTGCTATTTGTGGTGTGGTCCAATTGATCTTTGGATATGATTCTTTTTTTATATATATAATGCTCTGAAATGATCTCGAAATATGGATGAACGCTGTGGATATAATAAATACATAACCGTGGAGTATTTTGGTCCGGTGAGGAGCGTCAGCGCTCGTCTTCGTACACCAGCCAATCCTCTTCCGAAAGGAACGACGGGGGTATTTTGGTCCGGTGAAAAGTCGGGCTTATTCTTGGAAGGTAAAAATAAGTGGGCGTAGTAAGGTGCGTGGCCCATAAGTGGGTCGTACAATAGGAAAAAACTCCTTTTTTTTTTTTCATCTTCGTTTGCATCCAAAATAAAGGCCCCATTAATAAAATAAGTTTTATCAAAATAATGTTTTTTTTTTTTTTGTTTATACTCATTTTTGGCATACTTTATATTAGCTAATGATACGCAACCATGTGTTGGCATTATGCACTAAATGATGGGTAAAATTTCACCCATGCCCTACATCATTGTTTATGCCCAATCTGACGTATCCAAATCCAAGGATACAGAAGACGCTATATGGCAGCCATGTCATATATAATGTAGATATCTTTAAGAGGAAGAAGTAGAAATGTGCACATGAGATAACATTAAATGCTAAAATTATGTGTGTGTGTGTGTGTGTGTGTGTGTGTGTGTGTGTGTGTGTATATAAAGTACTCTTTACAAAAAATAATTCTCTCTCTCAGCTTTAAATGTCAGAATCCCATTGAGGAACATCTCTATCTAGGATTAAATGATACAGCCTTGCCAAAATTAACTCTCTACGGATGCCAAAGCCAAATAAGATAAAGATCACAATAAATTTTCATTATGGGGGTTTAGAGATATGAAGACTTTAACCCACGCGTCCAATAGTACACATGGCTATACTGATGAGGACATCCGAATACCATACCAGAGGAGGAGGGTTGAGCCAGTCTCCTTATGACTGGACGACCATTACATGGAACTCACTTGGACTAATTCACATTCCTAACCACGTTGAAGACCCCACGTGTATGTTCATACATCTTTAAAGACCTCACACTGGGAAGATGCACGTGGGCTGCATATAAGAGTTTAATGGACACATCAAACCGTTGGATTGGGTAGACATGATGATCGGACCGTTGGATCATCATCAGACACCATGTTCATAGACCGCCATGAGCCACGAAATAGTTTAGTTGTTTAAATTGTTTACATGCTTCGTTATTTTTGGTATACCTCATATTTGTGTTGAAATTAGAGAGTTAGGAACAACTTTTAATTTATTAAGCGTTTTTATGTTGAAAATCTTATATGGGAGCGTCTTTTTGTAAAAGGTCTTTTCTAAAACTATAAAAGAGAAAATGGGCGCGTGAACTCCTAACGGCTTTGTGTTTTCTCTTATTTATTTGATTTAAAGAATACTACATGTGATTTAGAGCTTGGGTGTGGTGTGATTCTATTCTATATCCCATTCAACGGCGGTGCGAGGCTTCCATTTATTATCTTCATTCGCTCTTCCTTTCTATTCAAAAGAGATATTTTTTCAAAAACTTATCTCTCTTCTTCCCTTCTTATCCAAGATCATCCAAATCATATTTTTCTTCCAACTTTTTATCATCCAACTTCAACCCCAACCAAAATAAAAAATCGAGGACTCAAAAACCCCAACCATCGACCCATATGTGCGAGCCCTTAAGCTGACCGTATGGACAACTGCTCAATCATTTACTTCTCGTTGTTTCCCCCATCAAAACTCATTGATTCCCCATTCATAACCCTACCCTAAACCATAGATCCTCAATTTCTTATTTTCTCTAATTTTAAAAAATCATAATTCTAAAATTCATAATTCTCATTGACCCTAATTTTCAAATTTCATATTTTCTCATTTCTAACCCTAATTATAAAACCTACAAATATGTCCCTTTAGTACGTATGGAACGTGCCTATGATAAATTGAAAGTTGTATCATTCCATCGAGCCTAGTTTTAATTTATTTATGTGATTTCTTAGCATGCGGGCATGTGATTTAGGTTAAATCATATTTTATTTCTTCTTGTTTACTATTAATTACTTGGTGGGTTAGTATCTTTTGTTAATTGAATTACTTTATGGATGACTTAGTATCTTTCGTTAATTGAATTACTTTGTGGATGACTCTTTCATAATATCCATTTGCATACTAGTATTAAATCATGTGTCCTACATCACATACACAGTAAGTCATGCTGATGTGGAAGAATTAAAGAGATTTCTACAACTAATTGCCTCACACTATTACAATCAAACAACTCTTATTTATCCGTCCACCATGGACATTAATCTTTTTATTTTAATTTAGTTTCAACCCTATCACTGCTCATAGCCTAGGGCACATAGTTTTTAATTAGTAGTTAATATCTCTATCCTTATTCCTTAATCCACGACATTTTGTTGAATCGTAAAAAAGATTGCTTAGTTTTGACAGAAAGCTACAAGGCTTTCTTACTATGCGGATTTATCAGTCATCTCGCCACAAAGTTCGGTCCACGTCAGACGATGAACGAAGAGCTGATTCGTGACTGTCTTGCTATGTACTTGGTTCCTACCAAAACCACGAGCAGGTTGTTACCCCGTTGGCCATCTCGCCACGAAGTTCGGTTCCGACCAAGCAACGAATATATTGTTAAAGATCTGCCCTTCATTAGTCATTTTACCATAAGGCTCGATTTTCATTGAGCGATGAATAAATGACTATTCCGCACAACACTACTATCCCTCTACAAAGCTCAGTTCTGATTGGGCGACGAACAGATCATCGTCCCTAAAGTCGATCGTGAGTACCATTATTATAAAGAAAAAAAACCATTAATAGAATAATACTTTCGGCTTTTATTTATTTTCTTTCTCTATTTTTGTTGTTGAATTACTTAGTGAATCCTGCTGAAAGAAAATGTTCTTGAGTTATTAGGCTCACATTTATTGTCACAAGGAAAAAAAGAATACATTCGGAATGGCTAAACCTCGTCCTTTTCTAAATCATTTAAAACAAAGTGCAAACTAGCAGTTAAGTGGATAATTGGATCTTGTGTCCAATCTCTAATCTATCCATCTCAACATGGGAAATACTAACGATTCAATAAAACATTTAAGTCAAGTAGGCTCTAACATACCAATGCATCATAGTCTGAATACAGGCTCTCGCTTACATGTTTGGCTCGTGTTTGATTGAATTGACCAAACACCTTCCGTGAATCTCGAAAGACCTACAAAACAAGATACGATAATATAAAGAAAATGTGCAATGATTACATATGATTTTACCTAACTTTAATAATATCTGCATTAACTGCCTAATCTTATATTTGATTTGTTGATAATAAAATCATAACAATGATATTTTTACATTACTTTAATATCAAAACATCACCAAAATTCATTAATGTTATTGTTCGAATACAAATTCTTTACAATAATTATAAGAAAATATGTAATAGTTACAAATTTTTTGTCTTCGGAATATATATATATATATAGGGAAAAGGTACAATGCCCTCGAGTTGATTTTAACACCCAATGAGGTTGAGCTGTGTGGGCCCCACCATGATGCGTTTCGAACATCTACCCCATCAGTCAGATGCACCATTCCATCGTGGGCCTAGGTCTCAAAAATCAAGTCAATCCGTGACTTTTATGAGCCACACCACATACAAAAGTAGAGAGGGGTCGTGTACCTTTAAAACATTCATAATCATTTGTTGGGCCCACCGAGATGTGGTTTGAAAATCCAGCCCATCCATTATGTGTGTCCCACTTGGATGAGGGTTCAGACCAAGTTTCGCCAGCATTCAAAACTCAGGTGGGCCCCACCAAGTGCTTTTATATGTTTTTGGCATGTCTTCACATGATTTTAGATGGTATGGCCCACCTGAGTTCCGTATACGGCTGATTTTTGGCATATCCCATAATTTAAAGGGGACCCATCAAATGCACGGTGTTGATGGTCGACACGCATCACGGTGGGGCCCACACAGCTTGACCTCACAGGAGCTTATCGTCACCTCGAGCGCATTGTACCTTTTCCCACACACACACATATATATATATATATGACTAACCATTCTCATGTTTGGTTTAATAATGGTGCATTCTACGTTTGGAATTGAGGGTGGAGGGATTTTAAAAAATCAAAAGAAAGAAGACGAAGAAGAAAAAGAAGAAATAAAAGGTGTTCCTTTTCCCTGTTCAATCTTATCTGATCTGGATTGATAACTATCATCTCTCCTTCGACCCCGCTACAGTTGAAGCATGACCAAAGCTCAAGTGGACCGCACCACAAGAAACAGTGTGATTTAAAAGGCATACGGTTGAAAACTTACTAGGGCCACAAAAATTTTAAATCAAGCTGATATTTGTATTTTCCCTTCATCCATGCATGCACGTGTGACCTTATGAAAAGGTTGAATAACAAATAAACATGGTGATAGACCTTAGGAAGGTTTCAACGGTGGACATCATTTTCCCCCCTGTTTCCTGTGGCGTGGTCCACTTGTGCTTTGGATATGCTTCAATACTGGGTTCATGCCCTAAAAGGACCCCACTTCCTGTGGAGAGCATCGCTTAGCTGTTTCAGCTTCTGCTTCATGGCCCTTCGGCTCCCATCTATGCCTTTGGATCTGCCAGTCAACATCTTTCCTTTTTTTATTTTTCTTTTTTGTCAACATCTTTCCTTCTCACAGTGGTTGGATTGTGGATAGTTTGTTGCTTGGCTGTTTCAAGCTCCAGTCGATGGCTGGATTCTCAACATGTCATTCTCAATTTCAATGGTCAGCTGCTCCACTTGGCAGTTTGTGCGTGCCCAATCACAAACTTCATCATCTATCAGGTGCTTTTATGGGCACAATATTTTCTAAAGCAACACTACCACATGGCAGAAAGATTCATGGAGCAACACTGACCTCTTAGAGAAATATCAAAACATTGCATTCATGTGGGTGGATCCGTGCATCAAGTGGGCATGAATCTAGATCATTCGTGGAGCCTGAAAATGACAGATCTTAACCTTTCAATGTATCATCTACAAACTGGCAGTCAAAACGATGGACCTGGCTGTTGGGCCCACCGTGATGCATGTGCTTTACATCCACGCCGCCCATCCATTTTTTATGGTTCATTTTGGAGCATGATCCTAAAATTGAAGAAAATCCAAATCTCTGGTGGACCATACCACTGGAAACGGCTGTGATTGACCATTAAAAACTTCTTATGGGCTTATGGACCACAAAAGTTTTGGAACAAGTTGATATTTGTGTGGTCCCTTCAACCAGGTCTTTGTCACCTTATCAATAGGTTGGATGGTGAATAAACATTCTGGTGGCCCCCAAGAAGTTTTTAAATGTGGGTATTCAATCACCACCAATCACCACTCTTTCCTGGGGTGTGGTCCACCTGAGATTTGGATCTGCTTCCTTTTTTGGATCATGCTCTAAAATAAGCTGTTAAAACGGTCTGCTGGATTAATACACATACATCACAGTAGACCCACACGCCCAAAAACAATATCCCCCTCTTCTTTCCAAAATATTCAACTCGGTTTGGATCCATTGCAGTTTTCAACACTGTACCATCAAAAACCATAAAACCCACCGAATGGTCGGCCCAGGTAAATATAAATAAATTGGAAGCGATTCGATTGATTCACTGAAATATTACAAAATCCTTGGCAAATGCATAAAAGCTTACAGTTGACTGAAGCTAATAAATGTTTTTTTTTATTATTATTATTACACCAGAGGTTTTTATCCTACAATGTAAGAATCAGGTCAAAATTTTCTGTATGACTCCCTCAAAAATTTGGGGGTAATTCTTGCTTTTCAGCAAAAGAAGTACAATGGTGAAAAGAGTTACAAGAAGCACCCCATCTAAAATCTAGAAAGCAGATCCACCACCCTTGGTTTTTCCTGTCAAAACATCCTTCGCCTCGTTGATCTTTGAAGCAAGATAATGGCTTCCGCCAGCATCAGGATGGTTTGCCACCATCACTCTCCGGTGGGCCTCTTTGATCTTTTCCATCACAGCATGCTCCCTGAAGTAACAGTCAAGATGCTAAAATAAGAAGAAGAAGATGAAAATAAATCGCCCAGCAGAAAAGAATAACAACGATGAAAGCAGTACGAGGAACAGCTGTTTATTTCATATCTGCATTTCCAGATTTCATATGCCTTAAGCGAAGGTTTCAGAATCAGATTCAATGGGGGCTTTGTTATCCAAACAGCAGTGAGTGTTTACCCAAGTCTCATTTTTTGGGAAATCTGGAAGTTGAGAAATCTTCTAACCAAAGTCTAATTTTTTTTAGGGAATGTCAAAAGCCTAGGAAAAGAAATTGTTTACCATATAAATTTACTTTTCACTGTTTGAGAAAAGTTGTTGTTATGGAAATCATTTTCCATTTTCAACATTTTCCTGAAAAAAAAAATTTTGAATCTCAATTTCTTCCAAAAAACATAGTAGCGGTCAACTTCCACAGTTACAGGTGACGACAACTGTCATTTGGCAGTTGACTTGCTAACATTTCCATGGAAAACAACCACACTTCACAAACAGGGCAAATCAAATTGATTTCCACTGTTTCCCCATCCAAGGATTCATTTGTGGTTTTCCAATTCAACATTTGGTTTCTCCCTATCCATAACAGAAGGGTAAGCATTAAGAGTGAGATGACAAACAGAAATGTTTTAGAATGGCAATGATGACGCATGCCGTGCAGGTAACCAATCAAGTACAAATTTGGTTTTACCGTGCAGTATCATTCATTAGAAATGGTTATATCAGGCTGTTTCTGGCTGGCATGGGCCGATACAACCATACTGTTCATGGACAATACTGGTAAGCTTCGGGTGATACATACCTGTTTCATATGATACTTTAGACCTTGGAACCAATACAGGAATGAGTGTTCTTTTGTCCAGAAGATGACTCCCTCGCTCTTATAATATCACCTCCCTTAAGATGAACAGGTGGTGGTGTGTGAAGTGGCAACCCTGATCCTTCAGGTGGTGGCGGTGTAACAAGGGATTGACATGGAAATGTAATTCCGGCATTTATTTTCATACCATACATGTTCTGATTTTATTGCAGATTTCGGAGCTTTGAGTCTTTTGATGGATGGAACACATTATTGTGCATCTCCTCAGGCTTCTGGGGTAGTGGCAGAAAATCGGTCTTTGATGCGGGAAATTCTAATTCGTTGTTTCTCTAGAAAGTTTGGAATTGGGAGAGGGAAATTTGTGGATATTGTCGGTTCGACACTATGCCTCAGTAGTAGACAGTGCGTTGCAACATTGAGGTCTAATGTTTTGCCCATACTTACCTATCATAAAAAGGATATTGTCTTTGTTTGGATTGTCATTTTAGCCATGTGTGGCAGATAGTTAAGTCAGCTGCTTCCACCTTCTCTTTTTCAGTTTTTTTGCTTCTTTGATTTGCTTTTTTTTTTTCAGTTCAGAAGACCTGCCAGCAACCATCAAATCTGCTTTCTTCACTGATAGATCTGGGATTTTTCATCCAAGTAGTTCAGTTTTGGGCTTGAAGGGCTGTTTTCTTTGTATTTTCTTTTTATTGCGTTGCAAGTTTTGGAGGTCATCGTTGCATGTCCTCCTCCTGTTGGCTGTAAATAAATCTTCTTTTTTTTTAATCAAGACATTATAGGTGGCTCCATCCACTTTCAAGCAGGGAAAAAGAAAAGAAAAGAGAATGCTACAATGGTACATGCGGTTGATCAAGTTCCCATAAAGTGTGTGGCACATGACACTTGTGCAAGACTGTAAATTGAACATGACCATTGATTTTGTGAACCACCACACAGATGGTCAATTGCCAGAAAAGCAAGGCCATTGGACTGTGGTAACCATCCCAGCAGACGCCTGTAAGATGGTTGATTTAGCTCAAAAAAAAACAAAAAAAAATGGCAGTCCACATTCAACAGTAACTCAGTGACTATTAGATGGCCATAGTTGTCCGATCACCATGAATCTTGGCTTCTCGTCCATCCGTGCAGTGGCAGACGAAATCAATGGCCCCAATCACCAGATATATCCACATCCATTGTGGGATCCTATAAAGCACACACATTGTGGTAGCCTTTTGCAAGTAGAAATTGCACTGAGGTAAATGGGCATCCAAGATAATTTTACCTGACTCCAAGAATCAATGCAGCTTCTCTTCTTGTCATTGCCCGCTCGAACCCGCCCTCATAGAATCTACGCATCCGAGGAACAGCAGGGCGGGCTTTGAATGCTTGCCATGCTTGGATTAGGTATCTGCCTCCGAGAGCAGCAGCAGCAACTGAAACACCAGCTACGAGAGGACCTTCCTGAAATACCGAGGATTGTATAAGCTGTGGCAAAGACACTAGGAACTTTGCAGGCTAAGCTGAGAATGGTCCCATCCTGTAAGGCTGCCAGCATGCTGGGAACTCCAAACGGCCTGAGAGGCCCAACATGACCATTTCCAGGTTGGGCCTACTGATAAGGCCCAAAAGGTAACCAGGTCGGGTGGCCATCAGGTCCTCATTTAAAAGAAAAATCATCATCATCATCTAAGACTTATCCCAACTAATTGGGGATTTAAAAGCAAAATGTTAAAAAAATAAAAACTAAAAATAATAAAAACAAAACAAAAGCAACCCCTTTGATAAATCATAAAAGGGATTTCAAGTTTTGGCGTTTTCTTTTCTTTTCCTTTTTTGAGAGAGAACGGAAAATTTTTAAAGCAAAACAAAAGGAAAACAATGACAAAAGCACGAAGCCGCCAAGGTGGCGACCCAACTAAGACCCAAGAATATCAAGATTACAACCCTTGAGCACAGAAACATTAGAAGCCCATTCAACGACAAAAAATCTAGCACTTTGAGAAATACAAGCCCATTCAACGACAAAAAATCTAGCACTTCGAGAAATACCCTCCACTGGCTTTCTTTCATATCTAAAGGATCTTGTGTTTCTTTCTTCCTATGCAGCACACCAAATAGACACCGTCTTAAGTCTTAACCTTCCCTAAGCCCACTCCATACCAAGCAAGCAAAAGATCTCCAGCCTCCCTTGGGAAGGGCCAAGGGACATTGAAACGAGCTAGGAAATCTGTCCAAATAGGCCCAATAAAAGAGCAATGCACAAAGAGGTGGTCAATCAGCTCCTCATCATTTTTGCAACATAGGCACATGTTAGGAATAATCATCCCCATTTTCCAAAGATTATCGATAGTCCAAACACTGCCTGTTGCCAACATGATAAACCTGGGGCTGCACTGAATTTGCAACATTTATGTGGTGGGAACTCAATCAATGATCGCAGAGATAGGAGTGACTTCCCTAGTCATGCGAACATAAAGGAAAAGGGAAGTTTTCTTTATGTTGGTTCCAGAAGGCTTCAATCCCATGCCACATGTGGATTTAAATATTAAATAAAGGTTTTTGCCTTTTACTTCAGCCTTACAAGACTGAACATTACATGGATCCAGAAAGAATGGAGAATGATGCTAATGCAAAGGCATTTTCACACCGGACTCAAGTGGGGTGGCTTGTGAGCACACTCGAGGGTGGGCAGCTCATGTGAGGCGGAACCCATGAATTTGGTACCCACGAGTAGGGTTCGGCCGAGGACCTAACCCATGAATGTGAGGCATGGCTATGAGATAAAAGGGATTAATTCACCACGCTCTATTAGTTCGAGCTTTTAGAACAGATAATTAATTGTCCTACATCAAATTGGTATCGAAGCGGGAGGTTTCGTGTTCGAGACTCCTCACCGAGGGTGATTAATTCAGGGGCATTTTCACATCAGGCTCGAGTGGGGTGGCCTATGGGATGCGGGAGCACACTCGGGGTGCGCGGCCCGTGTGAGGCAGGTAGCTCGTGTGAGGTGCAACTCATGTGATTTGAGGCCCACGAGGGGGCAAAACTCATGGATTTGGGGCCCACGATGAGGGTTCGGCCGAGGACCTAACCCATGGATGTGGAGCCTGGGCTACAAGATAAAAGGGATTAATTTGCCACGCTCAATCAGTTCGAGCTTTTAGAGCAAGTGGTTAATTGTCCTGCATTAGATACAGCTTTACAAAATGAGGCCTAAAAATAGGGAACGCTTGGGTATGAGAAAGAGTGAATCAAAAGCATGGCATTACGAAAAATGCTTTAGTTTTACAACAACTCTGGGAGATTTCCTGATGCCATTTCTTTATTTATGTTGTTGGAATTGAAATTAAACTGGAATTCTCAGAATGGAGATTGAAATTAAACTTGAATTTCTAAGTTGATTTTGATGGATATTTGGGTTTCTCGTGGGAAAGAGACTTGTTATCAGTAAGCATTAGAGCCTTAATTAAGTAGAGAATTTCATTTTGTTCTAAAGGTTAGGTGTTTCCCTATAATTGGAACTATGAATTGTTTGAATAGAAGGTTTCATTTTAGTTTTGTCAGTACTTCCCTGCTTATGCTATCATGTTCAATTTTGTGGGTTAAGTCCACCGATGCTCAAGCTTGGGTTCTATCGGCCAATCAAACCCTTTCCATGGTGCAAGTTCTCTTTTTGATTTATCGAGTCATGGAATTTTCATTCATTTTTAGTTCTACACATATTACTAGAATTTAGGGCATGTTTGGATACATGGAATCCAAGGTAAAAGAAAGGGGTAAAAACATTAATTATGCAATTTTGATTTCCATGAGAACTATGGAAACATGGATTCCAATTTTGAGTTCTTTTTTTCTTTTTTTTCTTTTTTTTGAGAAGTTACGATTTATATTAAAAAGAGAAAAGAAAAGAAAAGAAAAGAAAAACATGGAAACAAGGCTGCACCGCCGAGGGAGCTACACAGCCAACTACACACCTAGAAACAGCAAATTATAGTCCTTAAACTACACACCAATTTTGAGTTCTTGTTTGGGTAGCAAGTGGAAATCTCATTTCCTCTCACAATACTTAGTTTCTTGTACTAAGAATCCTAATTGCGGAAAAGCATAATGATTGCTTGGTGGAATCCACCATCTTCTTTGCATATCCAAACAACACAAATCATCACACCAAAGGAAACATTTTTCCTCTTTCACTGTTTGGCATGGAGTCCATGGTTTCCAAACAAGCCCTAGCGTCAAAGTTTGGGGATAATTCTTCAATGCGGTGAATGTTGTTTTTTCTAGAATAATTTCTCACTAGTTTAAGGGGCCATTTGGTAGAAAAGAAAGTTGGAGCCTGGCCTCACTTCTCCAGGTTTATAACCGTCAGGAATGTGGCCAAGCAGCCAAGCGTTCATTGAGAAATATCCTCTCCATAATCCCAAGAAATTTGTGGACAGATAGCTCCAGGTTTTTTATCCTTAGCAAGGTCTACCTTATCTCTACAAGTAGCCGGTTCCTGCCAGACCAGGATAGGCATCCTCTTTTCCCCCTCCACTTTCATACATCTTCCAAACCAAGAGTCCTTTCAAGACATCAATCCTTTTCTCCTTTGTGGGACCACCGTGCTTTGTGACAACATTAGAGCCATTCATCGCATCTGGATATAGATTTTGGGCCTTACGATAAAAAATCAGCCTGATTTACAGCTTGGGTGGGCCATACAATAGGAAACACTGTGGTTGAAGATGTCCACCTTACATTGCACGGTGGGCACACATTGTTGTGTATATATAGTTGCATCAAACCTTCCATGGAAGAAGGTCATTGCTTTTGGGACAAGGGATCTTCCATGGAAGAAGTTATTGGCAAAATTAAAAGGGTTGTTGTGGATTGGGCTTCTTTCGTAAAAGCAGCAAAGTCTGCTAGCCTCTTGATCAGGGTCGAATACTGCATATTAGACCCCAGTTATTACCTGATCTTAAGTACATGATAGCGCCTAATGTCGGTATTTAACTGTGTTTGTTGTGCAGGATGAAATAAAGAGCGTTAATTGAAAAAGAGGATTAAAAGCATGGATTTGATGATCCAAAGCCACCTGAGCATGGGATGGACCCCAGAGAACCAATAATGAAGAGTTTACACGCCTGGGATCTGAGGAAAGCACGATAAAGAGGCCTGAAATTGGTGCAAAATGCAAGATCACATATTTCCCGCCATCCGATCAACTCGAAACTTCATACATGTGATGGGGGTCATAAATTAACCATACATATTAAATTTCAGCCATTGATGATCTCGGAAAGTGCTCCAACTGACAAATCATCCCACGAATCGTTGATTTCAGGCCCACCTGATAGCAGGATATGCCTCAACTTTGGTCCCAACCCATTAATTAGGGAGATAAAGAGGATGGACGGAGTAGATTTCTCGTAAACATCACGGTGTGCCATGTGTACCAGGAGCGTGCACACAGCACACGTGCACTGGCTGTGCACCGTACCCGTATCTCGGTCAGCGAGACGCTGACCCGCGCTCGTCTCCCTCGTTTTCAAATCGCGTTCCAGCGTCCGCTAGACGACGTGCGGTCGTCGTTTGTGGGGCCCACCTAGTGTCCAAATGGACAATCCAAACCGTTCATTCACTTCCTGGGGCATCCATTACCACTGCCTAGATGGCAGAATCTTAGACTATAGCAGAAGATGGTGTTCCAACCGTTCAAACACCAAACGAACGGTCGGGCAGAAAGTCAGGTGGACCTCATCAACAAAAGGCGAAAATCTGCATTCCCAACCGTTTTTTTCCTCCTTTATGCAATGGACGGAGTGGATGATTGAAACAATTATCGGAATGGGACCCACCATCATCACAGCACTTGTTCGCGTCCGCGTAACGCACGGCCGCTGGCCCTTTTTGCGGAAGATAGTGGGCCCCACCCATCAACTGTACGGTCGATCTGATCCGTCCATCGTGTAGAGGGCGTTGAGAACTACAAAACCATGTTGACATTCCTTTCCCATGCGTACACACGTGTGCGGTACAGAGGCCAAAAGTGGACTGCCCCGGGACGTTAAAAACTGAGTTTTTTGTGATTTCTTTTGTGGGCCGTGCTAATGGACCTTCAAAACCATTCATTCCTGACTGAAATTTCGTCCTGAATCTAATGGACGGGGTGGATTTTTCAGAAAACACCTCTGTGGGGCCCACCGATCACGGCTGCGAAAATTTGTACTCCGAGTCCTTCTACGACTCTGCCACCGATTCCAGCCATCCAGCAGCTATAAAAGGGGAGTTTTGGACGTGGGAAAGGCATTCAGAACCAGGGAGGAGCTCCAGATCTACAGCAAGGGAGAGAAGAAAGAGAAGAGAGAGAAGAAAGAAGAGAGAGAAATTGGTTTGAAATTCTTTTTATGATTTTTTTTATCTTTATTTTTTCATTTGTTTAATGGATTTTATGGGTAACTAATCTCTCAGCTAGGGCTGAGATGAAACCCCTAATTTGAATACCCGTTGTTCTATGTTGATTTACTTAAATTAAATTGATTTGTTTCTTTCTTTCTTAGTGTGCTTGATTGTTTTAAATTCTATACTTCTCCATCTATGAACTTTTGAGTCTATGGATGGATGTGGTTTGGATGCTATTCTAGGTACTTCTATCTGATCATGAACAGGTTCCTGTAGAGGAAGAACAGGGTGCTTTACTGAACTGCATATTCCATATGCCCGATTTGGACATGGGATATGTTATTCCTGGCATTGCTTGAAGGAATTAGACAATCTGTATGCCCGATTAAGGACACAGATTGTGCTTTCTCTAGATAAGTGGATCAATCTAATTTAAGGTGAATTAACAGACAAAACAAAGGTTAGGATAATTAGGGGTGGATTCGAAAGTCCTAGTGCTCTCTCTGATTGAATTTTCTTCCTTATTCTCAATAGTTATTTTCCATAGAATTGTGTTAGTAAATTGCTCCATTATTTGTTGAATTAGTTAAGGAGAATTGTGAATTTGAATTGTGACGACCAGTCCCTGTGGATTCGACCTCGGTCTTACCGAGTTTTATTACTACATCACAACCCTATACTTGGGGAGTGAACACCTCTCTTCTTTTTTTGAGTTGTAGAGTCGGATTGTTTTCTTTTCCCATCTTTTGGCAAGCATTTCAATAAATTTCAGTTCTCTCTCAAAAAAAAAATGAGAAGCAGCAAAGGCAGTAGGCACACTTTCTTAATTTCCACAAAAATGAGAAGCAGATTCTTTCCTTTCTGTTTCTCAAAGATTAGGACATAGTTGTTCTCTCCTTGAATTACAAGTCTTAAACAATTTCATATGAATTTGTGCATCTTACAACTTGGATCATATTGAAAAGCAAGTCAGTTTGTCTTGAACCAATTTGCACTTCAGTAATCAGTCCAAGTGAATTAACTATGATTTAGGCAAAATTTTCACAGATTTCCTTGGGGCCCAAGCAATAGAAATGGTAGAATCTCCCTTCATATAATAAGACATCCCATGAGCTCTCTTGGAAGAAGTTTTAAGCCTTCAAGGCATTTGATTCCACTTCATTAGAGTTTTTATCTTCGAAAGTACTATAAAAAGAAAAACATAAAGACACTTGTATTTCTTCAAAGGAGAAATAACTTATCAGCAAAGAGAGAGGTAATGACATTATGTACAAATATGGATCGGGCATAGTCTAACGGAATAGGTAAAATATTTGTACCTATTCACTTCTCATGGAGAGAGGTAGCGACAGCATCTTACCAGTTACCACTGCATGGTCCATCCTAATTACCAAATACTCTCCAAACTCCTCTAATACATGTCCGTTTCCCAATGTTGCTAGTCTTTTGAATCATTAACTTTGTGAACTTTTTACGCCAACAATTTTAGTTACATTTGGTATAGGCAGTGTTCGAGTTGTCGGTATCGCTACAAGTTTCGCTGGCCAGAGATAAAGATATAATATCGTTATTGCCGATAATATCGCCGATAACCAGAAATGCGGGGAAAAAGAGGGAAACATGGGGAAAACGATGGAAATTTTTAGTGAAACTTCAAGACATGGCTAAATACACATATTTACATATTTAGGAATAAAAAATTGCTAAAAGAATACATTACATAATAAGTTTTCATTTAACGGGACCCAAAAAGCATGCGATGCCATAAAAAATCACTTTAATAGCAACCAAAATGAGTTTATTTATTACAAATGCAGCTGGCATACACTAATTAAGACACGTAAAAGTAAATGAACTCAAAGAAAAAAAACAAATATATGATTGATCCAAAACTTTTGTGGCCTATTAATCGTCAATCACCACCTTTTCCTTTGGTATGGTCCACTTGATAATTAGATGTGCGTATTTTTTGGATAATAAGCTAAAATGATTTGGTATCTACACCGTTAACTCATTTTGACAAATCGTTTTATGGTATGGGCCAAAAAATGAAACGAATACAAATCTTAGGTGGACCACATCACATGAAAAAACGATCATTGAATGGCAACCATTAAAAAAATTACGGGGGCTACATAAGTTTTGGAGCAAGCTAATATTTATGTTTTCCCTTCATCCAGGTCTATTAGACCTTATGAACAAATTGGATGGAAAATAAACACCATGATGGGCCCTAGGAAAGCTTCAACGGTGGTCATCATTCCCACCACAACTTCCTGTGGTGTGGACCACTTGAGCCTCATATCTGGCTACATTTTGGGCTCATCCCTTAGAATAACATATCAAAATGGATGGACGGTGTAGATAAAACAAATATATCATGGTGGACCTTATAGAGCCCTGACAGACCATCCATCTCTGGGCTCCTGATCCGCGCCAACGCCGATTTTCCCCACAGCTGAGTTATCGTGAGAACTTTCTGAGAACTCATCATATGTGATGTGAGTCCAAAATCTGAACGGTCTAAGTGATGCAGCATTCCATGAAACTTCTATGATTCAACTTTTGCTTTCATGTAAGACTTCAGTGGGCCATTATAAAAGAAAACAATTTTCTCCCTTGATTTACATCTTTCTTTGCTATGGCCCACCAGAGTTTTAGATCAGGGTAAAATTTGGTTCCTGGGAGTTTTATGGGATGCCACATCACATGAACAGTTCATATTAAAGGCCCACTACACGTGTGAAAAGATGCGTACCATATAGCCATGCTCGATAAAAAAGGATGCGGATTAGCAATATGACAAGTTGAGTAGCGAGACTCGCTACTGAAGTGACGTCACCAAGTTATGTGGATCCTATCATGATGTATGTGTTGCATCCACACCGTCCATCCATTTGGAGAGAACATTTTAGGGCATGATCGAAAGAATCAGGCAGATCCAAAACTATAATGGACCCCACCAGGGAAAACAATGGAGTGAGTTACACCCACCGTTGAAACCTCCCTAAGGTCCACCGTGATGTTTATTTGAGATCCAATCTGTTCATAAGGTAAAACACAAATATCAGCTTCATTGAAAACTTTCATGGCCATTAGAAATTTTTAATGGTGAGCGTCACTCTCCACTTTTTCTGTGGTGGGGTCCACTCGAGATTTGGATCTGAATCATTCTTTGGCTCATGACCTAAAATGGTCCCTCAAAATGGATGGACGGTGTGGATACAAAACATACATCATCGTGGGACCCACAGAACTTGGTGACGTCACTTCAGTAGCCATTTGGCTGCTCAACCCGTCACATCCGCGCCCAATAAAAAAGGTCTCAGAACCCTTTTTCATCCAAGAGACCCTGAAACCCTGGATTCTTCCCCAAATCTCCGGATTTCTCTGGATTTTATTTTTTTTTTTGCATTTTCTTCCTCAATCAATTCCATTTTCAAGTAACAATCTATTAGAAGAATGAAAAAAAGGGAATCGAGATTTTCTTTACGGTAACCTACGAATGGCGAGCTTCGATTCAAATGGCCCACTAAATACAGCTTCCAATCAGGGCAATTATTCTACAGGTGCGGAAATCCACCTTATTGAAAGCCCCCCCCCCCCCCCCCCCCCCCTCTCTCCAATTTTTTCGGAATATTTCTTCCGATGTATCGTTGGACTGCGATACCGATTGCGAACACTGATTGACAACTGGACTTTTCGAAAAAATCGGTAAAATCGGCGATATTAGGAAGAGAAATGAAAAAATGGGGTTTCGGTGTCGCAACTCTAGCAATACCGAAACTATTGGCGATAATTCGATAATATCGCCGATAATTTAAACACTGGGTATAGGTGGCCACTGTTACAGATAAGATATGATTCTTCCACTTACATACTTTTATTATATTTATGCATTTTGCAAGGGCATTCTTTCATTTCAAGTTGTGAGCCTCTGCCATGGACAGTTTCGGAGCCTGGGTAGAAGAGGTAGCTTGACATATGGTGGGCAGCCAATTGTAAAACTTTGGCCAATCTACCATTTAAAGACCAACCCAAACAATTGGGAGAAAGTGTTAGATATGACAACAAGGACGACAATATGATAGCTAAACAATGGTACCCATCTGAGAAGAAATATAGTGAAGTTCCATTACCGGACAGAAAAGGTCTCAATTTTCATTTCTAAACTTAATCTTGATTATATATTTTCCATTATGTGTTCTGGTTATTGCTTCTAAATATCAGGTGAATTTTTTGTTCTTGACAACCGAGTCGAAAATAAATCCTACAAAAACTAGAAATCTTGCTAACCATGAAGTGGGACACAAGGTATTGAATGAACTTACCAGACCCATTTTATAACTCCTCTGGGCAAAAAATCCACACGCCAATACTTGTATATTCGCACTGCACATACATAAAATTTGTATCAGATAAATGGCACCACAAAGCATCCATTTCAAATCAAAAGCTAGTGGCATGCAAAACCATTAATTTCTACCTCAAATGTTGTGATTTCTGTTCCACATAACTAAGCAATTTTCCCATACTTACAGATCAACTTTCTAACTACAGAAGCACAAAAGGTGGAATGCCACATTTGATTTGAGGATAATGAGCTCAAAATGCCACCTCACCAAACTCACCACCAACCACTCGTGTTCAAGTGAGATGGGATTCAATAAGCCATTGTTTGATGCATGGCCAAGACAAGCAATTAGATCATCCAAGAAAAAACAGAGGTGAGACCAACCATGCCATTATCCAGACCATTCGTCAGGCAAGCCCCAGCAACCAACTAGCCAAGGCTTACAATTCCAACAGGAGACAAGAAGCATGACCCCTCATGGTGGGGCCCATCCCACCTTTATTTCTGTTCCCCAAACAGTACTATCAAGTATCAAAAGAGAACCACACAATGTCAATGAAACCCTAATCAGAGCATGTGTCTAGAAACCACCGATTTCGGTCACACTTTAATTTTCAAAGGGCACTTGGATGCACTATCAAATTGATTGAATTGCATCACAATTGTTAGTCTAATAAATTGAAAAAAGAAGAAGGCTGAAGAGCTACGAGTAAGGTATTCCCACCCGCAGTTCCGAATTCAATGAGGAATTAAGTAAGGGCGGACCATATTCCCTAGCTAAGAAAGGTAGGAAGGAGTTAAGAGCAGATAAAGAGCTGAAAGTATCTTTTAATTAGGAAAGAGAGGAGAGGAGGACTGTTAACACAAACACCTTTGTTTTTTAAGTTGTAATTATGACTAAAGAGCAGAGCGAACGTAGTGACCGTAGCGAGCATAGGAGTTCTACCCGCCCGCAATTCCGAATCCGATGAGGAATTGAGTAAGGGCGGACCACATTAATTGTAAAGAAGTCTCGCCCGCAAATCCTTGAAAGAGATTCCCTATAGAATTGCAATGACAGTACTTTCTGTTCCAATCCAAATCGCTACGGATGCTCATAAAAAAAATTTTAAAATAAAATAAACATATCTCATCCATTATAACAGCCATTACAAGTTACAAGTTACAACGCTAATGCACACTCTCCATTGTGTTTCATAGCAAAAAAAAAAAAAAAAAAAACTTCCTTGCAAAACAGCCATTAGAACGACAACGGTCACTCTCTACTCTGTTATGTTTTTTTTTTTTTAAAATCTCAATAATAGCCGTTATATACGAAACAGTGGTCATTATATACAGAAGCTGATTTTCAACAGTAATGAAAAACTGCCCGTTATTTTTCATTGGCTACGCTTTTCCATTTGTTTCCATTTCATAACCACCATTGCCATCGCCGTTAGATAACGGCAATGCCAGACGGCTGTTATGGGGCCGTAATACCGTTTTCCAACCCCAGATTGTAAGCAATGTAATCGCCATTCCGATACGCATTCCTACAAATGAACGCTTGAAATGGAAATTATCACAATTCAATTCAATAGTGCATCCAAACGCAACCACATAAATCGATTCAACATCAGAAAATTTATATGTATTAGAATTAAAAATGCCTTTTTTCGTGAATGACAGAATCTCAAACCCTAACTATCAGGAATTTTAAAGATCTTCGAATAGCTGAGAATCTCGACGAAAAGAAAAGAGAGAAAAATCGAAAATCTACCTGATTACTTCGGCTCAGATATCGCGATGTTTGGATGCTTCGAGAGAAATTGCGAACTCAATGGAGGGAGAGAGAGAGAGGCGCTTCGTATATATAGGCAGGAGAGCGAAGCCTCCTCGGACGGTTTGCTTGCGGCACACGAAAGCCCGTGCAACTAAAAAACTCTGTGGGGCCCACCGAGTATCTTTGTAAGATCCACTCCGTCCACCGTTTTCAACGGCCATCCATACCGCCAAAGAGAAATTCTGTAGGAAACGGTAGAGATGTGAATGTCCTCCATTGAAGGAAACGGATTGGCTACTCCCCCTACCACCAGCCAATGGCTGATGGTTGGTGCTCTGTGTACCCATCATGATGTATGCGTCTCATCCATGCTGTCCATTTATTTTTCTAAATCATTTTATGGCATGAGACAAAAAATGAGGTATATCCCAATCTTAAGTGGACCACATTACAGGAAAAATTGTTGAATGAAAGTTGACCATTAAAAACTTTTTTGGGGTCATAAAAGTTTTGGATCAAGCTCATCTTTGTTTTTTCCTGCATGACCTAATCAACATATTAGATGTCAAATAAACAGTACAGTGGGCCTTAGGAGGATTTTAATGGTGGATATCCAATCACTATTGTTTTCATGTGGTGTGGTCCATCTGAGATTTATATACCATACATTTTAATGGTGGATATCCAATCACTATTGTTTCCATGGTGGATATCCAATCACTATTGTATCAAGCCATGAAATGATATGTAAAAATGGATGAACGGAATGGATGAAACACATACATCATAGTGGGCTACAAAGCACAGACCACCGGCCACTGGTGGCAGGGGCAGTAGCCAATCCGTTTCCTCCATTGAAACCGTACTGGGACCCACTTTGATGGACGCGGATTGCGTCCTACCCCCGCCCGTTTCCAGCTGGGAACGGGCAAAAGCTTTGAGTGGCCAACGTAATGTATGAGTATTATCACACGTCCACATCCATGTTTTATTTGTATCATTTTAGGGAATAAACCCAAAAATGAGGCAGATCCAGCTTAAGTGAACTACACCACAGGAAGCAGCGGTGCTAATGATTCTCACCGTTGAAACTTTTCTAGGGCCCACATGATGTGTATTTGCCATCCAACCTCTTTGTATAGTTACATAAACCTGGATAAAGAGAAAACACAAATATACGCTCCATCCAAAACTTCTGTGCCCCGGATAAGTTTTCAACGGTAAGAATTTAATCCCCATTTTGTAGTCCAATTAAGCCTTGGATCTGCCTCAATTTTTAATTTATATCCTAAAATGATAAGAAAAAAAATGCATGGACGGTGTGTATAAGACCCATACATCACGGGGCCACTCAAAGTTGCTGCCCGTTCCCAGTTTTGATGTTTGTATGACATCCAACCCGTTCATGAGGTGAGCTTCCGTGGATAATGGATAAATACAAAAATCAGCCTAATCCAAGAAGTCGGTGGGCCCCACAACACTTCAATGGTGGGTAATCCCACCACCCTGGGGCCCACTTAGATGTTTTTATGACATCCAACCCGTTCATGAGATGAATCCCTCCAGGATAATGGGTAATTACAAATATCAGCCTAATCCAAGAAGTCTGTGGGCCCCAAAATCCTTCAATGGTGGGTATTCCCATCGTTGTTGTTTCCCGCGGTGTGGGCCAACCAAATTCTGTCTTCTTTTTGCCTATCTTTTGGATGCGGGATTTTGGTAGATCTTTGTGGATCCGTGGCTGTAAGGCCCACGATTAGGTCTATATTTTATATCCACACGGTCCAATTGTTTTTTGAGCTCATTTAACAGCACGATCCGAAAAATAAATCAGATCCAAATCTCAGGTGGACCACACCATAGGAAACAGTGTTGATTAAACGGCCACCATTAAAAACTTCCTCAGGCCACAAAAATTTTGCATCAAGCTGATATTTGTATTTTTACTTATATTCACATGGGGCGCATGGGGCGCATCTAATGATTGGATCAACCTAATTTTTAGAACATCCCATTTCATGGCGGGACCACTTCACTAGATGGGCAAGATATCAATGAAATGCCATGGTGGGCCCTACATACTGACTAGTTGGACGTAGAACCGGTTGTTGTTGTTTGAGAGCAGAGCCCTCTCTCTAGCTTGGAAGCTAAAAAGAAGGCTAAATCAAAGGATGGATTGGATTGTGTTATGGACTAGACCTAATAGACAATTCAGATTGATTGATTAGACCATCCGAGCAAACCCATTGATTAGAGCATGTCTCTTTATAAATTAGAAATTTATAGGTTGTGCACATTAGTTTGGACTAAAATATCAACATCTACAAATCTTAGCTGTTATCATGGAAAAGGGCATTCTTATTTCCTTGTGTTGTCAGCCTAGTATGGACATTCAAGTTAAATTCAATGGTCCTATTTTAATAAATAAGGTTCCTAAATCATAGGTTGTGACTACTCAACCAATCTGATTTTGGGTTTGTAAATCAGCCAGGGTAGGTTCTACTAAAGAGGTGCAATTTTAGTTCATGCATGCAGTACATTTTCTAGGTTGTTGCAAGAACCATATACAGTCAGAGTATCTAATAGCTCGTCTAATTAATACTCTGGCAAAGTATGATGCTCCATATATAGATACTAAAAAGGGTCACACATGGCATGAATAAACTCAAATTAAACCAATTAAATTGAGAAACTCATAGTATCTAACTATGATAAACCCTGATTCGTGGTCATTTATCCGATAATTTTCATTTTTAACAATACAATAAGGGCACATTTGTCTATATGTAAATGAATTCCTATGAAAATAGCAAAGTATTTACATAGGAATCCATTTACATACACAAGAAGTTTGCCATATAATCAATTTACAAGTTCTTGATTTTGGCCATGTTTGCTTGCTTTAGAAATAAGAGTGAAAATGTGTGAATATGTCCCGGCCGATGATGATTCATGAATACGGGAATTAATGGGCCGGGTTGTCCATTTGGGCTTTCAGACCTAGCTTAAGCTAGAGAATAGGCCCAATCGTTTAGCCCACGCTTAAAAATCTAGCCCGTTTCAAAGTCAGGCTAGTCTTGGACATGAATTGCCAAAAGCCCATGAGCCAGAACTACCGGTTAGGGTTTTTTATTTTTTATTTTTATAGTAATTTTATCACTCCGCTCTAAGGCTTTAACCCATGTAAATCCTCTCTGCTTTTTCTTCCCATGGAATAAACCTTAGGAAGGTGAGTTCGATGATCGGCTGAGAAGTATGTTGGGGTAAGAAACCCTCTTGATGTTGGAATCCCTCTTTAAAAACAAATCATTCCTACATTTCTTGTTCCCCACCCTTCTCGATCATTTCCATTGTTAGATTTCCCCGGAACCTACCCAAAAATCTCTTTTAAATTTACAACTGTTCTACCAAATCTAGGGCTGTTTGATTTTTTGGCTCAATTGTAATTACCATGTAAATGGGTAATAATTATTTAGGTACGTAATTATCACATCTTTCCAATGTTGATATGACAATTTACTTTTTTAATGTTTAAATTAAAAAATTTACAAAATCAATGTGGAGCCCATTGTGATGTATATGACTTATCTACACCGCTCATTTGTTATTCCATCTAAATTTAGGGCATGACCACAAAAATGAGCAGATCCAAAGTTCAAGTGGACCACACCATAGGAAACAACAGGAATCAGACGCTTACTATTAAAAACTTCTTCGGGTCGTTAAAAGTTTAGAATCAAGATGATATTTGTGTTTTCCCCGAAATCCATGTATGTGTGACCCTATGAACGGGTTGGATGATGAAAAAACCTCAACATGGGCCTAATGAAGGAAATAACTTTCAACGGTGGATGAATTAAGGCCACTGTTTCCTTTCGTGTGGGCCATTTGAGTGTTGTATTTGCCTCATTTTCAGCTCATGTCCCAAAATGTTCTAATAAAATAGATGCACGGTGTGGATATATCATATACGATAGGGTCCATAGATTTAAGTCAACACTTTTGTATCAATTTTTGAGGTAGAATTACTCTCACATTTTCAAACCAAGTGAAAAAGTAATAATTACTTATTTACCTAGATTTAGGTGTACCATGGAAAATCAAACTAACCATAGAGAAATCCCAAAACTTTGTGAGAGAAGAAATGGGCATGGACTTTGATTAAAATGAGCGGTGTGAGATCGGTTCATTTATGAACATAATGGCCACAAAATTATGGACCAATCATCCGACCACATGAGCACACATGAGATATCATGTGTCCAAATCATTGAATATGGGCCTCAGCCACATAAACACACATGCCAAATTACTTTGATAAGATGATCGTAGCCATCGCATTAGTGGTTTGGGAAATGGATGGTCTATAATAAGCATGCTAGAGATCCTAGGCATTGATGTGGATTGTTAATCATATGGGCCCACCTTTGATTTCCCATCCCACTCAAATCACTTTGATTGGATGATCCTAACCATCAGACTAGTGATTTCTGAAACGAGCAGTCCATATTAAGTCTAATAAAGAGGTGTAACTATTAATGTGGACCGGTCATCATGTGTAGCCCCACCTTTAATTGCTTATTCCCCTCAGGTCTCAATCACATTGATCAAATGATGTTGACCAATTGATTAGCAATTGAGAAGGTGGTCGTTGAGTATAATAGAGTTCCAAGCATTGATATATACCGTCCATCACGTGGGCCCACCATCGATTGGCCACCTCTCTCGAATCTTTGATTGAATGATCCTAACCATCAAATTAGTGGTTTGGAAAATGGACAATCAAAATTAAATACACTAAAAATGTCTAACCATTGATCCGGATCATCCATCATCTGGGCCCAACCTTTGATCGCTTGTCCTCTGGATCAATTTTATTGAATGCCCTAACCATTCGATTTACACATATAAATGGCGTGCAAACAAACATACCCAAAATGTCCACGAATTTAATAATTATGACCAACCAAGTATAATAGGAGCTTCCTAACACATCTAAGTGGGGGCTTATTAGCCTAGGTAGTTTAATTTAAATCATTTTTTGTCTTAGTCTACAATTTATAAATAATCTTTGCAAAGCTAGTATATAATCCATCACACTCTACCAAAGTGGTGGAGTTACCATCATCTCATCATTTAATGAATTGTTTCAAGCCGGCTGTCGGGTGAGCCCTACTCAAAATTCTGACTTTTAAAGCCCGAACTTCCAAATATATATATATATATATATATATGTGTGTGTGTGTGTGTGTGTGTGCGCGCGCGCGCGCGCGCAAAAAATCAGCTATATATGGAACTCGGGTGGTCTATACCATCTAAAATCATGTAAAGACATGCCTAAAACATTTAAATCACTTGGCGGGGCCCACTTAAAATTTGGATGCGTCTGAAACTTAGTCTGACCCCTCATCCAATTGGGACACGCATAATGGATGGACTGGATTTGTGAACCACATCTCGGTGGGCACAAAAAATGATTATGAATGTTTTAATGGGAGGATAACCCCTCTCAACTTTTGTATGTGGTGTGGCTCACAAAAGTCATGGATTGACTTGAATTTTAAGCCCGAGGCCTACCATGGAATAGTGCATCTAATTGATGAGGTAGATGTTCGACATGCATCACGGTGAGGCTCTCACAGCTCAACCTCATGGAAAGTTTCCATGAGCTCGACTATTTCTCCCACACATACATATGAATGAGTAATGCTCACACACAACTAGTTGGACCGTCCTACTAGTTGTCTGAATTAATGCTAATTAATGTTAATGAATGATGCCTATGCAAAAATAAATACTTTAAAGAGGAAAAGTAGTTACTGGCTTGGTATGGCTCCACCATGGTGTTTATGTAAAAACGACCTCACCCATTTGCTAAGTTATCCAATGTTACACTAGGGGCTCTTAAATCATCCCATCAGTGGTTCATATAGACCACACGATTAAAAACAATCTAGAAGGAATGCTTACCCTAAAAACCGTTTCCTTGGTATGGCCCCACTTGAATCATTTATGAGCCTTCATTTGAATCATTGAATCTAGTGTGGAATTCAATGGTTGGAATGGATTTCACATGCTCATCACGGTGACCCTGGCAACAATCAAGGGTGGACGTCTCTCCCATTTGTTTCTATTAGTATGGCCCACTTGAATCACATATCAGCCTGATTTTTTGGCTCCAGACCCTACACCAGATTACACATCCAATGATCAGGGTAGATTTCGTGGTATGCATCACGGTAGGCCCCGTGCCAATATAAAGGTGGACCTCTTGGACGGTTGGTTTCCAAAAATGTCAGACAATCCCGAGATTGGTGGGGAGTGGATCAGTGTTACCTGATAAAAAAGCAGTGGGGTGCTTACCTGACCGTGGGGCCCACTTTCATGTATGCGTTGTATATCCATGCCATCCAACAGTTTTGACGCATCATTCCAGTGTATGATCTTGAAAACGAAGTAGATCCAAATTTTAAGTGGATCATACCACAGAAAAGAGTAAGCATTGAATACCTACCATTAAAAACTTCCCACCGCCTATTGTAATGTTTTGTAGGCCCCACCAGATGTATGTGTTGTATTCACATCATTCGTCCATTTAGAGAAATAATTTTATGACATGAGTCAATAAATGAGACAGATCCAAAGCTCAATTGCACCCCACCACTTAAAGCATTAGGAATTTAACGCCTACCCTTGAAAACATACCGAGGCTACAAAAGTTTTTGACGGAGTTCATATTTGTGTTTTTCCTTGTTCCATGTTGGTGTTAACTTATAAACATGTTCTCGAGAAAGCTGATATTTGTGTTTTCCCTTATTCCATGTCTGTGTTAACTTGTGAGCATATTGGATCTCAAATAGACATCATGGTGGGCCATATAAAGGTTTCAACAGTAGGCGTAGTTGTTCCCACTGTTTTTTGTGATGGGGTTCACTTGAGCTTTGGATCTACATCATTCTTTTACTTATGCTTTAAAATGTTCTCTCTAAATGGATGAATGGTATAGATACAACACATACATCATGGTGGGGCCCACAGAACGTGGTGACATTATTTTAGCAGCTAATCCGTAACGGCCAGCATTACTAGCATTAACCACCACCTTAAATTACGCCTAATGGTAGTGTGTTCGAGACAGATACTACATGTAATCCCACCCCTGATTTTATTTTTTTTATAGGCTTAACTTGATATGTATGCGAGATCCACTCCGACCATTAGATATATAATCAAGTAATAGGCCTAGTGCCAGTAAATCAGGCTAACTTGTGATTCAGATGGGCCACACCAATGAGAATAGCTAGAAGAGAGACATCCACCCTTGGTTTTTACAGGGACCTTCATGATGAAACTGTGAAGTCTATTCCAACCATTAGATTTCAGACCAAAATTAAGCCTAGGTCCCAAAAATTAGGTTCATAAATGATTCATGTGAGCCACACTAAGCAAAACTGTTTGGAGAGTAAACCTTTCCATGTGCACTAATTCTATTAGTGTGGTCCTCTTGAACTACATATAGGGATAAATCTTAAGACCTTGATCTAACATTGGTCGGAATTGATTTCACATTAACACCATGATGGACCCACCTAAGCCATTATTGCTTTTCCATGCTAAAATGAAATTAGCCTGGAAGCATTTACTTACATTAATTATGAAGAATTTTTTCATTAAATGAGAAGCTAGTTGGACGAAAACGTAAATGTCCAAAACTAGTTGTGTATGAGCATCTCTCTCTCTCTCTCTCTCTCTCTCTCTCTCTCTCTATATATATATATATATATATATATATATATATATATCAAGTGGATTAATTAGTGCTGTGAAGTTTTAATAATAAAGCATTGAAACACCATTATTTATAGTATGTTCTACTCAGATTTGAAATTTCCTTTTGACCTTATGTCTTTAAATGATATGATAAAACAGATAAATATAAATAGTGAACATTAGCATAAAGTATATATATCAAGGCGAGCTCCATGTGAAGTGCTCCACTTAATGCGCTAGCATATATATATATATATATATATATAATATATATATATATATATATATATATATAATTCATTGCCATATCTTGTGACATACAAGAAATTTTAATAATTCTGACCGTATATTTTATTGGCCAGGTGATATCAATGTTATGGCTGATAAGTCACCCACCGTAACATCTGATAGAAACAGGCAGCGGGTGATGTGCTCATGCTAACCAACCGGTCTATCTGATGCTTGACCACAACTAAGCTGGTAGACAAGACCCTGACTGATCCAAAATGCGGGTGGCCCACCCAAGAGAGCAAGTTAAGAGCTGTTGCTTACCGTTGATTTAATTACGGGCCACCTTATATAGTTTATCTATATTTCAAGGGAGTGGATTGCCTGGGCACAAAGATATCTCTATGCCTGAGGCTGCATGGGGGCCGTAGAGATGTCCTTGATGAATCCTTTCCGTCCATCTGTTTTGAAAGACCACAACAGTACACAATTCTAAAAATTAGACAGATCCAAAACTCATATGGGCCATATCATGCTAAACAGTAGGGATTGAACACCTGACTGTGACAGAAGTTTTGGATCTGACTGAGTTTTAAAATCCTTTCCTATCAGGGTCTTTACTCTTACCCGGGTGGTAGACTCCCAGGAGTTTCAACACCGGGTCAAGGGTTCGAGTACCCACCAGTGGTGAAATCCCACGGCGTCCGTGTGTGGGATGCGTGTGTGTGTAAAAAAAACAAAAAAACAAAAAATTCCTTTCCTATCATGGTCTTTCAAATCAGTTGGACTGAGTGGATTTGTCATGGACATCTCTGTGGACCCCACATCCCTTCATCTGTTATAGTCACTCTTGTGGGGCCACTGCTATGTATTTGTTTATCCACACCGTTCGTACATTTTCTCATATCTTATTAAGGTATGAGTCCAAAAATAAGCAAATCCAGTGCTAAAATGGATTTAATGTAACCCAGCTCACTATTTAGTGTGGTCCACCATCTGCATATTTTTAGGCTCATATCTTAAATTTATCCGTGAAAATGGATGGACGGCGTGGATAAAAAAAATACATCAAGGTGAGCCAGCACGGCTTATTGTCCGAGCGACACAGAGGATGTATTGGGGAGAGGATTACCGGTGGCACCTGTGCACTGAGCTGTATGGGGCTATAAAGATGTATGTGAAAAATCCGAGCTGTAGGGCCCATAAAGATCTCTGTCAAAAATCCAATCCGGCCATCTGTTTTCAAAGACCACGATAGGATAGGATACCGAAAATCAGGTAGATTCAAAAGTCATATTGCCTATACCACACGAAAACAGTACGGATTAAAGGCCTTAAAGTGATAGAAGTTTTGTATTGGGATGATATTTGTTCCTACAGTTTATCTGATTGTTAATAATTCTATGAACCGTTTGGATGGTATATAAACATCATGTTCGGTTTCAGGAAAGTTTCAATGGTGGACGTCGCTGCTCCCACTGGTTTGTTGGGGTGGCCCACCTGATTTTTGTTTATGCCTGGATTTTAGAATCCTGTCCTACTGTGGTCTTTCAAAAGAGATGGACAGAGTGGATCTGTCACGGTCATCTCTGTGGATCCCACTAGAGGTGTACATGAATCGAGCTAGTTTGGTTAGCTGACTCGACTCGACTCGAAAAAGTTGGATTCGACTTGGTTCAGAGCTGAGTTCAGGCGAGTCATGCTGATTTTTTGAGCTTAAAAATGAGTTCAAGTTGGCCCCAAATCAACTCAACTCGGATCGAACCCGGCTCGAATTGAACTTGGATCAAGCTAGTTCGGTGACTCAGTTACTTTGATATTGATGTTACTCACCAAGTGTTTGATGAAATGACTCAAAGAAGAGTGGCTAGTGGCAAAGAAGGTATGTATATGAAACCAATACTTTTTTTTTTCCCTTGATTTTTATGTTGCTTAAAAGGTGTTTGGTAAAATAATTGTAAAACCATTGCTGCTTTCTCATATACAGTGAGATTTTGAAGGTACAATCCAAGTGTTTGTGAAAATGCTGCAATGGCGAACTCAGCTCGAATTTGGATCAAATTGACCCGAGTTGCTGATCGAACCGAGTCGAGCTGACTAGTCAAGCCCGAGGACCGAGCCGAGTTCGAGTTGAGGTTAGCTAGTGGCTTAGCCGAGTTGAGCTGAGGCACTTAGTTCGACTCGATGTACACCCCTAGATCCTACACAGCCGCCCCGAGCAATCCACCCCCCCTATCTTTTAGAGCCTGTTTGGCCAGGCGGAGTAAGAGTGATTAGGAGGGATGGGATGGTAAAATCTCGGGATATGCCTAACAAGCCAAATAGATCCGATGAACTTATTCCAGGATATAGCAAACCCATGGATCTTAAACCAATCCACTGACATTACCAACATTACCTTGAAATTGATCCCATCCCTCCTAATCTTGTTCAATCATGCCTGGGCTATGTTTGGTTGGAAAGACTGGAAGTTAAAATCCTGAGATATGCCAGGTGTACCAAACAGACTTGGTGAACTTGTCCCAAATATAGCAATCCCATGGATCTTAAACCAATCCATTGACACCACCATCATTACCTTAAAATCCATCCCATCCCTCCTAATCCCATGGGATCTGTCAGGCCAAACAGGCCGAATCTACCGTTGGTGGTGTCAATGGATCGGACGTAAGTGAAGGGCTTGTTTTCTATCCATATCTTTCGATGTTCTTTGGTCCAATCTACCGTTGGATTGAGATAATTATTATTATTGTTAAAAAATGATTCTAAAATGATCTCATCCATCCGATGAAAGGGTTAGATGTCCAACCTAATCATGAACTCAATCAAGGGCTTGTGTCTTATCCATATTTTCCCATATTCTTTGGTCCATCCAACCGTTGGATTAAGATGAGTTTATCTAAATATGGCTAAAATGATCTCATTCATCCGATGAAAGGATTGGATTTCTTCCATAAATCAGTTGTGGTCCACACCTTCCCTGTACGACCATAAGCTTACGGTGGTAGCGGTATCACTGGACCACACCCCGCGCATGTTGTGCGCGGATTAGGTGGAACCCGGGTAAGAGCTTTGTGGCTGTTACCCTTACCGTAGGGCCCATCTTGATGATATGTTGTGTATCCACTCCGTCCATCCGTTTTTTCAGACTATTTTAGAATAAAGGACGAAAAATTAAAAAGATCTAAATCTCAGGTGAAGCACATCAAAATAAACAGCGATGGATGAATGGTCATCATTAAAAGCTTCTTAAGGCCCACTGTAAGAAGATTAGTAATATTTATTTTCCATCCAACCCGTTTATATGGTCAATAAGAAATGGATGAAATTAAAATACAAATATTAGATTGATCCAAAACATTTGTGGCCTAAAATATCTTTTAATGGTTATTTACCACTTTTTCTAGTGGTGTGGTCCACTATGGATTTATATATGATTAAATTTTATATTAACGTCCTTAAATGATCTGAAAAACCGTATGGACGGAGTAGATATGAATAATATTTATCAAGATGGGCCCCACATGGTAAAGATAACACCCACTGAGCTATTAGCCGGGTAACAGCTAATCCGCTCCCGCGCATGTTAGCACCCTTCGCGAAAAAGGCAAAAAAAAAAAAAAAAAAAAAAAATCCCCATCAAGATCGAAACCATCCAACAGCATCATCGCCGACAACTACTAGTCTGCGAGTCAATTGAAAAACCAAACTTCCCCAAAAACCCCATTCCCAGAGAATATCAAAACCCTTTCTTTCTCTATTTGCGTTTTCTTCCATTGCAGTTCCTGCGATCCATGGAATCCAACGGTAGTCCCACGGTGCGAGCTACTTCTCCTCCTTCTATAGGGTTTATTTTTTGGGAAGATTAGGGTTCTGGATTCCTCGATCTCAGAAGAAAATTCTCTTTTCCTGTTGTTCTTGGGGCAGAGGGCAGGAGGAGATATGGAGAACAGCTTGGAGAAGATCAAGCGGCAGTTGACTTCGGGTTCCGGAAAGAATATCTTGCAGGGGCCGCTTCTCAAACGATCTGAAACGGTACGGATCTCGATTCATCTTAAAAAAAAAAAAATTTAAATTTCTCGATTTTTTCTAAAAATTATGCGGTGATTTAGGATGCGTTTGGTTGCACCAACTACGTGAAATTCCATTATTTATCAGTCTAATTTGCTGAAAAATATCATGGAATTTCATGTTATTTGGTGCAACCAAACGCAGCCGTGGATTTTATTTTATTTTCTAGTCATGAATTGTGATGCTGGTATGAAAAATGAGAGTAATTTTTTATCGAGAGATGATCACAGCAAGCTAAGCTCGCTGCGCTTCACCGGTTTTCCTGCCGTGACGCATTTTTAGGAAATCTGAGCCGTTCAAGAGATGGGGCTTGTCATGAATATCATGTAATAGGCCGGTCCACTCATCAGGGGGGCTATAGTGCCCATTTGTTGGCCCACACCTGATGAGTGGACCAGCCTGATTTTTTTTCTACAGGTAATTTTCCTGATGGTGCCCGCCTTTTCCACGGCGGATGTGTTCTATGAATGTGAGACGTTGGTGGGCCTCATTGAAGATCACTTAAAAATTGTGTGGCCCAGCTGATGAGTGGACTAGCCTGATTTTTGCACACGCTATCTTCATGATGGCACCCACCATTTTCCATGGGACAGATGTTCTGTGAGTGTGAACTTTTGGTGGGAAAACCGTCATAGCAAGGTAAGATTTTTTTTTTTTTTTTTGAAAGATGACGATTTATATATTAAGAAAAAGAAAAAAGTACAGAAACAGGAGTGAGGATCCGCTGAGAGAGCAGAAACTACTAGACTCTAAGAAAAAGAGAATCAAAATCCTTTAAAATATCTACATGAGCGGCCCATTCTATCACCAAATGCTTTTCTTTGGAAGCAACAACCTCTGCGGTATTTGAGACATCCCTAAAATATCTACCGTTCTTTCTTTCCAAACGGACCACCAAATTGCAAGGATAGCCATTCTCCATATCTGAGTCTTTTTCTTTCCTATTTTGATCCCATGCCAAGCTTTCAGGAGAAGATCCGCTGAGCCCGAGAGACACCAATTGATTCTGAATCGAGAAGCAAATTCAGCCCAAATACTTGCAATAAAAGAACAATGAACGAGTAGGTGATCGATCGATTCCTCTTCCCCCATACAACATAGGTAGATATTAGCTAAAACCATTCCTCTTTTCCTCAAATTGTCAACCGTCAGAATCTTCTTTTTTCCAACCAGCCATCCAAAGGCCACTATCTTGGGAGGGGCCGAATAATTCCAGACATGTTTAGACATATGCTCGTCAATAGGATTGTGGTTGGAATGAATCAGATTGTAAAGCGATTTAACTGTAAAATTGGAAGACTTTTCCAATCTCCATATGATCGTGTCTGCGCTCACCTGATTTGGGCTAGATTTATAAATGCAGTCAAGCAGTTTCACATATTCAGAGATCTCCCAATCTTCAGGGTTCCTTCTACAAAGCAGGTTCCACTCTGTCTTACCAACCAAAACAGAATAACAGTCAGCTACAGATATGTCTTGATTTGGAGCCAGACGAAACATGTTCGGGAAGCTGTCTTTAAGAGGCATATCTCCCACCAAAATGTCTTCCCAAAAACGAATTCTATCTCGCTTGCCTAACTTAAAACCAACACCTTTGATAATCTCTTTTTTCATATGAAGGATTCCCTTCCAAAGGGCCGATGCCCTATACGAGGACGAGTCTTTTGTCCACCAGCCACCCACCGAACTACCATACTTACTTTTGATAATCTTGTTCCAAATGCTTCCATTTTCCGTCCCTAATCTCCAAGTTCACTTCCCTAGAAGGGCCCGGTTCATCATCTTTAAGTCTTTTATGCATGCTCCACCTTCTTTAATTTGCTTGCACACTTGTTTCCATTCCACAAGATGAAATCTCTTCTTATCCTCCTTACCATGCCATAGAAAGTCATGTCTAAGTTTGTCTGAAGAAACCAAAACCGAGGACGAACACCTATATAAGGACATAAAATACAAAGACAAATTTGAGAGGGCAGACTTAATAAGGGTTAAACAGCCTCCTAGGGATAAGTAACGACATTTCCTTCTGGCGAGGTATTTCTCAAACCTGTGAATGACCTTATCCCATAAAGACTTTGGAGGCAAACCTATGCACAGCGGGAGACCAACTTAAGTGGTTGGGAAGGAAGCCAAAGAGCAACCGAATAGGGCCGCATAATCACAAACCTCCTCTTTCTCCATGTTAACCCCGAACATTTTAGACTTTTGCCATGTTTACTCTCACAGCAAGGTAAGATGAGCATGTTTCGGTTGTGATCGCTTCTTTGAAAGAATGTTTTGGTTTCTATTTGGGTTTTAGTCAATAGGAATTATGGGATCCTCAACTGGAAGATTCACACAGTATTCTTGAACTTTCAGTACTGACGAGCGGGGCCTTGGTCTCAGTAATGTTGAACATTGTGGTTTGCCAGGCCCCATTGTGGATGGACCATGCACAAAAACTTCCTAGGTAGGACAACTATAAAATTTCAATTTCTGAAAAAAGAAGATTTTTTTTTTTTTTATAGTAAGGTAACACTAACGGGGATTGAACCCTGGGTCACTCATACACACTACACTGTCTCTACCAGCCAATGTTTTAAATAGCGGTAGCATGATGCGTAGCGCTCAACCCTCTGTAACGTGTAGCGTAAATACATAGCGTGTAGCATAAGCTGCACGATACTTCTATTTTTTAATTTAAAAATAGGACAAATATAATAAATAGTGAAAAAAAGAAAAAAAATATAAAAATGCCTAAAAGATGATTCATTTTATCAATTATAAGCATGTTCAAAAAAGTTATTAGTTATCATTTATCAAAAGCCAATTCACATATAAGCCAAATCAAATAATTATCACATCAATAACTTTCTAAGCAAACCACTTTAATTAATAATGTCTAATTGAAACCACAAGTCACAATTACGAAAAGAAATAAAAATCCCATAGGTTAAAGGTATCAAGTATAATACAAGTGTCACATTCCTCGACATTAGAAACAAAGAAAACGTGGAAAAAATAATAAAAAATAAAATAGTAAAAAAGTACATTATAGTTTTACGCTATTTGGGACGCTACTTAGCGCTACAACCACGTTACGCTACGTAGCGCTACAACCACGTTACGCTACGTAGCGCTACAACCACGTTGCGTACGCTACTTCCACGCTACGGGTGCTATTTGAAACACTGCTACCAGCTCATCTAATGAGCAGGAGACCAAAAATACAGCAATGGTCCACATTCGAGAACAAAAATACAGCAATGGTCCACATTCCATGGAAAAGTCTTGATATTGGCAGCTAGGGTCTTCTGATCTGGAAATTTTTTGGGCATGGTCCATTCCCATGGGACACAACAGACCAATGGTGTGCACCACTAAATCATGGGCCCCACTTCTTGAAAATGAAAACCTGAATAGAGGAAAATTTTGATGCTCACCTGAGCAATCTTACTAGTAGTAGTACGGCCTCCCTTCTGAAAATCTAAAGCAATTATCTCGTGGAACCAATCATGGAGTGACTGTATGGGTGTCGGGTGATGCCTGCCCCAAAATCCTCCCATCACACAATTCGAGTTATCTGATTGGTAGCTTGCAGATGGATGGCTGCAGCCAATTATCTACATTTAACAGGAAAATGGGGGACCAATTGGATGGTCTGTATCAGCCAATAGGGGAGATTTTGGAATGTCCTGTCTACAAGGAAGCCACTGATGAACGGTCTAGATAACCAAATAATTAGTTTCACCTTAAACAGTTCAGTCGTCTAGGATCTTGCTGGTGATATAGACCCAAATCGAACCTGTTAATGAAATAATAAAGTATGATGTATAAAGTTAGCCTCTTAAGTTTCTGATTACGATGACAAAAAGCACAAAACCATGTGTTATGTGTGAACAATTGGTCCTGCAACACGGAGAACTGTCTTGTGCAAAACTAGCCCTGGTATTTCGTAACCAATTAGGAGCTATGATTGGTTTTGACTTCTACTGTAATACATTTTTGGGACATTTCTTATCTTCATTGCTTGCAGTTCCTCATCGGTAGTTGCTTCTATTTTTTAAACAGCTGAGGAAATGGAATGAGCGATGGGTGATCTTGGATCCTACCACTGGGAAAATGGAATACAAGTACACTATCTGACATATTTCATGGAAAAAACCTCTGTTTCTAGCAATGATTTATTAGCATTATACTCGCTACAATTCTCTCTATATCATTTGCATGCTTCAGGACTCGGAGAAATGAGACAGTTGTCAAGGGAACCATCGAATTTGATTCAAATAGCACAGTCACTGTTTCTCCTGTGAACTTTCAGTAAGATTGATACTTTTTACCCAATTTCTATTGTTAGACATTTAACTGCCTTGGATGCTTGCTGAACTTGTATCCTTCTTTTGCATGCTACAGTGGACTGCCGAAGTATGATGGCTGCTGCTTTTGTATCCACGTGCTGCAACTCATTAAGTTTATTTTGGCACTAGAGGAGAGTTTAGTTTTGGTTCCTTAGGCTTTTATATTTTTCAACAACTTTCAGACTAATTCTTATCTTGAATTCCTTTAATAAAGCCCACCAGATATTGGGACTCCACAGAAAAAGGAGTACTATCTTTGCGCAGAAACTCCTGGTGCTACTAGAGCTTGGGTATCCACTTTACAGTAAGCTTATGGAGCTTTCACTTGGTGTTATGCTGTAGGAACAAGTACATTTGTAAGACGGCGTCGAGTTCTGTTTGCTTTTGGTATTTTTCATGAGTTATCAGTGGCGTCTTTTCTTGCTATGTTTTTGTTCCCCCCCTTTCTTACCCCTATAAGGCTGATTGTGTGTGGATCTTAAATCCATAGGAAACAATAGTGTTTTCGTTGTTTTATTCTTCATGTTTAAGTATGTGAATGGATAAGATCAGTGAGGTTTGGCAGTGGATTAGAAGTTTAAAGCACATCTCAAGTGATGTCACTAAAGAGCAATTTTTATTTTTATCTTCTTTCAGGACATTTCTTGTACACTTTTTCACTTGATGAATTTCATTGGAAGTTCCACGAGTTTGTTTTCTAAACTGTACTTTGTTCACCTGAACCTATTTGTGAAGCCAATGCAATCAACATACCTGTGTTCTGGGGAACACATTAATCATAGTGAAGTCGCTACTTATGTTCCATAGCCATCTTGACATAAAATTCTGAACCACCTAATGTTTTGAATTGAAAACGAATATTGTTTAATTTCTCTGCCATATTATACTAATACCTAGCTGTGGTTTACTTGTGCACAATATTACCAGCAACTTGGTTCACCCAGGGCACACATCATATGTACATTTGTACTGAAGGAGTGGTCAGACTTTCTCTGTTTGGCGTTTGCTGGGTCATGCCTGGCTCAGTGGGAGACGAGATAGTATCATAGACTGGAGGTATAGCCAGAAAAAAAGAAGGTTTGTTGGTGTCTGTAATTGTTTGGCTGCTCTATGGTCCGTATGGAGAGAATGACATAATTGCTACTTCAACAGTAAGGCAGAATCTAGTTAGATGATCTCATACAGGGCCCAGAACAAATAAATCTCTTTGGCGATTGGGCTTCACTTTCGTGAAAGGCCAGTTACCATGGGTGATTGTGTTTCCTTATTGTAATTGGGTGTCTGCGTGGGTTTTGGGATGGTTCCTCACCAACCCTCCCCTAGGTTCTGTTGATTCCTCTTTTTATCAGGTTTTATAAGTACTTTGTTTCTGTTCAAGAAAAAAAAAGGTGGGGGGGTTTGAAGAGATACCCTTTGTTCATTGGGCAGGAGTGACTCTCTCTCTCTCTCTCTCTCTCTCTCTCTCTCTCATGTGGGAGTGTTATGAAAGAGTAGTTTATTCCATTGCAATGTCCATTCTTTGGGAGAAACTTGAAGGAATATCAGATCAGTGTTTTGGTGCCTTAGTTCAGTTGGTAGAAATGAGGTTATCATATTCATATGGGATGTTATGTAAGTGTGGGTTGTCATGCAGGAAGCTAAAATCCATTTTCCAGTGAAGCTTTTGGTAGGTTAGATGAGTAGATAGAAGTGTTTATGTTTTGGATCTCCAATGATTTCATGCAAATCCTTTTCTATTTTCATGTTTGCTTAATTGTTGGTGGAAGCCCATCACCTCTAGCAGAAGTATGACAGTGCTCCCACTTGTCATGGAGTGGAGATTTTTGTTGGACGATGACATTGGCAGATAAATACTCATGTGGGCTTATCTCAACAATAGGAAGAGTTTGCCTGAGGACATGATCATGGTGTGTTGGAATGGCTAACCATCTCTTCAATCATCTTTAGCAGTTTTCTGAGCAAGGAGTTTCTCATTAACCTAAGGGTAAGTTGAATATTTCCAGCTAAGATAGAATTGGATCAAGGGTGGTCGAGTGCCCCTTTTAGTAACAAGGGCTTTATTTTTGTGGACATTTCTTCTCTTTACCGTTATGTGGAGAATTTGGAAGGATAGTGTCCAGATCTTTGTATGCAATAATGAGGAAGGAGTTTTTGTTTTTTCAAGGTAAGGAGGAAGGCGCTTTGCTGTGTTAAGTGTTAACACGCGAGATGGGGCAAACAATTAGAAATTGAGGAGTTGGAGGCAAGAGGAAGATCAATAATGAAAATAACGGCTGGTACCTGTGCTCAAACTTTCGCGGGTGTTCGTTGCAAGAGCAGAAGTTGATTGGCATTAGTGGTGTGGCTCAAGATGGGAGTATTGAAATTGGTATTTATTTCCTGGTCAGAGTTGAGGGCACTTTTAGAAATGCAGGCTTTTAGATCATCTTTGTCAGGTAAGTCTATAGTTGAGTCTCGACTCCTTCAATGTCGTTTTTTTTTTGAGAGAGAACTGAAATATATTAAAGAGAAAAGGAAATCAAACAAACAGAGCGGAGAGCAAAGCAGAAAACACAAAACAAAGCAGGAAAAGAAGAGGAGCAGGGAATGAATCGCTGAGATAGCGAAGAGAAGCTATGCTCCTAGAAAAAGAAAATCTTCGTCTTTTAAACTGGCGACATTAGCGGCCCATTCGATCACCACCCGTTTGGCTTTGGAAGCAACGAACTTGGCGGAGCTTGAGATATTTCTAAAACACCTCTCGTTTCGTTCTCCCCAAACTGACCACCAAATTGCAAGGAGAGCCATTCTCCAGATCTGCGTCTTCTTCTTTCCAATCTTGATACCGTGCCATGCTTTGAGAAGGAGGTCCATTGAATCCGGGAGTCACCAGGATACATTGAAGGCTGAAAGAAAATCTGCCCAGATAAGGGAAATGAACGAGCAATGCAGCAGCAAATGGTCAACCGATTCTGCCGTCCTCATACAACAAAGACAGATGTTTGGAAGCACCATTCCTTTCTTCCTCAAGTTGTCAATCGTGAGGATTTTTTTGTTTGCTGCCAACCAACCGAAGGCCACTACCTTTGGGGGAGCAAAGTAGCGCCAGACATGGGCTGGAAAACAAACAGAAAGCTGCGTACCAGAAAGCTGGGCCCGGTTGTAGAAGGATTTGACCGTGTAGGAGGCAGATTTGTCAAGCTTCCAGGAGATTCTATCTTCCATTTCCTGATTAGGGCTGATTTTGTATATACGATCCATCAGGCTGACAAAATCGGGGATCTCCCAGTCCTCGACTCCTTCAATGTCGTTTCTTGGTTTTGAGGAGGAAATCCAGGATTGTGGAAATCAGCCAGCATCATCGATGGGATCATGAATGTGGCTAGAGTCTTGGAGGTCTGTGAATTGTCATATTCCATGGATGCTAATGAGGTTGTGGATTATCTTTTTAGAAAATGAGTTTCTTTCAGAATATTTTTCTATTAGGTAAGGTGTAAGCCGCCTATATGATTAAGTGTTCTTTCTTCTCAATGAAACTTTTCATAAAATAGAAAAGAACCAAATGAAAATTATGGCCTATCTTCTAAATAGATATTCTGTTGCATATTACATTTTCTTAGTAACAGTAATCTACACATGACTGCATTTGGAAGCCTTGAACAATGTGGTGCATGTGCATGCACCTGTCATACTTGAATATCATATAATTCTCTCATCTTATTTCTTGAATATTATAACTCTCATAGTCATTATATACATTTTGTTTCATGTTCTCAAAATTATTGCTGTTTTGCTTCTTGGAGTACTTTTGAACACTAAAGTGTAGTAATGAACATATTGTAACCTGTTTCACATTTATCTTACTTCCCTTTCTCTCAACCAGTGCAACACAGTTGGTACTAAGGGCTCACAAAGAGGCCGTGAACTCTCTGACTGGGAATGGTTCTGCAAAACTGGGAACTGTTGCTACTGTGGTTGCCGCTGCCAACTCAACGGCGATGGAATCTTCCAAAGAAATTGAAGCTGCGATGAGGATATCTATGAGAGCAGCTTTGGGTCTGGTCACAAACAAGACAAATGATGGCCAACTGGATGATCTGACAATCATGAAGGTGTATAATTACTAGAAATTCAGAGTCTTTATCTTCCTGTCTACGAAGCTCTATAACTTGAAGTTTGCAGCTGTACACATCTCTCAATGTTGTCTATTGCCTTGATTTTATTTACTCATTACATCAAGCGTGTTTGCCATCTACGGTACTTGGACCTGAACCTGGTGGCTGTGTTAGACGTGGATATTGCGGTGTCATTCAAACATGCTGATTTCAAGTTGCCTGATACACCTTATCCACTACCTTTATGGATCTGTGTTTCGTTTACTCATTACATCAAGCGTGTTTGCCATCTATGGTACTTGGACCTGAACCTGGTGGCTGTGTTAGATGTGGATATTGAGGTGTCATTCAAACATGCTGATTTCAAGTTGCTTGATACACCTTATCCACTACCTTTATGGATCTGTGTTTCGTTTTTCTCCTGTTACTAAAGTCGTTGCGTATAAATACATTCACATACATATATCGACCATCCTGTCATTACAGCCTGCTCATGGCAGGATAGATGAAAAACTACACGAAATGATGATCCTCAATTCCTGATCATCTGAGTGATGGTCATTTTTTCTACAGCTGTCTTTTTACAGAGCCATAGATTGGGTGGTTAGCATCGTTTGACCAACGTGGTCCTGAATCGTTAGCAATCCAAGGTGGGACTCCTTGGGGAATTCATGTTGATGATTGGATCTATTTTTCTCGTAGTTATCTTGACTGACCATTTTTATCCTACTGATTGGATGGTTAGGACTTAGGATTGCCCAGTCATTGTGATTTTTTTTTATATATTTAAAAATCTTGCCCTGCCAGGAGTTGGCTGGAACAAATTAACAGTCCAGATCATTGGCTGTCTGTCTTGAACTTGCCACATGTAGTGTTTTGAATAACATTCGTAGCGTAGCTACGACGCTACGTAGTGTTAGCAAATAGTGTAAATCCCATGTAGCATGGTACCAAGGTGTTCCGTATCCGTTACGATATGCCCGTAAAGGCCGATACGGCGATATGTATAGGTAATGGCCATGACCATTACACGATACGAGGGTGAAAAGGGGTGGCCATAAAGGCCATTACAGAGCATAACGACCGTTACTCCCATAACGGTCGAAAAATTATCACTTTTTTTTTTTTTCCCCTATTTAAATTCAATTTTCTCCTCTTTTTCACTTTTCTTATTCCAAAAACTCTCCGATATCATTTTACAACAGATTTCGACTACTCTTACTATAGCTTTTAAGATTAAAATTGTGGATTGAAGTGATTTGAGCGAATATATTCTCCGAGGGCCTTTTTTTCAAAAAATTGAAAAAACAGTATTTATGCCTTTTTCTGATTTCTAGTTATAATGCTTGATTGTGATGTGTAAACATTAGAGACAATCACATTAAACAATTCACTAGATAGCCCGATACAACACTCTCACCAAAGGGTGGACAGTTACACTACCATAAACAAAAAATGAATACATATTTGAAATATTTACATTAATCTTGATTTTCTAGATATTTTTTTTCAGAATTTTTTGGGCAAAAGAAAATTTTCAATTGTTACGGGGGTCGTAACAGTCGTTACACCCCGTATCGGCCATAATGGCCGATACCCGTATTGGTAATGGTGGTGACCGTTACGGCCACGGTTACCGATACAGAATACCTTGCGTGGTACAGGGGCTGTAGCATACGTTACGTTTTTTTAAAAATTATTTATATATATTTATAATTATTATAAATGATAGTAGTATTTTGTATTTTGTACTTAATACTCTCAACTTGTGGGATTTTAATTTCTTATCATACTTGTGACTTGTGGTTTCAATTAGACATTGTTAATTAAAGTGGTTTGCTTAGAAAGTTGATAATGATTTGATTTGGTTTATATATGTGGATTTGCTTTTGATAAATGATAATTAATAACTTGTTTGAACATGTGTATACTTGAAAAAGTGAATCATCTTTTAGGCACATATATATATATATATATATATATATATAAGTCATGCTCCCCTGCACACCTATGCATGTGCGCACCTTTGCACACGTGTCATGGGTGTCTAATCTGAACGGTCCATGTGATGCGGAATCCCATGAAACCCCATGTGACAAATTTTCACCCCGATCTAAAATTCTGGTGGGCCATAGCAAAGAGAAATGCAAATCAAGGGAGGAAACTGTTTTCATTTTTCATGGCCCATCAAAGTTTTAGATCAACGTAAAACTTGGGCTTGGGGGGTTTCACGAGGTGCTGCTTCACATGAACGGTTCAGATTTTGGATTCCCATCACGTATGATGGGTTCTCAAAAAAGTCGTACGTAGTACGTACGAACTGGTTCGCAGGCGAGCGTTTCCGTGTGTGTGTGTGTGTGTATATATATATATATATCATTTTTCTCTTTGCTATTTATCATATTTTTCCTTAATTGAAATTAAAAATAGAAGTATTGTGTAGCTTACGCCACACACTACGCTACTTCCTCTACACGCTACAAAGGGCTGAACGCTACGCAACCTGCTATTGCCATTTAGAACACTGGCCACATGTCAATGCAATTAATTGTGTCATTGGCCTATTATACATCATGTACGATCATTCCTCATGCACACATATGAGAACCTTCAACTTCTCTCTAGCTGTATCGGAAAAACTCTGTTGAAATAGTTCTTCTTTTCATGCTGTGGGCCTATTATATTTGTTCTGCAGGAGACTCTTCGGGTCAAGGATGAGGAATTACAGCAGTTGGCAAGAGAACTTCGTGCTCGTGATTCAACAATAAGGGAGATAGCAGATAAATTATCTGATACGGCTGAAGCTGCAGAGGCTGCAGCATTGGCAGCTCATGCAATGGATGAAGAGCGGAGAATTGCTTGTGCAGAAATTGAACGCTTAACCAAGGAAACACAGAAGCAGCTGGAGTCATCCATGTTTAAGGTGCCAATATGTTTCCACTAAAACTTTGGTTCTAGCTCTCTTATGGGAATGGCCACTTCATGTATTATTGTATGGTCATTAAGGTCAAGGTTGGTTGCAATCTGATGTGCTCTGTCATTTACAATGGAGTCTTTTTCTCAGCCAGCGGTCATAAATAATCTCCGACACTGGATAATCTCGGCCATAACGCTGGTTGATTGTTTCCTGTTAAATGTAGGCTGTTGGATAAAGCTGCCATTTGCAGGCTACTAATTGGAAAACTAACATCATCTGACGAGGAGATCGTTTGGGCTGGATCTCTGAAACGCAGACAGACTCCTTTGTACTCTTTTTTGGCTGAACAAAAGATACTGTTTATTCTGAGGGAGCATTAATAAAACCTTGACCTATTTTCTTTCCCATGTTTTTCATTTCAAAAATTTTCTTCTAGGAAAGATCTTGGCAATGGATTAATGATCATACTTTGTTCAGGTGCTACCGTGCCAGTTTGGCTCACTTTCTATAGTTGTTCTTTGGAACTGCACTTCTATTCTTCTGGAAATGTTTTCTTGCTTTGCTAATTTTTAGGAGAACCTCCCAAGTTTTTTTTCGATGTACGAATTTAAACCTCAAATACTAATCAGGTTTGGCAAATGGCTTCATCATAATCATAATCTTCATCACCGTCACCTAAGCCTTACCCCATCTAATTGGGGTCAGCAACACGAATTCTGTCCTGCCATTCGACTCTATCACAGACCATATCCTCAATTAAACCATGGGTCCTAAAGACTTTTCTTATTACCTCCACCATCGTCCTTTTGGCCTCCTCTTGCCTTTTAGAGCCTTCAACTTCAACCGACACCCTTAAGTGCAGTTCTTGATCGTTGTTGCACATGACCAAACTATCTAAGTTTACTTTCTTTCATCTTGTTTCCTCTTGGTGCTACTCTTAGGTTCCCCTGAATACATTCATTTCTAAATTCTAATTCTATCTTTCCTTGTCTTGCCACTTGTTGACATCAAGTTTTGGACTCTTATAAAATGGGCTTCACGTGTCTAACGGCACCTTTGTGCCTATCCAATTCATCCTCATTTCACCTGTGCCAACAAACCACCATTGGCATCACGCTCCAAGGAGCGGGCCCTTCTGCAAAGCCTGTGAAGGCAGGTTCTAGGGACACGATCAACGAATCTCATGCATTTTGCCGTCCAATCGTGAGGCGCCACATGTCCGTTGCCTCTCGGGTGAGAAATCCATGTACCATAGGATTATAAATACCCCCTTGCACTTATTTTGAGGAGAGACATTCAGATACATTCAGACTGAACTTAAGACTCTCGGATTACAAGGGATTTCAGGTGCAAATGCTCATCAAGTTGAGCCTCACATGCTTTAATGCTCTCACTCCCCGTAGAGGGAGGGCCTTGTGCCATGTGCTAAACGTCTAAGGGGAAGCCATGGCGCAATGCGCCAGGCGCCCAAAGGATAGGGCTCTGTACCTAAGCACAGATCTATTGCGGCATCTGCACTGAAATGCGGAGCACTTAACTTGTGTTCAAGAACCATGGGTGTCATAACTCGAGACCAGTCACTCTCCTAGCTTCACTCCCTGTGCCAGGTTGCAGACCTGTTGCAGTGTTTGTGCTAGGCACAGGGGGTCCCTTCACCAAATGACGAGCGTTAGAGCGATGATCTCTGCTTCATCTCTAGCATTTAGACCCAGGGCATTGCTATACTGACCACACTGGTGTACGCTAAGGCTATTCTGAGTCTCCCCAACCTGATTGATGATCCAAACACTTTGAAAACAAAAGATTGTAGATTTGGGTTTATTATGCTATTCTGTAACATGGTAGTTTCCTTTAGTTTTACCTTTCAATCAAGGATTTTCCCCAAGGATGTAATTTAGGGCCTGTGGCAGACTACAACCCAGAATGTAACTTGTTCCTAGATTAATGAAAGCCACTACGTATGGCATGTTTTGGGTGCATGACTCGCATGTCCTTGCAAATGGATGGTAACCATTTATGTCATTCCAACATCAAATCCTAACCAACAAAAGACATTTTGTTATGAACAAAAATGGCGACTCCACTGGGGATTGAGTCTATCGACCTAGGTTTGTTGTGCTGCATCACGTCTGGTAGCTGTATACGTCATGGTTGTTGAAGGCGATCCTAGGGATGGAAGAGCCTTGCATTTTATCCTTGTGTGGGCATGACACGTTGATAGGTCGCACCGGCATTCTTGAGGCTGAAAGGAATAACTTTGTCTCAAAAGATGCCGATTGGGGTGCGGAAGGCCATAGCCTCCGTGTCTTTTGGAGCCATCAGAATCTGATTGTATCTCGAAGAGCCATTCATAAAGGACATATTAGAGAAGCCTGTGGTGCTGTCGGTTAGGAGTTTGTGATTAGCACCACTCGTTAATCTCAACATCCTCATTTTCGCTATGCTCATTGTATGGACATGTTATCCTTGATTGCCCAACGTTGTTCCATAAAATATGGATGGTCTTATAGTCATCCTATAAAAATTTCCCTTTAGTTTCATTGGTATGCAACAATTACATAAAACTTTAGAGGCACATCTCCACTTGAGGTAAAGAAAGAGCAATGGAACTGATTTTATATTATTACTTGTATTATTTTACTAAAAACATTGAAAAGATTAACTAATTTTTATTGAAAATAGGAAGACGTAACAAATCATTGAAAGCATTAATTGATTTTAATGTAGTATTTGAAAAATATCTTGTAATGTGAGTTTCATAGCGTGTAACATAGTCTATGTAGTGTTTAGTGTATGCAAATTAGCATATGGCATAGGCTGCATTTAATTTTTTTTTTAAAAAAAATTAATTATTATTATTTTTTAACACATGCACACACACCCCCCCACACTCACGCCGTAGTGGGATTTCACCACCTATGATACTCAAACCCTTGACTGGGTGTTGAAACTCCAGAGAGTCTACCACCAGAGCAAGAGTAAGGATCATGGCATAGGCTACATTTGACTAAAGCTATCTTTATAAGCTTAAGACTAAGCTACGCTACATGGCGAAGCTATTTAAAACACTGATTTACATCAAATAAATGATGCCTCGGATTGCTAGTGAAGCTATTAGGTTTCTGAGAAGGTTGCATATAGTATCAGAGTGTTGCATCGCTCAATGCACTTCTCCACATGAAGCTCCATGTGGTTGCCTAGTTCATGTTTTGGGACAACTGTGCTGTGCATCTGGTGTGCCTAGTGGCCCAAAGATCACGCACTTCTACACATCCAACAAGTAACAAGCGGAAGTTGAATGTGCATTGCCAGCAGTTTCTTTAAACCGTCCATCGTTATCATAACTGTGGCCCCTACGGGAAGAATTCGCTGTCTTGATTTTTGGGCAAGATGATTTACATGGTGAGGTCCAGTTGATTTACAGCTTGGATGACCTATGCCTGTGCCAGGTCCGCCTGGATGGCCACACATTGACAGGTGGGCATGGGCTTGGCAAAATTCAGTTTCATCTAAATCACTTTTGAGCAGATTTCAGTAAAAGGGTAATCCTATGATGCATTTTCATGGAGGCATTCAAGTGTATTATTACATGAATTTGGTCTAAGCAGTCAGGTGAGCAGATGTATCTGTATTATTCTTTAATGTTCCATTAACTAATTGACATAATTTCAGCTTCAATCTGCATATGGCTTTTCTATAAACTCTGATTAAGACAATTTTAAAGTGGTGCTAGTCCTGACTTGATTAAGAAAGCTAAAATAAATTTTGTATTTTGACCTTATCAATTACTGTCGGCTTTCATTGTTAAATTTACAGTTGAGAGCATCTGAAGAACAAGTGATGGCTCTAAGTAAAGAGAGAGAACAGCTGTTGAAGCAAAGAGATTCTGCCTTTCAAGAAGCACACATGTGGCGTTCTGAGCTTGCAAAAGCTCGAGAACGTGTGGTAATATTGGAAGGAGCTGTTGTTAGAGCTGAAGAGAGGGCCAGGGTCTCGGAGGCAGCTGCTGAAGCTAAGCTAAAGGATGCTGCGGTGAAAGAATCAACTGCTGCAAAAGAGAAGGGAGAGCTTCTAGCATATGTGAATATGCTGCAAACACAAGTTCAAAGGTTACCTTTTGACCCCTCTAGGTAGATTTACTCTTGCAATGATTTGATTTGTATGTTCAATTTTTGTTGTCCACCTTCGACCACCCATATTTTTCCATAGCTAGACGGCATTAACATATTTCATGTGCTCATTGATTATCTCAATCATCATGCATGTAATTGGCCTTTTTTTCCCCCCCAATGGTGATGGATATGCATATCGTTGCTGAAGCCTGCACCTGCCAACCTGTCTTGTGTGAGACCTTCGAGCTGTGCATTTTTCAGGGGCCACTGAACTAATCTGGTTGGTGTAGGCCACACAAGTATGGGAACAATGGTAATGTAGAGAAGATGCCAATGGTCCACATTCCTGTTGAGGTCTATTTGCCAGTTGAGGGGGAAGATAGTAGGGTGTGGAGAAGAAGCCCTAGTCGATGATTCTCATCTATTATCTTTCTTTAATGCCACATCAGCTAGTAGGAAGTGTTGTCCATATGCATTGGTGTGGCAAAAACATGTGCCTCCTAGAGTGGAAGCTTTTACATGAACTTCCATGGTCAAGAAAATTATTCTTTTTCTTCTTTGATAGAATTTTCTATCAAGGAAAGAAAATAACATAGAAGGATAACAGAGGCTACCTATCCATCAAGATAATGGATAGCAATGGCAAAAACAGTTTACCCCACATGAGCCTTGTCAATAATTTTGTTTACAGCTAAACTTTCTTTTCCACGGGGCACTACAAGAGGTGAAACCCAATAAATAACACTTACCGAAACTCCTCGTGCCAAAAGACCACCAGAATATGAGTTAATAAGCTTTATGCTTGTGAGCATAGCTTCCAATTCTGTTCTATTTGAACCACCCAAACCAATCTATCTGGAAAGGCCATCCGAACCTCTCTATGGTTGTGAAAAATCTTAACTATAGATAATCACCGACATAGGGAGCACATGCTTCCCATTTTTTTTTTTTTTGTGTGTGTGTGTAAATCAGAGGTAAGTGTTCACTATCTTTTCATTCATTATTGTGAAGCAACGAAAATTTCTGTTTACATTCTCTATCAATTTGGAATTTCTTAGTATAGTTGCACGGAGTGTGAAGAGGAGTGGCAAACAATTCAAGAGCATTGGCAAGGAAATGTGATGTAGGATACATGTATGGATGTCACGTTTCACAGGAGATTATTCGAAGGACAATTCAAAGCATACAGATCCTAGGACCTGTGGGTTATGGGCCAAGCCCACTAAACAATAATTTCAGCATTTTTAAATCCTTTATACCAGCTCCACCATTTGGAAGGGATTTGGAGGCTTGGCACAGAAAGAGAGTCTGTGGAACAAAATAATCAAATGTAAGTACAGCAGCTCGGATGGAGGATGGTGGACAAAAGATTCTTCCTCGTATAGGGCTTCCGCCATTTGGAAGGGTATCCTTCGAATGAAAAATGAGGTCCTTCAAGGGATAGGCAAGGGGGATAGTATCTACTTCTGGACAGATACTTGGCTGGGAGACATCCCATTGAAAGAAAGATTCCCCAACATGTTTTGGTTGGCCGTGAAGAAAGACAGCTCCATCGCTGAGTGTTACTCAATTGTAGTTGACAAAATTGTTTGGAATATACAATAACAGAGGAATTTGGAGGATTGGGAAATAGAGGAGTTTGTGAAGTTACTTGACTTCATTCAGGAGGTAATCCCAAATCAGACGAGTCGGGACAAACTCATCTAGAAACCAGACAGTTCCTCCAGGTTCTCAGTCAGATCGCTATATAAGCGCCTCCTCTATAACCCCGACAATGCTACCATGCACGGTCCCCACTTCATATGGAAGTATCCTGTCCCACCATAGCTGCAGGTTTTTGGTTGGCTGACTGGAAACAGGAAAATTCTCACAGTGGACAACCTTAGAAAAAAAGGGATGACGCTAACTAATGCTTGCATCTGCTGTTTGAAAGATGAAGAAACAGTCGAGCACCTGTTCATCCACTGCCCGTTTGTCGCGTCTATATGGGCAGACCTCCTCTCCGGTTTTAAGGTCAGCTGGTGCTTCCCAAGAGATGTGGATCTCCTGCTGAAAGCCTGGCACGACATCAGAATAGGCAAAGCTGAAAACCAGGCTGTGGTGGATGGCGATCCTTGCCACATGGTGGTCCGTGTGGACAGAAAGGAACAACCGATGCTTTAGAAACGAATCAAAGTCTCCAGATATAGTTGCTTCCAAAGCCAATTGTCTAATCATTGAATGGGCCTCCCATATAGATGTACTTAAAGATGCAGGTTTTCTTTTCTTAGGGGCCTAGTTAGCTTCTGCTTTCTCAGCAGATTCTAGCTCTGTTGTAGTTCTTTTCCTTAATACAATCAGTTATCTTTCAAAAAAAAAAAAAAAACAATAATTTCAGCAGAACAGTTCACCAAACAGTAATTTGAGTAAGCAAAAAATTCATGTTATTTCATTAGAAATCATCCCCACATGCACATAATCATATAAAGATTAAATCGCAGGATGACAAGGTTGTTAGAACTTAGAACAACCCCTTAGCACAGAATATCAACAAAATACTCATGGGCAGATTACACACACAGAATTTACCATATTCATTCACCACATAAACTATGTTTAGAGGAGACGAAGATTACGTGGGATAAATTTGTAATTTGGGAATTGAGGGTCATGGGAGGAAATTGGGAGAGGGTCTAGGGTAGGTTTTATGTGGGAGGCAGGGACATGGGGTGTTGAGGTTTTGGGCGCAAAAGATTGAAGGATTTAGGCTAGATAGGATAAAAAAAGTTTTTTTGTTTTTATTTTTTTTTTTTTTTTTTTTTTTTTTATTATTATAAATTTTTATAAAGGAGTAGAAGGAGAAGGAGAGACTATACCTTGCAGAAGATAAACACGTGAGTGAGTCGCACATCCACAAAAAGATGGAATCTCACCACCTTGCTCCAAGTCTCATGGAGGGTTCTTCCAAGTCGCATGGAAGAAAGAAAGGCTTCTCTTTAGAAAACAAATGTGTACTCTTTTTCTCATAGGGTTAGACGTTTCCTCCCCTTAAATAGAGTTTTTACATTTAAAAGTAAAATGACCAACATGCCCTTTTTTAAAATCTAGCAAAGTAGGGGCCTACTAAGAAATCCAAACCAACCAAAATGTGCAGAAAAATAACAAAACATAGATGGACACTGAAAACTGAAAAAAGACTTGATCACATGGTGGGCCACCATGTGATCGGACGCGATCCAACGGTCGGATCTCAACCAAAACTCTCAAAAACTATTCTAGCACTCCAAATAATGCAGCACATGAGCATCCTCCCAGTCCGGGGCTTTCATGATGCACATCCTATGCACATGGGGTCTTTAAAGTGGCCCATGGGCCAGGCCCAAGTAGTGATCACCCAAATAAAGTGTGGGTTGGGTTGGGCTAGGGCCTGGGGCTCTCCTACGGCGACGCTGGTACACTCTGATGTCTGCATCAAAATGTTACCTAATGGCTAGGAAGCAAGAGCAGGAGCGCAAGCATGATTCAAAGTGGGAGTGGCACCTAGTTAAAAGTACCGTACAACTAGGTTCCTGAGATCTCTTGGGGGAGTTTTAATACGTTGGGAGGAAGCTCTTTGAAAGAAAGAGGGAGATTGTCATGGAGGATTCAGGAGCAAAGCAGGGAAGTGAAAGTGTTATAGTTGCACGAAGCGTGAAGCAAAGTGGCGAGATTTTGGAGCAGGAGCAAGGAAGCGTTTGTATCAAAATGTTATCAAGTATAAATGGTTAGGAAGCAGGAACAGGAGTCCGAGTCTGAAGCGTGACTTGAAACGGGAGCGGCAGCTAGTTAGAAGGATCCTACCACTAAGTTTGTAAGATCTCTTGGGGAGTTAGTGAAGTGTTTGTGTTGGGAGGCCCTTCTGGAGAAAAGAGGGAGATTGTCATGGGGGATGTTTCCTCTTGCTTTATTTTGGGAAATTTTGAAGGAGAGGAACAATCATATTCTCAACAATGTTTCATCCCCTACCCAGGGAAATATAGAAATAGTTAAAAGGCAGTGTCATGAAATGGCTATTCTCACATTCGAATTCCAGTGGGGTTTTGGGATCACATCTTTTTGTGATTAATAGTGAAGAAGCTTTATTCTCTTCAGAACTGAAGTCTAAATCTCCTCATAAAGGGTTTTGGAGGCTCCTCTCTGATGAGCCGTCTCTTGGAAATCTGCGTCTGGTACTGGAGTAATGATTGGAGATGCAAATGCATGGTTCGGGCATTGGTTTTGGGTCCGCACTTGTAGAGGAAATATTTCGAAAGCAGATGCTTCAGCTCTCAGAAAATGGGACTTTTCTTCAACTTGTCTGGGCCTTTGGTTGTTGAAGGGGACTCGGTTGTTCTTTTGGGCCTGTATAAACTTCTTCTATCCTTGGAATTTGCTAAGTCTCTGTTTGGGTAGGGGGTCCCACAAAATTGGGATTATCTTAAGAAGCAGAATTTTATTATACCAAATAGATGCATTATGTTTAAAACGGACAAGGAACCTGTTGATCACCTGTTCATTCCTTGCATGGTGGCAAGACAAATTTGCACTTTTTTCCTAGTGAGATTCGGGTTGAATTGGACTTGAATGGCTTCAATTGGAGAGTTATAGTCAGAATGGCACCATGGGCCTTTTAGGGGATGCAAGAACACTATTTGGAATATGGTGTTCTTTGGAATCCTTCAGGGAATTTGGAAGGAATAGCTGGGTTTTTGACAATAAAGCTACCGCGGATGAATTGTTGAAAAGAAGAATCGAGTATATGATCATCAGTTGGGCCCCTTACAGGGCCAGAGTTCTGCAGTTTTTTTTTTTTTTTTTGTTAGCTTGTTAGTACACCCACTGTCAGTTCACACTTCACTGTTAGCCACCCCCACTAGGGAATCGATACCAAGACCTCAGTGTTGAAACAAGGTATCTTTCACTCAGTCTACCACTTGAGTTATGGATCTGGGTGTGAGTTCTGCAATTATTGTATTGCAGATTTTTTAAGGTGTTTAGAGTGGGAATTTTGTTGCCCCAAGTTAACTGGTGTTTTGCCGATTGGGCCCTATTTATTTTTCACCTTTTCGGTAGTGTTGGCTTGTGGGGATAGTGATGAGAGGGTCAATTCCTGTTCTGCTTTTCACGTCTCCTTTGTAGGTTTATTTTTTGTTTTTTGTTTTTTTTTAATTTTTTAAAATTTTTTAAAATTTATTTTTAAAGGTCATCTTCCGAAAGTAAAAAATAAACTGTATGTGTGGCATTACACACGGCCATCCAGAGCATCCAATTCATGGTCCCATTTGTGGCTTAGCGAAGAGTCAAAACTGATGGGATTATCTGACATCTGATTTTGCCAGTTGATTCTAGACAGCTTACCTTTATTTTAAACCATTAATCTGATAGCTGCCCATTGGATGGCAAGGATTGCTCAATCACTTTGATTTTCTGGTTGTGCTCCATCCACAATGGCATGCACAATTTGGATGGTCAGGATTGATGTCCGTGTATGCCACATGTACATTGAACCAGACTTGCCATTTTCTTACAATTCCAAGTAACCGGCTTCAACTTTGTCCTTGCCGCTTAGCTCTGGACGCACTTAACCTTTTATGATTTTATTGTCTACAGACAGCAGAGCAGTGGAAAACAGGTTTTCGAAGAGAAAACTGAGTCATGCTCGGGGGCCAATACTACCCTCCCATTGACAAAGCACGTGGACTCATCAGAGGACGATGTGGACAAAGCTTGTTTGAGCGTTTCAAGATCAAGATCAGTCCCGGAATCTGGGATCGCTGACAATGAATGGAGTGATGTTCAAACGACAGATGCAAGGATAGCTGATGTAAAGGAGATCTCCCCAGAAGCAGAGGGAAGCAGCTTAGATATTCCCGTGGTTAGTGTACCGGTTGACAGCCGTGACGATGCGGGGAGCTCTCCTCAACCCTGAAATGCTTGTTCTAGAGCCTTGCGGAAACTGTAAGTTAGGGAGAATGATACTTGCACACTGACTCATTGCATGAGTTCCCATGAGAATACGTTGCGGATGTGTACAAGATCTGGTCGATGACCCCTCTGGTGATCACCATCAAACATGGGTCATGGCCCTAAAGTCAAGCCTCTTTGATGAAACAGCTTGATCGAAATGGGCCCAAAAGGAAAGTGACCTTTTATTTTTTATTCCTGAAATCAAGTACAGGTTGCCCTAGTTTCGTGATTTTTGGGCAGCGCTTATATACAGTGTGGATCATTTGGATGAATTTCTCCTGGTCATGTGCTCATCTGCCAATGTGTCCCCATGGGAACTCGTGTCGGTAAGTCTCTGTTCGATTAGCATTTCTCCATTGCTATGTGGTCCATTCTAGAGTTCTTTGAAGATGAATATCAAAGTTTTTTCATACCATAATCAATCTTGTTATTTATGATGTCAAATAATAGCTTTACAGGAAAATACAAATGCCCAAGTTTGAGCATTTTCTGGCCTTTGTTTTTGTTTTTGTTTTTTCGGTAGAATTATATGATGCTAATAATGGGTCCGGTTGGTCTAGGGGAATTCGAAATCCAACCCCTACGATCATTGGGCCTCGATTTCAGCCACAGACCTGATCCATTAGTGCATGGCCTGGGTCTGGATTGGGTCTAGGCTAGTGGGTCCAGATCCGACCCATTTATTTATGGGTAGTGGATTGGGTGCGGCCCTTACCGTGGGGTCCACCTTGATGTATGTTTTCTACATCTACGCTGTCCATCCGTTTTTCCAGATTAATTTATGGCATGAGCCCAAAAAATGAAGCACATCCAAGTTTCAGGTGGACCTTACCATAGGAAACAGTGGTGATTGACCATTAAAAAGTTATTATGGGCCACAAAAGTTTTGGATCAAGCTGATATTTGTTTTTTTCCCGTCATCCACGTTTGTGTGACCTTATCAACTGGTTGGATGGCAAATAAACATTACAGAAACTTTATGATAGGCCTAGGAAGTTTTTAACGGTGGAGCGTTCAATCACCATTATTTCCTATAGTGTGGTCCACCTGGGATTTTTATCTGCTTCATTTTGGGCTGATTCCCTAAAATGATATGGTAAAACCGATGGATGCCATGGATGTAGTATACATACATTAAGATGGGCCGCACCTAATCTGCTCCCTTGTCCATGGGCTGGGATTGGGTACTACCCCACCCGGACCTAGCTAGAGATGGATGGTCTTGTCAGAGGCTATATGGGCCCCACCATAATGTATGTGTTTTATCCATGCAGTCCATTTATTTTGAAAAAAAAAAAAAACAGTGGGGATTAAATTCCTATAGCTGAAAACCTCTTGGGGGCCACTGACCACGGAAGTTTTCGGTCAAGCTGATATTTATGTTTTCCTTTCATCCAGATATATGTGACCTTACGAACAGGTGGGATGTCAAATAAACATCACGGTGGGCCCTGGGAAGGTTTCAATGGTGCGGTCATTGTCTCCACTGCTTCCTGGAGTGTGGTCCACTCAAGCCTTCGATCTTACTCCTTTTTGGGCTCATGCCCTAACATGATCTTTCAAAGTGGACGGACGGCTTGGATAAAACACATCACGGTGGGCCCCACAGAGCCCTACCGTCCGTCTCTAATTTTTAATTTCCAACCTACTACCTAACGAGGAGAAATGCACCAGTGTTCTCAGATCACTATAGAGTGCTCCTAGCTGCATATGTTAAGTTTGGCAGTTCAATCAATTGATCTGAACCGTTCATTAAGTCCAGAACACATTTCACGGCCAACCATGCAAACATTACACTGATCGGATGATCCAATCCATCCTTGTCTTGGCCTTATTTTTTGTAGCCATCCTTTTTTCCAAGCAATTGATGGGATGTTACAATTGCCTAACAAAAGAAACTCTTTATAATCGCAAGCAATCCAAGATTCTCCCTAACAAATGGATGGACCAAATTGTTTATGTGACCTAGTTTTGTGGAAACGATCTTGACCAGTCTGTATTAAAGGCCACTGATCAAGTGTTAATATTTGTCCATGTGTTCGAGTGGTAGACTCGCTGGAGTTTCAACACCGGGTCAAGGGTTCGAGTACCCACGGTGGTGATATCCATGTGTGCGTGTGGCGTGAGTGTGTGGGGGTGCGTGTGCGTGTGTAAAAAAAAAAAAAAAAGTGTTAATATTTGTCACATGATGTTTACATGCGAGTAGGGGTGTACACGAACCGAGTTAGCTCGGTCGACTCGACTCGAAAAAGCTCTATTCGACTCGGTTCAAAGCTTCGAACCGAGTTCGAGCTTGCCTGAGCTCGACTCAACTCGAATCGAACCCCGAGTCGAACCGAACTCGGATCGAACCATTTTGGTGACTCAGTTACTTTGATATAGGGGTGCACACGGTTCGGTTTCGGTTTTGAAACTGGAACCGAATGGCCAAGAAGATAGTTGAATTGGTCCTGCCAGCTGTCAATATGGACCCTTAATGTGAAGGGGGCCACCTTTAGTTCTTATCCCTTTTGAAACCGGATCCGAACCGTCTGCACCCCTACTTTGATATTGATGTTGCTTACCAAGTGTTTGACGAAATGACTCAACAAAGTGTTAGCTAGTGGCAAGGAAGGTATGTATATGAAACAAATACCATTTTTTTTCTTGATTTTGACCTTGCCTACAAGGTGTTTGATGAAATACCTGTAAACAGCTGATGGTGTTTTACATGCAGTGAAAAATTGAAAGTGCACTCCATGTGTTTGTGAAAATGCCGCAGAGGCTCGATCTTGGCTCGAACTCAGCTTGAACTGGCCCGAGCTGCTGACCGAGTCGAGCTGAGTTGGCTAGTCAGGCTCGAGGACCGAGCCGAGCTAAGTTTGAGCTGGGGTCAGCTAGTGGCCGAGCCGAGTCGAGCTGTGCCAAGCTCGATTTGGTTCGACTCGTGTACACCCCTACATGCAAGCCCATGAAACCACGTGCACCGGACCTAATGAACGGTCTAGATCAATGTATAAGTGTCCCAATGCAACTAAGAGCACCGTTACTTATGATGCTTTGAGAGCTCTGGTGCATCTCTCTTTAGTATGTAGTTTATGTTGAGTTGCGTTCTTTGATACTCTTGGCTGCCCATGACGCTTTGATGTGGAGGCTGTCAGAAATTGTACATACGCATATATTAACTCGAATTATGCAGGTGGTCACTTGTGTGTTGAAGTAGACCTGTTGGATATTTCACTTTTAACCGTCCGATCAATGTCCACCTTGGTGGTCCGTCGATCAACGAAGTGTAATCCTTGGTTCGGAATACACCTAAGTTGGGACCCATAACTTATTTCCCGTTATCTAAAGTATGGTGCAATTTTCAGTGTTCGAGTTATCATGAACAGATAGTTGTAGTAGGTTCGAGCCTGATACATCGATATTCTACCTGCGTAGAACAGTGAATTCACTAGTATCATTTTCTAATATTGGTAAATCTCAATTTTTTGCTTGCTCAAGGCATCGAGATCATTGGAATTTACTAGGATTTACAATTTTAGTTAAACCGTGTAAGCTTCGTTTAACTATAATCCCATCAGTCCCTGATCTCGATCGGAGATTTCATTGAATTTCATACTTCGATGCATTCAATTTTCAATTTGTCAACAGTCTATATACCTAGTACAACAACTCGGTTGGTTGGGTTGGATAACCCATGCTTGACCCGACCTAAGCAATTGAGAATGTCGATAAATTATAGACAAACCGCTTCTAGGATACGACGAGCCTAAATGTGGTTCTGCGTTAAACAAATATGAAGAGCCACAAATGAAATTCTGTATATACAATTTTATCGGGAAGATACACAAAAGGAAAATTCCAGATTCAGAAAGAAGATTAGAAAATTTACACCACTGCTTTGGTCCGTTTCTTAAGGTCTTTTGGCTAGGATTCATATGAACTTTGCTGACTGATCAAAGTACATAGTTGCTCTTCTTGTTGGGTCGTAAGTGAGAATGGGTTTGAGTGTTGGTGATTGTCCAGTGAACCACCTAGACACTTATAACGCCCTGAAAATCGGGGGTCGAGTAGCAACTCAACTCCCGAGTTCCAAAACATCACTTATGCAACATATATGCTTATGATTTAATGTTGTCTGTGTTAGTGCATTAATCATGAGTGAGATTATACGAAATCAGTAATTCATACTCCAGATCAAGTTGTAAAACGCAAATGGAAGACTGAAAGACATAAATACACGTATATAAGTCAAAAGATCATGATCGGTCTCTAGAGTATGAATACCACACTGAGTCACTGTACATGTCATAGTCTCAAAAATCAAAATATCAAAATGATACAACTATAATGATAATCCCTGTAGCCCCGTCAATCCAAATAGCCTAAGCGAAGCCATCGGAGAACTGCATATAAGAGTATTCGTCCTGGTCATCGTAGTAGTCAGGCTTCGCCTCAGGAGTCACGCCGTCATCTGAAATCAAGACAGAGTCTAGTTGGTGTCTACAACACCGTCCCGTAACGTGGGAGTGAGTAATCAACTCAGTGGAACAATAAAGCAGAGGTTAACATGTTATCAATTCAGGCAAGCAGTAATGATAAAGCAGTAAATCACACATCCCTAAGTACTCTTGTTAATGCAAGAATGGTATGAATGTATGATGCATGCCCTCGCCTACGCTCCCTCAGCGATTTCATCTCACGTTCGCGCATGAACAGCACTGCTAAGTTACGCCTGAATGCACGCGTAATGCGGTGTATGCATATGATTACCAAGTTCTTCTTAGTTATTTTCATACAGCAGGGTTGAGAAACTAAGGTACCTCCCTTATATTAATACCCAAACAATGATCCATTCTAAGGTCGTCAGTCCTAGTAAATCTCATACGATGTTGCGATTCTAGGTCGCTGCAAAGGGCTCGTCGCCAAATCAGTACAGGCCTAGTGTATACTCTGATTCCTACAGAAAGGCTCGTCGCCTTTACGCAGGTTTAGAGTATGCTCGAGGTCACTACAAAGGGCACGTCTAGGGCTGCCAGGGCTGTTGCACGGAATCGTTACACCACTCCCCCATCACCCATCACGGTTTCGTCATCAAAACAGTATAGGCCGACAGCTCGAATACAGTGTCCCATACCACCGTATTCGGCTCACGAGTCTGGGTTGCTCACTGGTCACTACGGGGAGGCTCGTCGCCCTAGCGTAGGCCGACAGCTCGACTACGGTGTCCCATACCACCATGCTCGGCTCATGAGTCTTAGCGGATCGAGGTACCAAGGTTAACGGGGTGTTCACTGGTGAGTTTGGTACTTTAGGTTCAAGCAGTAGCGTGCAAACATGGTGAACATATATCGGGTCAATCGGGTTACTTGACGAGCTCGACTAGCACGAGCGCACATCAAGTGAATTGACATGAAGTGCGTAAGCACTCCGTGTGGCCTAACCACTGGCAACAACTCTTGTACGGCTCAGGTTCGTCAAACACGTCCTACGTGGCAAATAAATCTCAGCCACGAACTCAAGCCTGTTACCGATTGCCTGAACTATACAATAGCCCCAATCACAATGACAACATGTTATCCTACAATAGTCTTAAAGCAATAATGGATCACAATACAATTCATACAATCACGGGTCCGATATTGTCCGCTTTAGGGCTGTTAGGGTTGTTGCACGAAATCGTTACACCACTCCCCCATCACCCTTCACGGCTTTGTTTCTGCATTTTATGGACTACAATTTAAACATAAATTCACACATATGCATTCCATAGATAAAACAGACGCTATAATATACGGTACATGGAGGAAATCATACACATAGTTAAGTGAGTTGGGAATCATAGCTCAACACCCATATAAATTATAATTTACTAACCACTTACTCATTCAATTATTTTAACAAACACTTAGACTACACATACATCAACATACGTAATGTATGTTGATCACACAGGTAGTAGGCCAAATCCTTTCATTAGGGAGTTGCCCCGTATACCACACCCATATACCCACGACGGATAATCATGGCATGCATGAATCCGGGTTCCATACTCATTCAATCATTTCCACAAACACGTGGGCTACACCCTTAGACATATATACGTGCATTGGCCATGACGTGATTTAGGGCAAATCCTTTCGCTAAGGGTTATCGCCTATACAACCATCATATATCCATGACAGTTGGTCGTGGTGAGCACGAATGCGAATTCTATACTCATTCAGTCATTTTCACAAGCATATAGGCTACACAATATAACATACGCAACATATGTTAATATAACATGCATTAGGATAAATCCGTTCACCCAGAAGTTAATACTAGTAAGTCTAGTATACATATACAGCAGTTAATCATGGCCAACACAATTTCAAATTTTATACGTATACGGTATTTTTTTATAAATACATGGAATACAGTATATTCAACATAGTTAACGTATAACTGAAAAACAAAACGGACGACACTTTATGCATGTGAAATAACACTCACGTCAAGAATAAATCACTAACTGACATTAAAAGCCTTGAAAACCATAACCTATATGTTTAAAGTCCGCACCTTACGCCGATAAACGAGTTTTAAACTCAGTTTGTATATCGAGTCATCGTCTACGGCAGAACGGCAACCTATATCATGAAATAGATTAGCTATTTCATTACTTATGCTATTTGGAACTCTAGAACTGGTTAGGGTTAGGTTTTCTTACCTAAGAACGGGATCGGAATCGCCAGAAGAACGATTCAGATACGATAATTGAGTACGTGGAATGACAGGGAAGAAGCCCTGGATTGAACACTAGCTCTCTCTCACACTTTCTCTCACTTTCCTTCTCTCTTTTCTCCTTAGGGTTGGAAATTCGTATGTAAAGAGAAAGAGAGAGAGTTTAAGGTCCTTATATAGGCCCAGAATTGCCGGAAATAGGCCCAGGGCCAAGGTATACTTAGGCTATGTCCAAAGGGAGGTTGTTCCGTTTCAACGGAGCACTTCCGGAGCCCCCCCTTGAGCCAAATGTCGGACTTAAGCTCCCTGACCATGGATCTAGGTCAAGTTAAGTTTTCAGTCCGATCGGATTTACAGATCGCCCGTGGCGGACCAGTTTCAGTTCAACGGTCCACAATCACCGATCAGGGCCACAAGTACACTGCCATGTGTATGAAATTTCTCCTGATCCGAGGGTGTATTTGGGTCAGATTCTGACGGTCTGATTGCTTATATCAGGCCCGTAAGTGACAAGTCTCAGATTACTTAAATTAGATTTAATTTCTAAAGAAAACCACGTTTTCTCACACACTTCACTCCGGGCTCAAGCAAATGGCCCCGGGACACTATCTGGATTTGATTTCCGAGATGGTTGTCAAGCCCAGCAAGGCGGTCCTAATTATATAACTTCGTATTATTTAGACTTTCGACGTGCGGTTCATATCCGATACGGAGTTTCAATGTGCTCCCGAGAGCAACTGGGTAATGAGATTGATCCTAGATTTTAGGGTAACCTAGCGTCAATGATTCTACAAGTTTTGGGTCTTGCAGATCGTATTTAAAGTGGATCAAGCGGATTTCGTAGCTAATCTAGTTTAACACTTAGTTACTTCTCGTTTAATTTCTAAAGGATTTTAGGTTTGAGAAGTTAATAAGGGGTTAGGATCGACCCCTTGCCTAAGGACATCTAACTCCAGGTTGGCAAAAATCTGGGGCGATACAACACTGTTTATATAGGCTATGGTTGCTGACTGTTTTGGTCCAAGGTCATAACTCAATATGACCATTATATGGCTGTTGGTGAGAAACTTGGCAAATTTTGACCATTTTGCATGTGCGATAACAACTACTGCATGCTAGCCGTTTAGACTCATTGGGTAGTCGTTTTATGACTGTTGGGCTAGCCACATGTTGTAATTTCTGCATGGTTTAGATTAATGTTGCATGGGCAGTTATATCTCTTTTCAATTGCTAGTTTCTAGCCTCTATAAAAACTACATTGGTCTTTTATTTATTTATTAATTTATTAATTTAAAATTTACACACGCACACACACCCCTACACACTCACGCCGTAGTAGAATTTCACCACCTATGGATACTCAAACCCTTGACCGGGTGTTGAAACTCCTAAGAGTCTACCACCAGAGCAAGAGTAAGGATCCAATCACACTGGTCTCATTCAGACCACTCACCCACGCCAGCTATCTGATCCATATTCAATGTCGCACCGGTTCGGGTAAGGTCGCGAAGGAGCGACCCGTCTGGGAAATGATGTGCACATGCGAAGTGCGCCATAGCACCTCTACAACCACACGGCCTCACATTAGGGCTGAAAGTTGGGCGGGTTCAACCCGACCGACCCGCGGCCGACCCGACATTAGGTTGGGCTTGGGCAGGATGTATTGGGTTTGGTCTCGCGCTTGGGCCATACAAACGTCAACCCGATAAAACTTGGGTTGGGCTCGGGTTGAGGTCTCGGGTTGCCCGACCCAACTCAACCCGAACCCGATCAATATATAAGTTTCTTATAAATTAATTATAATTGAGTGCGGATCATCTTTGTTGAACGCACAAGAACTTCCAATGCCGTCGGGTTTCATTGGTCTACGTCATTTCTGATGACTCAAGTTAACAAGATATGTCGGATTTCTCTCTCCCAAATAGATTGCTTGATACACAATACGAGTTTTAAAGAAATAATTGTCCTATATTTGAGCTTGTTTGTTTAGAAAAAAATGTTCTTTACGATAAATAACTATATATATAATTAATAAAATTATAGGTATAAAAATAAAACTCGTATTGAAAATATAATAGACTAATGTAATAATGAAAATATTAACATATATCTACCCGACCAACCTGGCCAACCCGACCGAACCTGCTTGGGTTGGGCTTGTGTTAAGAATTCCCAACCTGAGGTTGGGTTGGGCTAGGGTTGAGGTATAGGAAACTTGGGTTGGGTTAGGGTTGAGCACCAACCCGACCCAACCCAACCCGCCCGACTTTCAGCCCTACCTCACATGTCCAATCCCTCTTATCGAGCCCAAGCTTGAGATCATGCCCGTGGGCGGGTGAGTCCCGGTATTCCACGGATCAACCAAGCAAATAATAAGGTACTCCACACCCCAGTGTAAACATGATTTTTCTTCACTTCTTTTCTACATAGAACTATTCCTAAAAACGCTAAAACTGCAATAATTTTTCAAACAAAATCTTTGATTATAAATATATATTTTTATTTTAAAATAGTTTTAATCAATATTTTTCACAACACGTGCACTGAGAACAGAGTATGAGTATCGCATCGCTGCTCAAGAGTGAAGGCCTAAGGGCCTGTTTGGGGGCGTGGATTTGGAACCCCCAGGATTGGCAATCCTCCCGGTGTGTTTGGCACCTTAAGTGTGAATCAATTTTTTATTATTTATTATTTATTATTTTTGTTTTTGCTTTTTTTTTTTTGTTAGCTTGTTATACCAAGACCTCATTGTTGAAAAGAGGCATCTTTCACTCGGTCTACCACTTGAGCTATGGATTAGGGTGAATCAATTTTAATTCAAAAATATCATGCATGGTATATTTACAGGGGTTTGAATTTAATTACTAAATCCACTTGAATATCCCTAATTAGTGATATATATATAATTTTTGACGTTATGGTTGTGATAAGTCCGCTGTAATATATGCTTTACCTGAAAATGATGAAATTCCAAGTCTCGGATGAACTACAAGCAGAAGATCAAGTCTAAGTGACTAACCAACAATTTTTAATCGGTGATTAATATGGACAATGTTTGGACGGTACCGATTTACATGGACAACGTTTGGACGGTGCTGATCATCATTAGTGGGCCATGTGCCCAACAGAGTGATAGTGTGCAGTGACATGCATGTTACACCTACAACTATTAAAATAAGTTTAGGTGTAATCCAGCTCTCACTGTGGATTACAAACCCCCGTTACTTTATGCCGCCAAACAGATGGGGGATTGCCAATCCTCTCCAGTCCCCTCCAATCAATCCACGGTGCCAAACGATCCCTAAGTTCATTTCGCCAACGCTGCGATTAAGCTTCTAAGGCCTGTCGTTGACCACTGGAGCCCACATGTTGAGTGTTCATCTAATCAGAGCCATCCACATTGTGGAATCCGTACTATGAAGGCCACCCTTACAAACTTATACCGAACAGATGATCGTTATCACCACTATCTATAGATGAATTCCGAACAAGGAAAATAAAATTTTCAATGGTTCCTAGTCAAATCCAAAAATCAAAGATTAAAACCACTTCTAAGCTGTGTAAATATAGTATAATATCTTAATTTATAGTAGTAAAAATAATATGAACGGTTCCGATCATCAGAACATCTTATCTTGTGGGCCCCAGTGGGTGGAGATACACACGCTCGATCTAAACTCGCGATGGATGCAAAACGAAGGCATGTGTGGCGGAGGATAGAAACCGATAACGAGAAACGGATTTTGATTTCTGTTGCTCTGTTTTTCCCTCTCTTTATCTCTCTTCCTTTCCACAAAACCCCAATCACAGGAGAGGGAGAGAGAGAGAGAGAGAGAGAGAGAGAGAGAGATGGCGAATTCGATGGCGATGGCATCTTCCTTCTCCAAAACCCTAGTTCCCACGATGGGCGTGGGCCCCACCAAACAGTGCCAATCAGCACCGTTGATTTCGATCCCCACCAAGAAGCCCCTCACCATCCCCTCCCTGAAATCAACTGCCGCGGCGATCGCTACAGCGGCAGGCGGCTTCTTCCTTGCGGCGTCCCCGTCGCTGGCGGCCGAGATCGAGAAAGCTGCTCTCTTCGACTTCAACCTCACCCTCCCCATCATCATGGCTGAGTTCCTGCTGCTGATGGTGACACTCGACAAGATCTACTACACGCCGCTCGGCAAGTTCATGGACGAGAGGGATGCTGCGATCCGTGAGAAGCTGAGCAGCGTTAAGGACACCTCGGGGGAGGTGAAGCAGCTAGAGGATCAGGCGGCTGCTGTGATGAAGGCTGCAAGGGCTGAGATCTCCGCCGCCCTTAATAAGATGAAGAAAGAGACGTCGCAGGAGCTTGAGCTAAAGCTGGCAGAAGGGAGGAAGAAGGTGGAGGCTGAGCTAGCTGAGGCGCTGCAGAACCTCGAGCGGCAGAAGGATGATACAATCAAGGCCCTTGATTCCCAGATTGCGGCCCTGAGCGATGGGATCGTCAAGAAGGTCCTACCTATTAATTAATAAATTGTAATTAATTACTTGCATTTTGTAATCATTATCGTCGTCCTCAACAGTCTTGGAGCCTCTTGATAGTTGAATTTGTATTATTTTGATGCTTCTTGTGTTTATCATTATGGTTGTCATGTAACAAAGAACTTACCTCATTTCATCATCTTTCATGTGCTTGTTTTGGAGTTGTTATTTGCGAGCACTGTGGCAAATATTGCTGAAAATTTGAAAATCTCATGATATTTTTGCAAAAGATCAATCAGATGGTATTATTGCATTAGTATTGTGAGAATTGGAAATTTCAATTTTTTGCAATTTTATTACAAAATTATGTTGGTATTAACCTGGACTTTTTTTTTGATTGGCAAAAAGATATTAGCCTGGAACTTAATTAGAATTCTAAATAATTAATTACATATATACATATATATTAAAATTTTTTAGCACTATTTATTAATTCATAATAAATATTTTTAAAATTTTAGCAAGATTTTCCATATAATATCCTGAGAAAAACCTCAGAATTGGAAAATCTCTGGAACAATTGTCAGTGTGCTTGTAAGCACTGTGGTTTGAATGCTTCATGACCCAGTCCTTTCATCCGATGTGGATTGACCATGCTCCATTATCTCCATTATTGGATGGTCCTAACCCTTTGATTGGTGGGCCTGCTGAAGAACGAAGAAAAAATGGCAGTTCACAGTTAAAACCCCAAGATTAGATATGATTAGAACCATTGTTGGCACATGCTCCATCCACAGTTGAACCTGTCGGAGTAGCATTCTGGATCAATGGACTATGGGTGTCAACAGTATGGACTAAAGGATCCTCAACCCAACAATAGAATGCACAGTATACTCATTGTTTTGTCATTGCAAGAGTGGGCCCCGCAGTTCTTTGATACAGATAATCATATAGGCTGCACTAAGAAATTCCTGATTTAACATCCCAACACCATATCTTGGGCCTTCTTCAGTTGAATGTGTACAGTTGTATTTTCTTTTTGATAATCTTATTTAGGATTCTCCCGTCAAGAAGATCTCTGGGGTGTGATCCATCCACGATCCCTAACCATAGTTAGTGAAACTGTTTTATACCACAAATTGTGAAAAAAAAAGAAAAAAGAACAATGATGAGGGATAAGTATAGAATAGTGTTTTCCTTTTCTTCAAAATATTGGCGAAAACACGAACTGAATAAAACTCATTTAAAATCATGAAATGTGAAAAAAGATTAAAAAACAACAACTTCTATATCTACATGGGGAGTTATTGTTTTAATTAGTTAACCCTAAGGGGTTGTTTGGACAGCAAGATTTTCCTGTCATAGGAAAGGTACAAATCTTGGGGATGCTCAATTGTGGATTGTTGGCTCCTGGATTGGTCAACATCGTAAACTAGAAGTCACAGATCCTGAAACATATAAATCTGTTGTTTGGTTGAGAGATTTATAAAGATGAATGCTAAATTGCACCTAGAGAAGAAGCAAAATAAAAAGAATAAACAACAAAGGAAAAAAAGGTTCTTGTTGGATGATATCTGGACACCATTTGGTTAGTGGCCTAACGTTTGTTGTAGACAAAGGGGTACTGATTGGAGTTTCGGTTGGGATTTTTCAATATGTGATCGTGCAATATCTTTAGTGCTGGTTCCAAAAAGACATATATTTCATCCATTCAGATTCAAAGCCATGTGTGCTGAGCACTCGGATGGTTTTGAGTTCATCACAGGCGATATATCATATCTGTGGAGAATCATTTCGATGGAACCACCTCCCTTGGAAATATCCGGCCTTTTTAATTAAGGCACTTTTCATAAGCATTCTTTTAAAGAAGCCCCATACCTCCAAAAAACTTCCCAAATCCAAAAGGAAAGAAAAGCCAATCCTCTGGAAATGCATCAGAAAAATATCTTAGCCAACCAAATAATCCAATTTCATGAAGCTCTCAGCTCCAAGGAATCCACTGGGTCCAGAAAGCCCAAACATCCTGGCTCTAAAATCAGGAGATAACTGGTTTCCATGCTACCAACATGGTTAGGTTAAACTGAAATAGGATACCCCCCCCCCCCCCCCCCCCCCCCCCCCCCCCCCCCCGCCCCAAGGCCCTGTTTGGGGTGAGGGATATCGGAAATACATGGATTTCAAAATGCTGCTGTTTGTTTTTATTGGGGGTTTGAAAAATCTGTGGATTTGGAAGTCCACACCCCCATAAAATGATGGGTTGGGAGTGAGTCGAAATCTGCAAAAAACACTAAAGACTTTGCAACCACAAAGTGAGAGACTTTCTTAAAGGTAGTAAGAGCTACTTCATTGCAATTAATGCTCCCAAATCTATGGGTATGTAGCTTGATTCCCAACTTGTGGTTTGGGATTTTTTAAATTCAAATCCAATGCCAATTCATGAATTTGACAAGTTCATGGATTTATCAAATTCATATTCTCATTTCCACGATCCTAAACAAGGCCTTATAAAAGATAATGGGACCCCCACATCAGACCCAAACGAAATTATGCAAACCATCTCTCCAAGAAAATCCTTGACATATATCTAGGCCCGAGTATCTGTTGGTCCCAACCATGATTGACCATATCAAGTACTCACTATCCAGGAGGACAATAGGAATTTAGTTGGGCCCCTATTAGATAAAGAATCGAGGATTCCACCCACTAGATAGGGTCACTCAAAGCCCTCGATCCACACAGGATTCCATGCCATTCTTCAGAATAAAAAAAGGAGTGTAGTGGATGCAGATATACCTAGGCTCATCCACCATTGCTCTGCTTTGGTCCCTACCTTCCACCCATGTGAAAGGGAACCCGATTCTAGGGTTTTTTTTTTAGATCTTCATATTCTTTTCCAATGCTGTATATGTAGAAGAAAGAGTAGAAGAAAGAGTAGAAGAAGTGGAACAGCAGTGTAAGTGGAAGTGGAACAGCAGAGTAGAAGAAAGAGTAGAAGTGTAAGTGTAAGTGGAAGCGGCATGGTGCATCCTGCTCTCGGCAGCAGAGGCAAAGAAGTTTGCATCCTGCTCTCTGCGGCTCAATTCCGAGTGGTATGATGACAAGGAAGTTTGCATTCGTCAATACTCAGGAGGGCACGACACCAGCAGATTTTTTTTTTTTTTTTTTCTTTCTTTTCTTTAAAAAATAAAAATAAAAAAAAATCTTAGTATGCTATTTATTCATTTAGTTCCGCTTGAGTAATGGCTATTATGATGTGCACTTCGTAGAAGTTTTCTGGAGTTCCAACCAGCCCACACCGCACTGGTGGCAAGCTTGTATGATGGTTGCAAATGTTGGTTTAGTGGCCCATCATGTGGATCACAATCCTGGCCATTAGACTGCTGCACGTTTCTCCCATTGGATTTTGGACCATTGTTCATATTATTGCTCAACTGTGGATTAACAATCCATTTATACCACAGTGATCCAGCGACTACCATAATCTGATTGCCTCAACTCATGTACAATGCCACATCCCAGATTGGTTGATGTTGTTTTTTCAGTCACTTGGAATTCAATGAAGTGTGCACATCTTAGTAACATTCCCCATTTATTATTATTATTTTTCTTTAGATTTATTTTGTGAAGATGTTAACTGCATTAGGGCCTGTTTGGATGCACTTGCTTGGAAGGGTTGCAAGAGGGGTTTCAAGCCTGCCTTTTGGTTGACTCAATGAAAACAATTGAATTGTTTTTCATCGAATTATCATTTTAGCACTTATTTTGTTGAGTGGGATGGTGAAACGGGGTTGGCAAAGTGTGCATCCAAATGCACATTAAAAATCCTGATTTGGCTCAAAAGGAGGTTTACGCCTTACGCCTCCTTTGGAGGGTGTGTTCAAACAGGCCCATAGGGTCTCTATCCTGATTGCTGTAATTTGGTTAGCTGTTATATTCCCAACAAGGTTAAAAGTATCGTTTGAAACCGGCACATATCGATACAGACCAGTATCATACATGAATGATACAACTGTCTCGGCTCATATTGGATTGGTTTGAAACAGCCTAATACAGGGCAATATAGAGTAATATGACCCCGAATTAGCAGTGAATGATACGATGTGCCAAAACTGATTTTTAATCCTTGATTCCCAGAGACCCTTAATTGTACTTTGGGATTTTTTCTTCAGTTTTCATTGTCATGTTGATGTCAGAAAGAAACATGGAATTCATAAGATTTTGAAGAACTGGGTTCTCTACTTGTTCATGGATTGCTATGTATGGATTCATGGTTACCTGGCGAAGTTCGCCATTTCCCCAGTGAAACATTTAGACAAATAGATTATCAAGTTAGTTTGGTGTATCATTTATCTACATCATCTTGCAGGGCAGCTACTTTCTGATTTGATTGACCATAACTCTTTCTTCTTATTTGATATGGAATCTGTCTTCACTGCCTAAGTATTTAAGATGTGCATACCCAGTTAACTCATGCCCTCAATTTATTTTTCATTTTTCTTTCGATTTTCCTTTTTTTTTTTCGCTGTAAACCATCAAGGACCTTACATCCATGCTGTCCATCCACTTTTGACAGATCATTTTAGGGCATGATCCTAAAAGGAAGAATATCCAAATCTCAAGTGGACCACACCACAGGAATCAGTGATGATTGAATACCTACCATTACAAACGTCTTGGGGGCCACCGGAACGTTTATTTGCAATCCAACCTGTTGATAAGGTCACAAGGACCTGGATGAAGGGACCACACAAATATCAGCTTGATCCAATACTTGTGTGGCTCACAAGAAGTTTTTAATGGTCAATCACCATGTTTCCTATAATAGTTATCCATTACTTTAAAATAGTTCTGACTTGTAATATGTTTCAGACCATCTAAATAGTGGGGCACACTTTGGATGGAGCATATCAAGCAATCCTCATCATCCATTTAATGACTATAAAATGGACGGTTAAAGATAAAATAATGAGTACGTAAAAATTCCATTAGCAAATCGGATGGCTATCAACGAATTTGTGATATAATTGTTTTTTAATTTAAAATTTTTTTTTTTTAAATTTATAATTTTTATAATTTTATTTTTATTTTTTTATGTATGGGTTTCTGAAGCAGGGATGTGGGTATGCGTGTGTAAAAGAAAAAAAGGGGGCTGGTTGGTCCGGAACCATTGTCCAGAAGAGGGGTTATGGTACAATGCTTGTGCAGAAAAGTTGTGTAGTCACTCACAGGTTTTAAGTTTGCATAGATGGTGTCCATGGGACCAAAAACTTCAGTAAATGGAAGAATCCTAGCCCTTTCAAAGGCAGTAAGCAAATGGACGGTTGATAGGGACGGTTTGGCTCGTGACGCTGCCACCAGCCTGGTGGCTAGTGGTCGGTGCTATTTGGACCTCACCATGATGTATGTGTTTTACCCACGCTGTCCATCCTTTTTGAAAGATAATTTTAGAGCTTGATCCCAAAAAATGAGGTATATATAAATCTTAGGTGGAACACACCATGAGAAAATAGCAGTGATTGAATGTCCACCATTAAAAACCTACTAGAGCCCACTGTAATGGTTATTTGACATCTAACCTGTTGATTAGGCCATACAGACTTGGATGAAGGAAAAAAAAATCAGCTTGATCTAAAACTTTTGTGGCCCATAAGAAGTTTTTAATGGTGGGCGTTCAATTAACACTGTCCGGTCCACTTTAGATTTGGATCAACCTCATTTTTGGGCTAATACCATAAAATGATGTGCAAGAATGGATGGACAGCATGGATGAAACACATACGTCATGGTGGGGCCCACATAGTACCGACTACTAGCCATTGGCTAGTGGCAGGGTAATGGCTAGGGCTGTACATGAACCGGGCTAGCCTGATTAACTGGCTCGACTCAGTCTGAAAAAGCTCGACTCGGCTTGACTCGAAACTGAATTGGGGTCAGGACGGGCCATTTTCTTCGGGCCGAAATTGAGTTTGGGCCAAGTTCGGATAGGTTCCAGTTCAGTCCGACTCGGCCCGAAACCCGACTCGACCTGGCCCGACTTGGCCCGACTTGGCCTATATATATTATATATATATATATATATATATATATATATATATATATATATATATATATATATTCCTAAATTCTTACCCAGTTATTCTAATCATTTACAGCAATTCAGGGCATCTAAATCATGGGTCCCTTTGTAAATGGAGCAAAGTCCTAAAAATTTATGACAAAAGCCCTTCTAAAAAATTAAAGCCGTTCAAGTTACCTGTTAAAGCCCTTCCCATGAACTAGATGGAGTAGAGTATCAAAGCTGTCCAAATCGTGAGTTCGAACTCGGCCTGAACTCGCCCGATTGCTGACCAGGCTGGATTCGGGCTGGATAAGTTAGCCGCCCTGTGACTTTGCCGGGCTGGGTTTGGGCTAGTTTGGCTGGTGACCGGGCCGTGTTGGGTTGAGCCCAGTTTAACTGGGTTCGGCTGGATGTACACCCCCCAGACTAATTAGGCAATCCGTTTCCCTGTTATTTTGCCATTGCCGCGGATTTCCTGCAAAAGCCATTCGCGTTCCTGTGCTGGAACCCAGGTGGGGGCTACTGTGATGTTTGTGAGAAATCCTCACCTTTCATCCATTTTGTGAGTTAATTTTAGAACATGATGGGAAAAAAGAACCGTATCCAAAGCTCAAGTGGCCGTACTAAAGGAAAAATGTGGTTAGGGAAATTTCTACCGTTGAAACCTACCTGGGTTCAACAGTGATGTTTATATGCCATCCATATCGTTAATAACTTCATTCCTACTGGGATGAACTAAAGTCATAAATATTAGCATGATTCAAAACACTTGTGGCCCACAAATATTTCATCTGTGGACGTTCAATTATAACGTTTTCGGCTCAATTGAGCTTTGGAAACGATTCATTTTTTTATCTTTTCCTAAAATGTACTTCCAAAAGGATTCTAGGTGGGGCCACTGTGATGTTTTTTAGAAATCTAACCCGTCCATCCATTTTTCGAGAATATTTTAGGACATGATATCGAAAATGATGAGTACACAAAACTCAAGTGGGCCGTACTAAATGAAACAGTGGGGAAAGAAATTCCTACTGTTGGAAACTACCCAGGATCCACCTTGATGTTTATATTCCATCCAAACCGTTTATAGGGTCATTTTCACTGAGACTAAGTGAAAAAACCAATAAATTAAACCGATACAAAACTTTTGTGGCCATATAAATGTTTCAACGGTGGTCACTAAATCCCTACTGTTTCCTCTCGTGTGGCCCACTTGAGTTTTTGATCCTCCTCATTTTTGCTCGCGTGTCCTAAAATGAACTCGAAAAATGGATGGACAGAGTGGCTTTCTCACAAACATCGTAGTGGCCCCACAGAATCTTGCGCAGGAACTTCCTGCGAGAGGATTTGGCAGGAAATCCGCCCAACAGCCCGTCTTTCTTTGGGAAACGGTTTGCGTAGTAACTCACTAAGCTTAGCACACTGAGTAAACTATTTGAGGTCCACCATGATTTATATACTTTATCCGCTCCGTCCATCCATTTTAAAAGATAATTTTAAGGTTGAACCTAAAAATGAGTCATATCCAATGTTCAAATGTACCACACCAGAGGAAACAATTGTATTGAACGTATACCGTTGAAAAATTCTTGGGAGCCACAGAAGTTTTGGATCAAGCTTATATTTGTGTTTTCCCTTCATCCATGTCTGTATGATCTTATGAACAGGTTCGATGACAAATAAACATCACCGTGGGTCCTAGAAAGGTTTTAATAGTGGAAATCATTATCCCCATTGTTTCTAGTGGTATGATCAACTTGATCTTTGGATATGCTTCAATTTTGGGCTCAACCCCTTAAATTAGATGAAAAACGGATGAACGGCATGGATAGACCACATACATTCAAGGTGGGTCCAACTGAGTTTACTCAGTACCTTAAGAGCCTACTGAGTAACTCAGTACGCAATCCGATTTCCATTCTTTGACCTCAAGAGAATCTTAGGCCCGTTTGGGCAAATGTTTTTAGGTGTATTGAGATGTATGAGATGTATGGAATTGACTGATATGAAGCATTTAATGCTATCAGTGAATTGTCGGTGGTTTGGGTGTAGTCACCAATTCCTATGACCTGGACGTGTTTGGGTGGTGTGGTATTGCAATCATCCCACTACCTTGTCTCCAGTACCTGCAATCGACGCCGCCCAAATACAAGGGAGGTTAGGGTTGGTGGGATTTTACAATCCAATCCACGTGATACCCTTTAATACGGCTTAAAACATTTGCTCAAACAGGGCCTTAGGTGCGGATAAGATGGAAGCGAATTTCGTACTGAGTAAGCATGCTGAGTATACCCTGTGGGGTCTACTGTCATTCATGAAATTTATCCATTCCGTTGATCCATTTTACCAGATAATTTTAGGGATTCATCCCAAAAATGAATTAAAACTCAAGTAGAACACACCACATGAAACAGTGTGAATTGAACATCTACAGTTAAAAAGTTCTTGGGGGCCACAAAGTTTTAAATCAAGCTTGTATTTGTTTTTTCCCTTCATCCATGACTGTATGATCTTATGAACTGTTTGGATGACAAATAAACACCACTGTTGGCCTTAGGAATGTTTCAATGGTGGAAATCAATACTTCCATTGTTTCCTATGGTATGGTTCGTTTGAGCTTTTGATATATTTAAATTTTGGTCTCAACCCCTAAAATGATATGGAAAAACGGAAGGACGGCGTGGATAAACTACATGCATTCACGGTGGGCCCAACAAAGTTTACTCAGTACGATAAGAGCGTACTGAGTAACTCAGTACGCAATCCGATTCACGATAAGATGATCATTAATAATAATATTAATAAAAAAGTTTCAACCTTTGAATGGCTACGATCATCCATATTCGGATGGAAGCAGATTGGGTACTGAGTAAACTCAGTGGGGTCCACTATGATTTGTATATTTTATCCCCTCCGTCCATCCATTTTAACTGATAATTTTGGATATTAAACCAAAAAATGAAGAATATCCAAACCTCAAGTGGACCACACCACATGAAACAGTGTGAATCGAACATCTTACTTAATCATATCTTTACTATCTGGTTTTGATTTTTTTCCTATTTGTTTTGTGCAGGTATTAGAAATTACCACCGTCGGAGAAGAGATGGAATTTCTGTGGACCTGTTCATGTGACAGTTCCTGGAAGGTCATCATTCTCCGGGGAGACGATCGAGTTGAAAAGTCATCCACAGCTCCTCCCAGTGATGATGATGATATACAGAGGGAGAGAGGGGGTTGTGATGATGAAGAGGGATTTAGTTGGGACTTTTGATTTGTTACTGCTTGAATTTTTGATGATCTGGTTGGGATTTTTGATTTGTTACTGGTTGGGAATTTTGATGATCTGGTTGGGATTATTGATTTTGTTACTACTTGGATTTTTTGGGGTGGGTCTGACCTAAATCCCTTTATTTGACCTGGACCCGACGTGAACATAACTCAAAACCAACGGCCAGAGATCTGATGGTTGCGAAAGGGGGTTGCCCAGATCGTTAGAATCCGGGTAGGGTCCTCGAAAACAAAGACCCGACCTATAAGATCAAACCCAGTCATACTAGGTTTTGGTACTCTAGGACCCGACCGAACCTGACCGTTGATTTCCCTCACTGCATATCCTTGATAATGTAAGATCTTCATGATATTTTTGAGGGCCAGCAGCATCTGAAAATCGTGGGAATAGGGTAGCAATGGGCCGGGTTTTTTTTCTGGCCCAGAGCCAGGCTCGATAACTAAGACCCAAGGCCCAGGTCTGGCATGGGCCTAGCACAACTGCCCCAGACTGAACCCGAAAAGATAAGTCGGGGCCAGGCATTAATAGACCCGATCTGGTTTGAAATTGATAAAATCCATATTTTCTCACTTGAATGTTCTTAATCTGCCTGTGATCATGCGGTCCACATAAGCACAAAAAATAGACGGTTTCGATGAATGAAACTAACGGTCTACTTTCAAGGCAAATGGGTTACCCAACTGGGGATTGGAATGGCATTTTTGTTGGATAAAAGGTCGGGCCGGGCTAAAATGACTTGACCCAAAGCCCGACCTAAAAACTAATCGGATCATGCTTTCAAGGCCCGAGAGCAGTGAACAGGCCAAGCCCAGCCCACAGCTGGGTCAGCCAGCTGTACACGAGTTGAGTTAGCTCAGTCAGCTCGCTAGACTCAATTTGGAAAAGCTCGACTCGCCTCAGCTCGATATTGGATTCGGACGGAGTTGAGCTGATTTTTGGAGCTTGAAAAAATTTCGAGCCAGTTCAAGTTTGCTTGAGCTTGACTCGACTCGGATCGAACCTCAACTTGAATGAACTCAGATCAAATTGGCTCAGTAAAGTGTTGTTTTAGGTGCATACATTTTTCGCGAAATTGGCTGGTGGCAAGGAAGGAATGGATACGAAACAAATGATTACAAAAAAAACTTTACATTAAAAGATTCCCCTTATATCTTAACGTTGATGCTGCTCGCTGATTGTTTGACGAAATATCGGTAATGTGTTGTTATTGCATTCTATAAAAAATTGAAGATGCACTCTGTGTTTGAGAAAATTGATGAAATTTTTGTCCCGTGCTCGACCGGTCGAGGTTGGTTTCGACCAGTCGTTGTAGTCGAGCCGTGACTCGACTCAAAGTCCAATGACTTTGAGTTATTTTTCTCCGGGTGCTCGACCGGTCGTGGGAGGTGCTCGACTGGTCATGGGTGGCGCTCAATCGGTCGTAGGTTCGTCACAACCAGACGTAGTTACGCAGATTCGTTCCGCGATTTTACGCGGATTTTGTGTCGCAAGTCCTTTCGCAACTGGGATGTGGAAAGGAGTTTCCTAAAACTTTAAATAGGAGGTACTTAGGCTTTTTAGGTATGATAAGAGGGTTTCCTAAAGCTTTACAAGAAATTTGTTAAAGGGTTTAGGGCTATCAAAGGTGTGAGAGAGAGGAAAAGAGAGAGAGAGTAAGCTTATAGAAGGGAGATTATGCTCGTGGAGGTTATCTACTGTGCAATTTATATCTCAGCGCTTCTATGTCCTCGTAATCGGTGAGATATCTACGTTTTCTTTGTTTCTCTCATTGTTTATCCACTCCTGCGTGAGTGAAGAAGGTTGTAACGTTCTACTTCATAGTGGATTGTTGATCTGGACGAGGTCCCGTGATTTTTACCTCTTTGAGGTTTTTCATGTAAAAATATCTTGTGTGGTGTGGTTTATGCTTCGATTGTATTTCATTGCATTATTATTCCATAATTTTGGTTTGTTTTGGGAGGCTAGATCCTAAGGTTTTGTGCAAGGCTCCCAACAAAAATGTCGCATAGGTTTGAACTCGGCTTGAACTAGCCTGAGCTGTTGACCAAACTTGGTGAAATTCCACTATGGGGTGTGTGTGCGTGTGTTCAAAAAAAAAAAAAAAAAACAAAGAAGTAAAATAGTGAGTGACTAAAAGTGAAAAAAAAACATATAGTTAACATATCTTCTTAGTGCAAATTTTCTTTCATGCTCAATCCATGGTTGGTCAGCGATTTGGTCGGTCTAGATTGCCCTACAACTATACCATGCAAATGTTCGAAGAGTCACTACCCTTTTTTTTTAAAAGGTGCATAACTAATATAAAATTCTGACTCCATTTTTAAAAACTTCTTGGAGCTGTTTGGATGCAATAAAAATTTTTTATATTAAAAAATAACCTGATCTAAAATAATAATTTATTTTTGTACGAACTTTTAACCTTATTTGGCAAACATATATGTTAAATATGGAACAATTTGGATCTATGTTTGTAAAATAATATACAATTTTAGAATTGAAATTAGTTATACTAAGTAGCATCTATCAAGTATCCACCTATGTAACAATTAAAATATGATTTCACTATTTTATGTTGGATCATGATTCATCTAAAGTGGGGCCCACTATTTGAATAATTTAACTTGAGTTGCATATTTCTTATATTGATTTATGATTCATCGAAAGTGGGCCAACCATTTGGATGGTTTAATTTTGATTTATATATCTCTCATGCGTGTTTGTGGATAATGTTAGCAATGGGCTAGGAACCCAATGAAATTGACTCAATTTTAGCCTAGGCTTGAACTAGGGGTGCACACGGTTCGGATCCGGTTTCAAAAGGGATAAGAACTAAAGGTGGCCCCCTCCATATGAATGGTCCATATTGACAACTAGCAGGACCAATTCAACTATCTCTTTGGCCATTCGGTTCCAATTTCAAAACCGAAACCGAACCGTGTGCACCCCTAGCTTGAACCCATAGCCTAGGCTAAAACTGGGTACCCGAACCCATGACCTCAATGTTAAAACTCTTGGAAGTCCACCACTAAGTCACGAGTAAGGACCTAACGCAAGTGGCTTCGCCCAACTTCATATGCATGTTTTATATCCTACAAATGTCATTTGACTTCGGATTCAGCAACCCATGCATCTTGAATGTAGACTATTAATTCTGTTCATTTTAAGTGTAGAACCATTTAATTAGCAAATAGATTATTAAAATTCAAGTGCAAAATATAAATTTTATCAAAATTTAGGCAAAACTTAGTTAGGCCTAGGTCCAATTAATATTTTGTCAGGCTGCTGCACTAGGCCCATGCTAAGCATAGATTAAGATCGTGTCTTGGGGGTTAAGTGATTAAGAAGAAAAATTACCATTTGGAGATTAGAAAAATAACCGAAATTTAAGGGTTTTTTAGGTCATAAAATATTAAACAAGGACAAATTTTTTCCACCTTTCATTGCTTAACCAAACATGGTTAAGAAATAGCTAACTAGTTATTAGTGTATCCAAACATCGGCTTAAACTAGTTTGTATATGTGTCTACACACACACACACACCATGAGGTCGCATTGTATAAGCTCCACCGTGATGTGTGGTGGACATTCACACCATGCATTTGGTAGGTTCCCACTAAGTTAGGAGATGCAAAACATCAGCTGTACCTGGAACTCAGGTCGGCCACACCATTTGAAACGGTGTGAAATCATGCCTGAAATGTCTAAAAGTACTTGTTGGGGCCCACCTGAGTTTTGGATATGGCTGAAACTTAGTGTGATCCCTCGTACTAGTGGGATATACACAATGGATGAGCTGTATTTCTAAACCACATCTCAGTAAACCCTATAAATGATAATGAAATTTCAATGCACGTGTATTCACTATCAATTGTTTTCCATGGTGTGGCGCACCCAAGTCATGGATTGGTTTGATTTTTAGGCCTGTGGCCTATCATGGAAGGGTGCATCTGATTGATGGGTTGGATGTCCGTCACACATCACCATGACAACTTCCCATGATCTCATAGTACCTTTTCCCTACATAAACTATTCTTAAAAAAGAAACTGTTCAGGCACATTGTTGAACTCTTTATTTTAAATTTCAGGGGCTTGTGTGTAGTCTTTCAAGTGTCATAAAATAACAGATTTTGGATTTTGTTAGTCATTTCTTAGAATTTTGACCCATCTCACCAATATAAGAAACATATAACTGGTCATAGATGGCGCTTCCTCAACAACCACTTGGTCTTTTTTATTTTTATTTTATTTTATGTCTTCTTTACAATAAAGTCTTCCTAACCTATTGAAACACTCAACTGATTTTAGACCATACCTTAGACGTCTCAGTTCACCACAATTTAAGGATAAAGTGGTACCCACTTATGGATGGACCATCTGATTTTGGCCTTGGTATTTAGACCATTCACACTTTTGGATGCAGGGGATTCCTACAGCACTAAGCTCCATGGGGCCCACCATGATGTATGTGTTATATCTAAGTCGTTCATTCATTTCGCCAGCTGGTCTTACTATATAAGCCTAAATATAAGGTAGATCTTAGCTTATGCAAGGCATATAACACAAATTAAGCAAGGTCAGAGATTTTGGATCAAGCTGATATTGTATTTCCTTTCATTCAGGTCAGGGTCACCCATATCGAAAATAAGCATCATGGTGGGCCCTAGGAAATTTCCAACCGTAGGGTCATTATCTCCTCTGTTGATTTCATTGAAGATAAACATCATAGTAGGCCTTAGGAAAGTTTTTATTATGTGTGTCATTATTTTAATTATTACCCTTCGGTGTGGTCTACTTGAGCTTTCGATCTATGTCATACTTAGACTATCTGTTCTACTTGAGCTTTCGATATATGTCATATTTGGACTATCGCCCTATAATGAGTTGGCAAAACAGATGACAATGCAAACATAACACAAACGTCATGGTGAGTCCCACAAAGCTTAGCATGTAAGAATCCCTTGCATCGCGGAGTTGGGGCAATCTACTTCCCACTACTTATATCTTGGGGCAATCTACTTCCCACTACTTATATCTTGAACCGTACATTTCATAGCTTAAGGGATTGGATGGTTAGGATGGCTTGATGAGTATGATTTTAAAGATATGCTCCATTCACAGTGTGCCCCATTAATTGGATGGTCTAGATTGCATTGGATGAGTGGCACATCTGAGGATGACTCAGCACCATTTCGAAAACGGTGGTGAACTATTTTTAGATTATCATTCCTTAATGGACATTTTCCTTTTTTGGGGGCATATGAGGAGCCTATCTTTTATGCTGACTCAACAGGATTCGAATGTCAAAGGCTCAAACCAATAATGTAGCCTTGGCCTTGACTTCTTCTACCATACACACCTCATCTGTCCGGAGAGACTTTCTAAGCCTACTTGCACCCTACATGCGGTCACACGTGCCAACTTGGCACATGTGTAGGACATCCAGACCATGCGCAAGGAGGGCCTTACTACCTACAAGATCTGGCCCGATAACCTCTTTATCTAGCATGCTACTAGCTTATGTAGAGAGAGATCCATCGGCAATACTTTCAATACTTTCCATTGTTTAGATATACGTGTGGCCCATTTAATGAATTGATCAACTTGATCTTAATTGGGTTACCTAAAAACGTTGTATCTCACCTGATGGACGGTTTGGATTTCCCATACAAGTGCCATGCTGACACGTGTGGCCACGTGAAGAGTTGCATCTAATTTTTTTTAATATACATCATTTATCCGGTCCTAATTTTGGTTTCACATAGTCCAACAAGATGTCTTCCTCGTGCTTACCATATCTGTAACGAACCAGAATCCGTTCCCACCTACACTCTTTGTGAGGTTTGCTACAGTACATCCCAACATATGGCCGTTGGATTTGGGCCATTCAGTAATAATCAAACGGTTGAAATAGTCTTATTTGAGATCAAAGGCCATTTTTATTCTATGGGATTCACGTAGAGAAAAAAAATCTTGAAGATTGGAATACCCTATCAATGACCCACGGAACAACGGTTTATATTCAAAGAGAAAGAGGTAAATGATCAAACGGTTAAAATATTGCATTTCAGATTTTGGTTTTTAAGTTTCCTCCGTCCATGGAAAGGCCCATCGCAAAAAACAGTTTAGATCATTGAAACATGTGTCCAGATCCACCGGCTATGGAAGTGGGTCGACAATGATGGGTGTGTTTTATCCACGCCGTCCATCCATTTTTTAAGCTTATTTTAGGGTATGAGCCCGCCAATGAGGTAGATCAAAAGCTCAAGTGAACCCCACTGAATGGAACATTAGTGATTTGACAGCCCACCATTAAACTTCTTGGGGCCACGAGTTTTGCATCTAGCTGTTATTTGTGTTTTCCATTTATCCAGGTCAGCGTGACCTTATCAATAGGTTGGTTGGCTAATAAAAATTACGGTGGGCCCTAAGAAGGTGTCAACGGTGGATGTCATTATCCCCACTGTTTCCTATTGTGTGGTCCACTTGAGCTTCAGATCTGATTCATTTTAAATATTTTTCCTAAAATAAGGTGGCAAAATGGATGGACGGCGTGGATATAAAACATATACATCAAAGTCCACTGGGTACATTCCCAAGTAAGGGGTGTACACAAACCGAGCTACCTCAGTTGGTTCGCTCGACTCGACTCAAAAAAGCTCGATTTAGCTTGGTTCGAAGCTAAGTTCGAGCCAAGTCGAACTGATTTTTCGAGCTTGTAAATGAGTTCGAGCTAAGTTCAAGCTAGCCCAGCTCGACTCGACTCGACTCGGATCGAATCCAGCTCGAATTAAACTCGAATCGAACAAGTTCGGTGACTCGGTTACTTTGCTATTGATGTTGCTTACCAAGTGTTTGATGAAATGACTCAACAAAGTGTGGCCAGTGGTGAGGAAGGTATGTGCATGAAACAATATTCTTTTTTTTTTTTTTTTCCTTGGTTTTTTATGTTGCTCAGAAGGTGTTTGATAAAATATCTGTGAAACCATTGTTTCTGTTTTACATACAGTGAGATTTTAAAGTTGCATACTAGGTGTTTGTGAAAATGCCTCAATGGCGAACTCGGCTCGAACTCAACTCGAGCTGGCCCGAGCTGTTGACTAAACTGAGCTCTGGCTCGAGTACTGAGCCGAGCCGAGTTCGAGCCGAGGTCAGCTAGTGGCAGCTCAATTCAACTCGATGTACACCCCTACTCCTAAGGGAAAAAAAATCAAGTGACAAATTATCGCTTAGATTTTCAATGTCCGTGATATTTTAGGGAAAATTGGTCAAATGAGATTCTAGAGATAATATTGTAGGATTTTGAAAATCTAAAAGTCTCTCTTTGTTTTTTTGTTTTTGTTTTTGTTTTTCGTTTTTGTTTTTTGTTTTTTTTTGTTTTTTTTGTTTTTTTGTTTTTCTTGATTTTATGACGAAATTATTACCATTTTTATGCAAAAAATTATTATATATATAATATATATATATATATATATTATATATATATATATATATATATATATATATATATATATATATATATATGTTCGACCTCACGATAAGCTGCCGTGAGGTCGAGCTGTGTGGGCACCACCATGATGCGTGTTGACTATCAACACCGTGCATTTGATGGGTCCCCTTTAAATTATGGGATATCTCAAAAACTAGCCATATACAGAACTCAGGTGGGCCATACCATCTAAAAGCACGTGAATACATGCCAAAAACATATAAAAGCACTTGGTGGGGCCCATCTGAGTTTTGAATGCTACTGAAACTTGGTCTGAAACCTCATCCAAGTGGGACACACATAATGAATGGGCTGGATTTGCAAACCACATCTCGGTGGGCCCAAAAAATGATTATAAATGTTCTAATGGTGGACGGCCCCTCTCAACTTCTTCATGTGGTGTGGCCCACACAAGTCACAGATTGACTTGATTTTTGAGACCTAGGCCCACGATGGAATGGTGCATCTGACTAATGGGGTAGATGTTCGAAACGCATCACGGTGGAGCCCACACAGCTCGACCTCATGGGACTCGAGCGCAAAGTACCTTTTCCCATATATATATATATATATTAAAAATTCTAAAACTTAAACTTGAACTTAGCTAGTAAGCTCGGATTCAAACTTGATTCGAAAAATCAATCTCAAGCTCGGATCGAACTGACCTGATCAGCTGACAATACAGAGCCGGGTTGGCCAATTAGGCTTGGGACAAGTTGAGTTCAAGGTAGGATAGCCTGCTGGCATAGTCGAGCCGACCTGAGCTAAGCTCGACTCAGTTTGGCTCGTATACAACTCTAGTGGTACCATTTGCCTAGAGCATCTCATATCTCCGATCAATGGTAATCCATTGGTTGAATCTGGACCATTGACTGTATTTCATTTTAACTGTCCAATAAATTTCCACCAATTAACCACTTAGAATCCCATATTTGATCAAATTTATGCAAGCGGATTGGGTGTTACTCGAGTAAAACCTTGGTGGGTATTACCCTTACTGCAGGGCTCACTTTAATGATGTATTGTAGATCCATGCCGTCCATCTGTTTCTCCAACCCATTTTAAGGCATGGTCCCAAAAATTAAGTACATCCAGATCTCTGGTGGACCACACCACAGGAAACAGTAGTGATTGATCACTCCACCATTAAAAACCTCCAAAGGACCCATTGTAAGGTTTTCGTGATGATTATCTCACATCCAACCTGTTGATAGTCTCAACCAGACCTGGATGAAGGGAAAATACAAATATCACCTTGATCCAAAAACATTTATAGCCCAAAAAAAAGATTTTAATGATCATTCACCACTGTTTCCAGTGGTGTGGTCCACATTACATTTTGATCTTCTTAAGTTTTGGGATCACGTCCTAAAATGATATAAAAAAATAGATGGACGGCGTGGATATACAACAAATACATCAAGGTGGGCCCCACACGGTCAGGGTAACACCCACTAAGGTAACACCTAATCCACTCCCAAAATTTTTGACCATGGCCATCTAAATTGGGACCCATGTCTTGGAAGGTGTACGCTCAGGTACATGTACGCCATGTATATAACTCCTGCAGCGCATGCGTATGGAGCATCATACTCTACCAGAGTATCAAAGCTTTTCTTGAAGGTCCACATACAGCATGTCTGTGGCAGTAAAGTCACGAGGGGTAGATCCTGCATCTTTTGCATTTCCACTGCATAAAGTTGGAACATTGATAAAGGTACTTAGAAAACATTAAATGGTCCATGACCGAAGTTTTTTAACTGTGCGGTCCAAAATTTCCATGCACGAGCTTGGAATGCTAGCATCCGATGCATTGAATTAATTGCTAGCATGCATGCACCAACTGACAGCAGTACGAAGAATTTGGTGTATGCATTAATTTCAGCCGTCTGATCATGATCATATATTGACCACAACTGGGCAAGAAAGTCTATACTTGAAGCAAGTCATATGGCCCACCAATCTTGATCATGCTATCATTGTTTCAAAATTTTTATTAGATAGTGAAAGACAGAGATTACGAATTTCTTTGTACCTTACTATAATATTCATCCTAGATCATGCATGACCTAATGCAAACTATGGTACTTCAAATATAAAATCGACGGCTATAATAAAAAATGTTTGACTGTCCATTTCTCATGTTTTATTTGAATTATTGTCTTCAATTTGATCAAGGTGATATGGGATGATACGCAATCGAAAATGAAGGACTCCTATCCAATGACTATCTTTCTAGCTAGGTTCACGTGGACCTATATGTCAATGGACATCATCATAAGGTACGGAAAATTAGCAATGGATCATAGCAGTTGAGACCTTAATTTTAGGCCTTGACTAAGACTAGAAACAAATTCAAAGGTGGAAAAAGGGCCACATTCAACAAATCTTACCTTTAATACATTTATTCTTCCCTTAATTCGTGGAGAATGAGATTTTTTAAATAAAATATGGATTGAAATGTCAGCCTTAAGTTATTATTTTCAACTAACCATTTGGCTCTTCGGAAGCCTAAAGAAGTTGCGCCGCAACCTACCTTGAATTAGATCTATTTTGAAATGGAGAAATATATAGAGAATTAGATATCCTTAATCACTAGATTAATGACATTTATAAGGAATGTAATGCGGTAGCCAATGATCTAGCCCCAACGGAGGCAATAAAGTGTTTAGAATAAGTGTCGATCTTCTGCGAGAAGTGAGGGATGCGCGGCTATGAAGAATGCATGTTACAAAAAAAGAAAAAGGAAAAAAAAAAAAGAAGAGTGATCCGAACATGATTAATGCTGGCAAAGCTAAGCCAAAAAAAAAAAAAAAAAAAAAAGCCAAACCAAAATTCAATTGGTAAAATGGAAAGTATAAAAATTTACGTGGTTCAACAATATATTTACGTTCACGGAATAATGATATTAAGCTTTCTTTTTCACTAAAACAAGAGAAAACAAAATTATAACATTTATCATTCTTCATTAATTTTCATAATAAGAATTCTCTCATCAAGGAATGCTCCAGGGAAATGCGTTCTCTATATACATATTCTCCTTAGCGTTCTCTATATGCATATTCTCTTTAAATAAACAACATTACATGAGAGAGCACATGCCAGATCCTAAGAAAACTTAACTTCATTGTTTATATACGTACATATGTATGCAAGAGTGGGAAAGATGGATGTTTCCGAATAGAAAACATTACCTCCTCCACCTCCTTAACATTCTCTCACTGGAAAGCTAGTTTCTCTAATAGTGCAAAACGCGCTCCCAATAACTGATGGGTTTTTTGACCTATCGTCGACCGGTCGTGAGCCTCGCTCGACCGGTCGAAGGCTGTGGTCGACCAGTCGTGAAAGACGAGTCGTGGCACGACTCAAAGTCCAGCGACTGTGGACTATTTTTCTCCAGGGTGCTCGACCAGTCGACTGAGGTGGTCGACCGGTCGAAGGTGGCTCTCGACCGGTCGTGGACTTGGTTCGACCAGTCGAGGTTACGCAGATTCGTTCCGCGATTTTGCGCGGATTTTGTGTCGCAAGTCCTTTCGCAACTAGCATGCAGAAAGGAGTTTCCTAAAACTATAAATATGAATTCCTACGGCTTTCTAGAAACGACAAGAGAGTTTTCTAAAGCTTTACAAGAGATTTGCTAAAGAGTTTCGGGCTATCAAAGGTGAGAGAAAGAAGAAAAGAGAGAGAAGAAGCTTATAGAAGGGAGATTATGCTCGTGGAGGTATCTACTACTACGCAATCTATATCTCAGCGCTTCTATGTCCTCGTAATTGGTGAGATCTCTCCGTTTTCTTTGTTTCTCTCATTGTTTATCCACTCCTGCATGAGTGAAGAAGTTTGTAACGTTCTACTTCATAGTGAATTATTGATTTTGACGAGGCCTGTGGTTTTTACCTCTTTGAGGGTTTTCCACGTAAAAATCTCTTGTGTGTGTGTGATTGATGCATTGATTGTTTTCATTGCTTTATCATCCATAATTCTGGTTTGTTCTGGAGGGCTAGATCCTAAGGTTTTTGCAAGGCCCCCACAAAGTGGTATCAAAGCTAAGTTCATTGAACGGGTAGGATCGGTTTGAATTATGGAAGGTGGCTCATCAAGGATGATCAGCCTCAATGGTTCTAACTGGACCATATGGAAGGCTAAGATGGATGACTTGCTTTATTGCAAGGACCTATATTCTCCAATTTTAGGCATATCAGCAAAAACCAAGGATATGACTAATGATGATTGGAAGAAGATGGACCGAAAGGCGGTGGAGTTTGTTAGACAATGGTTGGATGATTCAGTATTCCACCATGTGTCTACGGAAACCTCAGCCGCTAGCCTATGACTGAAATTACAAGGGCTGTATGAGAGGAAGACAACCGGTAATAAAATTTTTCTGATAAGGCGACTTGTGAATCTCAAGTTCAAGGATGGTGGTTCTGTGGCCGAGCACATGAATGAGGTCAGCAATATAGTGAACCAACTCACCTCTATAAAGATGGTCCTAGATGATGAATTGAAGGCTTTACTATTGCTTAGTTCATTGCCTGACAGTTGGGAGACATTAGTGGTGTCTCTAAGTAAACTCCGCGCCAGACGGAAAGATATCCATGGAACAGGTAACCAGTTGTCTCAGACAAGGAGGCAGTCTCAGGGGTCTACTCAGCAAGAGGCCCTTGTGACACAGGAACGAGGGAGAGGAAAGAACAGGAAGGGCGGGAAGACGCTAGATAAATCAAGAGGCTTTGCAAGTCGAGTAATAGAAAAGATGTTGATTGCTGGAATTGTGGCAAGAAGGGCCACTACAAGCATGAATGTCGTGATAAGAAGAATAACAAGAAAGGAAAAGGGAAGGAAGATAAATCAGATTTCACTGCGGTCGCTTCAGATGGCGACGTTGTAGTTATTCTTTCTTCAGATCATGATGTATGTCTCACGGCTACGAGTCAGGACATCGACTGGGTGATAGACTCCGGAGCTTTTTTTCATGCGACTCCACACAGGGACTCCTTCACAAGCTATAAGTAAGGTGACTATGGGACTGTGAAGATGAGAAATTCTGGCGTATCAAAAATCATGGGAGTCGGTGATATTTGTGTGAAGACTGATGTGGGCTGCGCATTGGTTCTCAGGGATGTGAGATTATCCCAAATTTTTGCCTCAACTTGATGTCGACGGGAAGGTTGGATGATGATGGCTATAAAAGCCGGTTTGCTGGTGGGCGATGGAAGCTCATCAAGGGTTCGTTGATCGTGGCCAGAGGGAAGAAGTGTTGCACCATTTACAAGGCAAGTGTCAGTATGTGCAAGGGTGGGTAACGCAACGAAAGATTCAGCTATTGACATGTCGCACAGGCGTCTAGGCCACATGAGTGAAAAAGAGCTTCAGGTACTAGCAAGGAAGCGGCTCCTTCCAGACGTGACAGGTACACCTCTCAAAACCTGTTTTGATTGTTTATCAGGGAAATAACATAGTGTTTCATTTGTTAAATCTGCTTCTCATGTTAATAAAGTACGTGCATTAGATTTGGTTTATTTTGATGTTTGTGGTCCTATGAGGACAAAAACCTTGGGTGGGGCATTGTATTTTGTCACTTTTATAGATGATGCATCTAGGAGGGTTTGGGTTTATGATTTGAAATCCAAGGACGAGGTCTTTGGTGTGTTTAAATTGTTTCATGCTATGGTTAAGAGAGAGATAGGTAGATCATTGAAGTGCATTCGCACTGACAATGATGGTGAATACATTGGCGACTTTCATGAGTACTGCAAGTCCCTGGGTATACTGCATGAACAAACGGTTCTCAAGACCCCCCCAGCATAATGGTATAGCTGAGCGAATGAATCGCACCATTGTTGAGAGAATCATATGCATGTTATCCCATTCGAAATTGCCTAAGACGTTCTGGGGAGAAGCAATGCACACGACAGTGTATTTGATAAACAGGTCTCCATCAGCCCCGTTGAATGGAGAAGTACCTGAGAAGGTGTGGACTGGACATGATCCATCATACAGTCATCTCAGGGTGTTTGGATGCAGGACATCCGTTCACGTACCAAAGGACGAGAGGTCCAAACTCGATATGAAGATCAGACAGTGTGTGTTCTTAGGGTACGGTGATGAAAAGTTCGGTTACAGGTTATGGGATCCGACCGAGAAGAAGTTCGTCAGGAGCAGAGATGTGGTTTTCTTTGAAGATCAGTGTATAGAAGACATTGGTAAGCCAGAGAAGAACCAGTCTACTTCAGGTGAGCTAGAGGACATGGATCAGGTTATTCCTCCCGTGGTGCCTGATGACGGGGGAGTATAGCAAGGTGCAGAGGACGAGCGAGTTCCTTCAGAAGATGGACCAGGGGAGCAGCCCCCACTTGATTTACCTATTGAGCCACAACTGAAGAGGTCATCTAGGGATAGACAGCCGTCCAAGAGGTACTCGCCACATGAGTACGTTATGCTGACTGATGGGGGAGAGTCAGAAGATTATTCTGAGGCCCTAGCCGATGAGCATAAGAGGGAGTGGTTGAAAGCTATGCAAGAGGAGATAAAATCCTTGCATAAGAACCACACCTATGGTATGGTGAAATTGCCTAAGGGCAAGAAAGCTTTGAGCAACAAGTGAGTGTTCAGAAAGAAGATTGAGCAGAAGAATTCACAGACGAGGTTCAAGGCCAGACTTGTGGTGAAAGGGTTTGGTCAGAAGATGGACCATTGTCTAATAAACCCCACCGCCTTCCGGTCTAATTTCTTCCAATCATCATCTGTCATATCCTTTGACTTTGCTGATATGCCTTGAATTGGAGAATATAAGTCATTGTAATAAAACAAGTTTTCCATCTTAGCCTTCCATATGGCCCAGTTAGAACCATTGAGGCTGATCATCCTTGATGAGCCACCTTCCATAATTCAGAACCGATCTCACTCCGTTCAATGAACTTAGCTCTGATACTACTTTATTGGGGGCCTTTGCACAAAACCTTAGGATTTAACCTCCCAAAATACACCAGAATTATGGGATAATAAAACAATGAAATAAATCAAAGCATAAACCACACAACACAAGAGATTTTTACGTGGAAAATCCTCAAAGAGGTAAAAACCACGGGACCACGTCCAGATCAACAATCCACTATGAAGTAGAACGTTACAACCGATCATAAGCACACATCGCTTGGATAAAACCTTCTTCACTCATGTAGGAGAAGATAAATAATAAGAGAATAGAAGAAAAAGCAGAGAGATCTCACCGATTACGAGGACGTAGAAGCGCTGAAATATCGAGTGCGCAATAGATCACCTCTATGAGTATAATCTCCATTCCACAGGCTTCCTCTCTCTCTTTCTCACACACACACACACACACACAGACACACCTTTGATAGCCTTAAACCCTTTAGAAAACCCTTGTAAAGCTTTAGGAAACTCTCTTGCATTACCTAGAAAAGCCCTAGGAACCCTTATTTATAATTTAGGCAACTCCCTTCTGCACCATGGCAAAAATTGCCTCAAATTTATGCAGTCCGTACAAAATTCGGACACGAATCTGCGTAATCTCGACTGGTCGAGTAGAGTCCTCGACTGGTCGAGCAGCACAGAAGAATTAATTCAATAGGTTGCTAATGCAGGGATGAATGTGATAGGTCGATCACCGCTTTCCTCAAGAGGATAACTACTTCTTTGGACTCCTCATAGAGACTTCTCGAATCCACGAGGAAAGAAAGCAGAAAATAGAAATAAATTCTAATAAATTCAAAATTGATTTAATTAATAAAATAAACGAGTTCACAACCCTTTAAATAAGGATACCAAGCAATGGGAGAGAAATCAGAAGCAAACTACAACCAAAACTCCTAGAATTCACAACTTACTATTTATAAACGGTCGTGATGTCTACTAGTGCGCAAGGTTTTTGGCCAAAAATAGTAAGTGTCCTATTTGGCTTCACCAAACCGCTCTTCTAACTATTCTAAGCTCTTTTAACGTTGGGCGCAACTCCTAAAGCCCGATGGATGAAGAGTTATAATCAAACTAAAACTTACTATTTATAGTAAAAATGAAATTAAAATAGGGAAACGACCGTCGACCTAGGGGTATTTCGCAATTCTGGGTTGCGCAACCCAACGTAGCGGGGTTGGTTGGCTAAAGTAGCTTGTTCTACCCCAAAATCATATATTTTACACCCAATAACTCATTCCAGATTGTGAGATACGCTCGATCTAAGGTCCTACGGTCCGGATCACTTCTGTCGTCGACCAGACCTTTTCTGGTCCATCTTGGCCGTGAAACTGTCTGCGACCCACTCTACATCAGTCGCTAGACTTTGAGTCGAGTACCACTCGACTGGTCGAGCGCCACCCTCGACCGGTCGAGCAGGGCACTCGACCGGTCGAGTGACGAGGAGAAAATCCTCATCATTTTATTGGTCCACCAATACTCTTGGCTCAATAATCAAACAATCCTGACGGCTCGTTTCGTGGCCCCACAATGACATGTTGCACCCATCAAATGACATGCTAGAAACGGTGGACTTGGAGCAATAGAGCATAGTAGAGAAAAAACGACACATTAGCTACTTTTGTTTTCCGCCTTTGTTTCTACACGATCAGTTTGATTTTTGAACTGTCAGTTATTCATGTTCAGGTTTTTCAATGGACGGTTCTCATTAAGAGATACCCTGCAACGTGGACATTGAGATCCATCATTAGACTCTCTTCTATGGAAAAAAAAAAAAAAAAAAAAAAAGAAGCTTTAGAAAAATCAATGGATAATACGCAGGAACTTAGAAATTGCTTGAAAGATACATGTATCATACATGTTCTAATTAAACCGTCCAAACAAGGGGTCCCGGTTTAGATGCATCATGAACCAGAGATGAGATTTATTTGATTATCTGACTAAGGTATTGGTGGAGACTTATTGGACAGTTAAAATTGAAAAATATCCAATACAGTATTATTTAAACAATGGGTATCTGCAATGAATGAGTGGTCAGTTCAGTGGACTCCGGCCCGTGTACAGTCTTATTCTACCAGGGTATCAAATTGCTCCCCTCTACCATGGAGGTTAGTTTAATGAATCCGGGATATGTAGGCCCACTTTGATGCATGTGTTTTATATCCATGTTGTACATTTTTTTCCCATCTCTTCGGGTAAATAAGTATATATAAATATGTGATCATGACTTTCATAGCTGTTTGATAGAAGGGAAATTAGCCTTGCACTTACCTTTTAAAAATGAATAGAGATTGACCATTAATAATTTATGGGCTTCACAATGATATATGTGTATGATCCACATCATTCATTTATCTCGTTAGCTCATTTTTAGACATGAACTTAAAAATAAGATAGATTATGACTTCACGTGGTCCACACCACAAGGACTGGTGGATAATGACGTCCACGGTTGAAAGTTAAAAACTTACTGGGCCCACAGTAATGTGTAGTCGAAATCCAACTTGTTTATAAAGTCAAATAAATAACATGGATGAAAGAAAAATACAAATATCAGCTACATCTAAAACTTCTAATGCTATCAAGAAGCTATCAATGGTTGACGTTCATTTTCCCTTGTTTCAAGTAATACGTAACAGAGACTCGGATCCTTCTCTGCTTTTGGCTTATGCATTAAAAAGAGATGCAAAGAGATAAGAAAATGGACGGACAGCATGAATTAGACACATATATCGTGGTGGGCCCAATAAGTTTTAGTTCTCAATTCAAACTGTTTGGGTCAAAAGCCGGTAGTTGATATGTCACAGCGGTTGAGAAATATGAAATATCAAGCAGCAGGATAAAGGAAGCGGATTACCAAACGCCAGCGATATAACAGGTGTGGCTACGTGTGACGCTCCTCGAGCTCCGAGTCGCACGAACGGTTCAAAGTAGATCAAAGTTACATGGCCCAAAAATGTTGTATATATTATATATATATATATATATATATATATATATATATATATATATATATATATATATATATATATCCACACCGTTCATCTTTTGTAGATATCATTTTAAAGCATGAGCCAAAAATGAATTATATCCAAAGCTCAAATGGACTACACCACAAATAGAAGCAGGGATAATGATTTTCACCATTAAAACATTCATAAGGCCACCATAACGTTTATTTTCCATCTATTCTGCTAATGAGGTCACAAATACCGGGATGAATAGGAAAAACAAATTTAATATTGATTCAAAACTTCTGTGACCGCCAAAAGGATTTCAATGGTAGATGTTCAATTTCCCTCTGATTTTTGCAGTGTGGTCCACTTGATCTTTATATCTTTCTTATTTTTCGGCTCAAGCCTTAAGACGATCTCCAAGTGGATAGACAGTTTGGATATAATGAATACCTCATGATGGGACTCACATAACTTGTTGACGTCAATACATGTAGGGTGTACACGAACCAAGCTAGCTCGGCTCGACTCGACTCGAAAAAGCTTGATTTGACTCGGTTCAAAGTTGAGTTCGAGCTGAGTTGAGCTGATTTTTTAAGCTCAAAAATGAGTTTGAGCTGGCCCTAGCTCGACTCGACTCGGATCGAACCCAGCTTGAATCGAACTCGAATCGAACCAGTCTGGTGACTCGGTTACTTTGATATTGATGTTGCTCACCAAGTGTTTGATGAAATGACTCAATGAAGTGTGGCTGGTGGCAAATAAGGTATGTATATGAAATAAATACCCATTTTTTTTTTCTTGATTTTTATGTTGCTTAGAAGTGTTTGATAAAATACCTGTAAAACCATTGCAACTGTTTTACATACAGCGGGATTTTGAAGGTGCAGTCCATATCTTTGTGAAAATGCTGCACAGGCAAACTCGGCTTGATCTTGGCTCGAACTTGGCCGAACTGGTCCGAGCTGCTAACCGAACCGAGTTGAGCTGGGCAGTTAGGCTTGAGGACCGATCCGAGCCAAGTTGGATCTAAGGTCAGCTAGTGGCCGAGCCGAGTCAAGCTGAGGCCAACTCAACTCAGTTCAACTCGATGTACACCCCTAAATACACGAGCTAGATAGCTTGTGCGGTACTCCAGCTAATCCACTTCCCATGATAAAGACCATAAATGAAGCATGTGTAAATCTTAAATGGATCACAACACATGAATAATGGTGATTAAATGCCCATCCTTAAAAACTTAATTACTTTGGGCTACCATAATCCAACCTGCTGATAAGGTTACACGGACCTAAATGAATAGAAAACACAAATATCAGTTCTATGCAAAGCTTTTATGGCCATGAAGTTTTTAACACTAAGCATTCAATAATCACTGCTTCGAGTGGTTTAGTCCACCTTTGATTTGGATCTACTTCATTTTTGGGACTTATGCCCTAAACTAAGCTAACAAAATGAATGTACGGCTTAGTTATAAAACCAATAAATCAAAGTGGGCCCCACAGGCACGTATCCGCTGAACTGCATCCCTCAACTATATTCGGGTTACAGTACTCTCTTCTGGATGCGGATTTCCTGTGAAATCCTTTCGTAGGAAGCTTCTGAACAAGGAATCTGTGTGGGGCCCACTGCGATGTTTGTGAAAAAGCCACTCTCTGTCAATCCATTTTTCAAAATTATTTTAGGACATACAATAAAAAAATAAGGTGTATCTAAAACCTAAAGGAGCCACATGAAAGGAAACAATGGGAATTTAGTGCTCATCGTTCCAACATTTATATGGTCACAAAAGTTTTGCATCGGTTTAAGTTCTCGACGTTTTCACTTCAACTCAGTGAAAATGACCTTATAAATGTTTTAGATGGAATATAAACATCAAGGTGAAGCCTAAGAAGGTTTCAACTGTAGGAATTCCTTTCCTCACCGTTTCGTCTTGTATGACCTCATTTTTTGTCTAATGTCCTGACACAGCTCTAAAAAGGTATGAACGGGTTGAATTTCTTACCAACATCACAGTGGGCTCCACCCAAAATCCTTTCGTAGGAACTTCTAGCAAAAGGCTTTTGTTGGGAACTTAGGTGAGGCCATTTTTGAGAAATTCATTCCATATGGTCATTTTGTGTGATTATTTTAGGATATAAGGCCAAAAATGAGTAGGATCCAATACTCAAGTGGGCAAAAAATGTTAGAATTGAACCTCTACAATTGAAATATTCGTGGGGCCACCGTAGTTTTGAATCAGGCTAACATTTGTGTTTTCATTTTTCCCAATAGGAATGACGTTATGAACGGAACAGATGGCATGTAAACATTAATGTCGACCCATGAATGTTTCAAAAGTAGGAATTTCCCTACACATTTTGCTTTAGTGGAGCCCACTTGAATCTTGTATCCTGCTCATTTTTGGAATCTAAGTTTTAAAATGAGCTCACAAAATCGAATGGACGAAGTGTATTTCTAACAAACATACGGTGGGCCCACCTAAGTTTCCAGCCCAATAACTTCTGTTAAATGCTTTGACAGGAAGTCCGCGTCCCGCTCTCCCCTATTATTTCAAGATTGTACTACGAAAGTGTACGATCTACAATGGCGTGCTGTAACATATATGATATAGTACATTCAGGAGAATCGGAGTATGGTAGAACACATATCCGTACATCCGACTTGGCTAGGTTATTCATCAATCTGATCAGTCCAATTATCGGGCCTTATCATGAATGGATAACATTTTGGAAACCATATCTATCAAGAGACCATATCCATCACTTACCTGTACTTTCCAGCACTTAGAATATTGACCATTAGACGGCTAGGATCATCCGATCTATCCGTATCTCAAATCAATTTCCATCCATGGTGCGTCCCACTAGATGAACAATCCTGATTGAAAGGCAATACTGCCACGTGTAATGTACGAACGTGGCTCTACCATATTACGGTTCATCCATGGTGGGTCCCACTAGATGAAGAATCCTCCTCATGTCTTAGTCCAACTTGATTTATGGAGATATCGCATCATGTCCGTTGACTGACTCATTCTTTTCCTTTTATTTTATTTTATTTTATTTTATTTTTTTCTATTTTCTCTCCTTTGTTGACTTGATTAATGGTTTGGGCCACTCAGTCAATTGTCAAGTCTTGGTGGGGCCCACCATTATTATGGATTTCACTATCCAAGATTGTCGTGGGTTGAAAGCTTCAAACACTGGCCCTACGCTACAGTGACCGTAGGCGTCCATTTTCAAAATGGTGTTGACTCATTCTTTAACACGTGGCACTCATATATCCATCGCATGGAAAACAGGAGGCCCAGTGATATTTTCATGGGATCCGACCCGTTCATAAGATGCGTCATATCAGAATGCACACACTGTAGAAATATCATCCTGATCCAAAAATTAGATGGGCCACACCATGGGGAACATGCTGAGAGGAAACTCCCACCGTTGATTGCTGTGGGTGATGCACCGTGTTGTATATGTATAATCAAGGCCGATCAGATCCTTAATCCTTTCCAGAAAGGTCTGGCCAAAATTTAGGATGTTTTGGATTCCTTGACCCCTTTGAGCTTCAACGGTGGTGGGCGTTCCCTGCGAGCTCGTTCACTCCCTTTTGCTGTGGCCCACCTTGTTTTTGGATCGGCCCGAGTTTGGCTTCCGTCATTTTTTCTGAGGTGACTCATCTGATAGATGGGTTGGATAATGTGAATACAGTGTGTGGGCCCCCCATTTGCTTGATATCTGGCTGAGTCGTCGAGTCCAGTCAACTCAACTCGGCCAAGTTTACCGAGTTCTAAAACTATGGCATCCATACCGGTGATCTTGTGGGCCCACTGTGGATGGCTACATATCTGTAAAATAACATTACTCTTGCAATCCTACCATTCAATCGAGAGTTATCAAATGGATGGTCAAAAGCAAACTGATGAGTGGTCTAAATTCTAAGGCAAAAATGGTTACTATCATCTTTTCAGTGTAATCTTTGCTTTATGCTCCATCCTCCTATTTTCTATACAGTTTGGACGGCCTGGATTGTGCTATGGCCACTTTGAATATCACAAAATTCTAGCCCATCTAGAAGAGTAAAAGTGTTAAAAAGAAAATGCAGTAAATTGCTCGCCGCCCCATTTGGTGTCTTGACCATCCAATGCACTTTGTAGATGGTGATAGCCCAGGAACGTTTCATAGAGGAGAATTTTGGGGCATGATCTATCTATGGTGGGACCGATAGATACATGGTTTATATCATTAAGAAATGGGCCCCACTAGTACTAACTGAAATATGAGTATAGATTATACCACACGTGTCATGGCTCAAAATTTATAGGCCCTAAATTTTATATTCCAAGGAAAAGGAGCTATATTATGCCAAAAAAATAAAATAAAATAAAATCAGATCAAATCAGAGTAAGTGTCCAAACTGGTTTCTTAAGAAAGGCTTTCACAAGAAGTTCATGTGCTGAGATTCTAGTTGAGACCACCATGGTATTTATGAGAAATTTACTCTGTCAATCTGTTTTTTATCTCATGGCCATACTAGAGGGAAAATGAGAGAGAGAGAGAGTTATATACCATTGAAACTTTCTTGAGCTCTACCTTAATGTTTATACCACATCCAAACCTTTATAAGGTCATCTCACATGGATGAAGTGGAAAAACTAAGGGCCTGTTTGGCCGGACGGATCCCATGGGATTAGGAGGGATGGGATGGATTTTAAGGTAATGATGGTGGTGTCAGTGGATTGGTTTAAGATCCATGGGATTGCTATATCTATGGATAAGTTCACCAAGTCTGTTTGGCACGCCCGACATATCCCGGGATTTTACTATCCCAATCCCTTCCAATTCGTCCAACCAAACATGCCCCAGGCACGATTGAATGGGATTAGGAGGGACGAGATCAATTTTAAGGTAATGATGGTGATGTCAGTGGATTGGTTTAAGATCCATGGTTTGCTATATCCCGGGACAAATTCACCGGGTCTATTTGGCTTGTTTGGCATATCTCGGGATTTTACCATCCCATCTCTCCTAATCCCATGGGATCTGTCAGGCCAAACACGCCCTAAAATTTAGCTCGTTACATAACTTTTATAGTCATACTGACATAGGGATGAACATGATGAGGTCAATCACCGTCTTCCTCAAGGATAACTACTCCAAATCCATGGAGCTTCTCTGGACTCTTCACAGAGGCTTCTCGAATCCATGAGGAAAGAAAGCAAGAAAATAGAAATAAATTCTAACAAATTCAAAATTTAATTGACCAATTGAAATAAATGAGTTCACAACCCTTTAAATAGGAATACCATGCAATAGAAGTGAAATCAGAAGCAAACTAAAACTAAAACTCATAGAAATTCATAACTTACTATAAATAGTAAATTTACCTTTTATAGTAAGTTTCCTATGTGGCTTAACCACATTATTCTCTTAATTATTCTAAGCACTTTTCATGTCGGACACAATTCTTAACGCCTAACGGATAAAGAGTTATAATCAAACTAAAACTTATTATTTATAGTAAAAACAAAAATAAATATGAAATTTAACCGTCGACGATCTGATGAAATCTCGCAAATTCGGCATGGACAACCCAGCATAGGTGGATTGGTTGGCTAAAGTAGCTCGTCCTATCCCAAAATCATGTATGTTACATCGAGTAACTCATTCCAGTTTGGGAGATATGCCTGTTTTAAAATTCTGATAGTCTTGAGGACTTCCTCCTTTAATCGGGTCTTCTTTGGTCCATCTTGGTTATGAAAGTGTTTGTGACCCGCTCTACATCACATACAAATGTTTCAACGGTGGTCACTAAATCTCCATTGTTTCCTCTTGCATAGATGCCTTGAGTTTTGAATCCACCTGATATTTGGTCTTGATGTAGAGCGGGTCGCGGACAATTACATGGCAAAGATGGATCAGAAAAGGCCCGGTCGGCGACAGAAGTGATCTGGACCATCAGACCTTAAATCAGGCGTATCTCGCAATCCGGGATGAGTTAGCAGACGAAAAATATATGATTTTGGGGTAGAACGAGCTACTTTAGCCAACCAACCCTGCTATGCTGGTTGCGATGCTCGGATTGCGAGAAACCCCTGATTTGACGGTCGTTTCCCTGTTTCAATTTCATTTTTACTATAAATAGTAAGTTTTAGTTTGCTTATAACTCTTCATCCGTCGGGCTTTAGGAGTTGCGCCCAACGTGAAAAGAGCTTAGAATAATTAGGAGAACGGGTTGGTGAAGCCAAATAGGACACTTACTATTTTTGGCCGAAAACCTTGCGCACTAGTAGACATCACGACCGTCTATAAATAGTAAGTTTACTATTTAGTAAGTCGCGAATTCTAGGAGTCCTAGTTGTAGTTTGATTTTGATTTCTTTCTCATTGCTTAGTACCCTTATTTAAAGGGTTGTGAACTCGTTTTTATGGATTCATTAAGCTATTTTGAATTTATTTAGAATTTATTTCTATTTTCTACTCTCTTTTCTCGTGGATTCGAGAAGTCTTTGTGAGGAGTCCAGAGAAGTTCCGTGGATTCGGAATAGTTATCCTCTTGAGGAAGACGGTGCTCGACCTCACGTCCTCCTCTGCGTCAGTTTGGTATCAGAGCGAGGTTTCTCCTCGGGTCGATGGCTTCTAACGACGGGTCGGGTAACAATCCCATAGGCGATGCTCCAGGAAATTTTCCTTTAACAGCGGCAACTTTTCAAGCAGCGCAGCAAGAGAATCGACAAGCCATGCAAGGGCTGCAGGCTTCCATGGACCGCATAGCGAATCTCTTGGCAGAAACCCTAGGGCAATTCCGTGTTCCTGGTGGTAATCCTCCACCACCAATTGCTGAAACCCGTAATCGCCCTGATCGCAGGATAATACCAGCAGTGCATCCAAGGGCCGTCCCTGAGGACGGGGGTTCCAGTGAAGAGGAGATCGATGACGTGATCTTCCAACACCCCAGGCAAGGCGGCGATCGGGTAGATCGAGACTTCAAGATACGGGTTGATATTCCTAACTTCAATGGCCAACTACACATTGAGGATTTTCTCGATTGGCTTTCTGAAGTTGAGCGATTTTTTGACTATATGGACATCCCTGAAACAAAGAAGGTCAAGCTTGTGGCCTACAAGTTGAAAGGAGGAGCTTCAGCTTGGTGGGAACAACTGCAACTCGCACGAACCAGGCAGATGAAAGCACCAATCCGCACATGGCAACGAATGAAGCAGCTACTACGTGCCCGATTCCTCCCTAGCGATTACGATCAGGTATTATTCCAACAATACCAAAATTGTTGACAGGGTAGTCGTTCGGTGAGAGAGTACGCAGAAGAATTTTACCGCCTAGCGGCGCGCAACGATTTGTTCGAGACTGAATCGCAGCAAGTCGCCCGATTCAACGGTGGATTGCGTATGGCGATTCAGGATCGGGTCCAGATGCAGTCCGTCTGGACGATGAATGATGCGATCAAGTTGGCTACTCGGGCAGAAGTGCAACTTGAACGTTCTAACACACGGGCCTATCCTACTGCGAGGATCACTGCGGCAGGTCTACCCCAGGGTGCTCCACAGCCTAAGGGGAAGGAGCCCGTAGGAGCACGCACTCAACCTCCTACGTCTGAGAACCGAGATCAGGGAAGCGGGCAAGCTAGACCCCAAAGGGGCGTATCGACTGCCGTTGGTCCAAGTACAATCCCGAACCCTTATGCTCGGCCAAGGCCCAACAACTGCTATCATTGTGGCCAGCCCGGCCACCTGTCAAATACTTGTCCCCAACGAAAAGTGGCAAACCTCGCGATTAATGATGGTAGTGCTGATAACGCTTATGAAGATCCAGATATTGAAGAACATGAGCATACCGCCGAGGACGAGGTAGATGATTCAGATTGGGTTCAGCAAGATCACGGCGGTCGCTCGTCGTGAGGCGGCTATTATATGCGCCAAGAAAAGAAGTGCATCCACAGCGGCATAACATCTTCCGCACTAGGTGTACGGTGAATCGAAAGGTTTGTGACGTGATCATTGACAGTGGAAGCAGCGAGAACATTGTCTCCAGGGGCATTGTGGAAAAATTGCAATTGAAAACAGAGCGTCATCCCTCTCCATATACAATCGGTTGGATCAAGAAGGTCAGTGAAACAAAGGTAACTGAACAGTGCACCATATCTTTTTCAATTGGCAAACATTATAAGGATGAAGTAGTATGCGATGTGGTTGACATGGAAGCATGTCACATACTACTCGGTCGACCCTGACAATCTGACCGTGACGCCACTCATAAAGGGCGAGATAACATATATATCTTTGTCAAGGACGGCCGGAAGACCATATTGGCCCTTATGGATCCAGAAGGACCACCTGAAACTTCTAAAGTGGAGGGTCGTTTTCTCTTAACCATTCGGACTTCGTGGAAGAATCCAAAGAAACAGGACAGACTTATGCATTAATTGTAAAAGGGGAAGAACTCGAGCCTACCATCATCCCTGAAAAACTAAGGCCCTTGTTACATGAATTCCAAGAAATCTGGCCCGAGGACCTTCCCGATGGGTTACCCCCTATGCGAGATATCCAACACCATATCAACCTTGTCCCTGGGTCTAGTTTACCTAATCGTCCTCATTACCGAATGAGCCCGAATGAGTGCGAGATTCTGCAGGGACAAGTGGAGGAATTGATCCGTAAGGGTCTTATTCGAGAAAGCATGAGCCCATGTGCTGTACCAGCTCTGCTAACTCCAAAGAAAGATGGGAGTTGGCGCATGTGTGTCGATAGCTGGGCCATCAACAAGATCACTATAAAATACAAGTTTCCTATACCACGGTTGGATGATATGTTGGATATGCTAGAGGGTGCAAAAATATTCTCTAAATTAGACTTAAGGAGCGGCTACCTTCTGATTCGAATACGGCCGAGTGATGAGTGGAAAATAACCTTCAAGACCAAGGAAGGATTGTACGAATGGATGGTCATGCTTTTCGGTCTTTCTAATGCCCTTAGCACATTCATGAGGTTGATGAACCAAGTTCTGAAACCTTTCATTGGGCAGTTCGTTGTGGTTTATTTTGATGATATTTTGATATACAGTCAAGACGAAACCACCCATATGGAGCACCTCAAGAAGGTCCTTCAAGTGCTCACTGAAAATAAACTGTACCTCAATTTAAAAAAGTGTAGCTTCATGACTGATAGCCTATTGTTTCTGGGTTTTGTGGTTACATCCATAGGCATTCGAGTGGATGAGGAAAAGGTGAAGACAATCAGAGAATGGCCGGTTCCCAAAAATATTCACGAAGTACGAAGTTTCCATGGACTAGCGACATTCTATCGTCGGTTCGTGAAAAATTTCAGTAGTATTGTGTCACCGATCACAGATTGCATGAAGAAAGGGCAGTTTCAGTGGACTGATGAAGCCGACAGGAGCTTTGCAGAAATCAAACGCAGATTATCCACGACCCCGGTTCTTATACTTCCCAACTTCGACAAACTGTTTGAAGTCGAATGTGATGCCTCATATGTCGGGATTGGGGGAGTTTTGTCTCAAGAAGGTAGGCCGGTAGCCTTCTACAGTGAGAAACTTAGTGATGCACGCAAGAAGTGGTCTACATATGAGATCGAGTTGTACGCGGTGGTCCAGGCACTGCGACACTGGCGACATTATTTGATTCAAAGAGAATTCATACTTTACACGGACCATCAAGCCCTCAAGTTTATTAATAGTCAAGCTAACATGAATCGTGTGCATGCTAGATGGATCTCATTTTTGCAGGAATTCACATTCGTGCTAAAGCATAAGTCAGGGCAACAGAACAAAGTAGCCGATGCGTTGAGTCGCCGTGCAACTTTATTAGTCACTATGAGCAATGAAGTTGTCGGGTTCGATCGCCTCAAAGACATATATGCCGAGGACGACGACTTCAAGGACGCATGGGTTAGATGTCAGGAAGGTCACCCCGGTGACTTACATATACAAGACGGGTTCCTTTTTAAGGAAAATCGACTATGTATCCTAAAGAGTTCGCTAAGGGAACAGATAATTCAAGAGCTACATGGAGGTGGCCTCAGTAGACACCTTGGGCGAGACAAGACGCGAGCTCTTGTGGAAGAACGGTATTACTGGCTGCAATTGGTACGTGATGTGGGAAAGGCAGTCTAACGCTGTTATATTTGTTAGACTTCCAAGGGGCAATCTCATAATACGGGCCTCTACACCCCGTTACCCGTGCCTGACGACCCTTGGGAGGATTTATCTATGGACTTTGTGCTTAGTCTCCCACGAACACAACGCGGCATGGATTCGGTGTTCGTGGTAGTAGATCGTTTTTCCAAGATGGCGCACTTTATTCCATGCAAGAAGACTCTCGATGCAACACACGTGGCGAATTTATTCTTCAGAGAAATTGTGCGGCTACACGGGGTTCCCAAGACTATTACTTCTGACCGTGACACGAAGTTCATAAGCCACTTTTGGCGGACTTTGTGGACTCGATTCAATACACGCCTTCAGTTCAGTAGCGCGTACCACCCACAGACTGACGGTCAAACTGAGGTTGTGAATCGCATATTGGGAAACCTCCTTCGATGTATTTCAGGAGAAAAACCAAAGCAGTGGGATTTGGCCTTGTCTCAAGTGGAGTTTGCATTCAACAATATGGTGAATCGCTCGACAGAAAAATCCCCATTCCAGGTTATTTACAGATGAGTACCTCGCCATACACTAGACTTGGTCCCTCTGCCCAAGCTCCCAGGCATGAGCATTGCAGCAGAACATATGGCAGACAAAATCATGGGCATTCATGCGGAGGTACAGAACAAGCTACATGCCTCGAACGAAAAGTACAAGGAGCAAGTGGACAAGCATCGGCGACAGAAAGTGTTCGAGGTGGGCGACCAAGTAATGGTCCATCTGCGCAAAGAAAGATTTCCGACCGGAACGTACAACAAGTTGAAGAATAAAAAGATTGGACCGGTACCAATCATCCGAAAGATCAATGACAATGCTTATGTTGTTGATCTTCCAGATGATATGACAATCTCACGAACTTTCAATGTTGCGGATCTGACTGAGTATCATGAACCAGCGCATAATGATAACTCGAGAACGAGTTCTTTTGAAGTGGAGGAGACTGATGTAGAGCGGGTCGCGGACAATTACATGGCAAAGATGGATCAGAAAAGGCCCGGTCGGCGACAGAAGTGATCTGGACCATCAGACCTTAAATCAGGCGTATCTCGCAATCCGGGATGAGTTAGCGGACGAAAAATATATGATTTTGGGGTAGAACGAGCTACTTTAGCCAACCAACCCTGCTATGCTGGGTTGCGACGCTCGGAATTGCGAGAAACCCCTGATTTGACGGTCGTTTCCCTGTTTCAATTTCGTTTTTACTATAAATAGTAAGTTTTAGTTTGCTTATAACTCTTCATCCGTTGGGCTTTAGGAGTTGCGCCCAACATGAAAAGAGCTTAGAATAATTAGGAGAACGGGTTGGTGAAGCCAAATAGGACACTTACTATTTTTGGCCGAAAACCTTGTGCACTAGTAGACATCACAACCGTCTATAAATAGTAAGTTTACTATTTATAGTAAGTCGCGAATTCTAGGAGTCCTAGTTGTAGTTTGATTCTGATTTCTTTCCCATTGCTTAGTACCCTTATTTAAAGGGTTGTGAACTCGTTTTTATGGATTCATTAAGCTATTTCGAATTTATTTAGAATTTATTTCTATTTTCTACTCTCTTTTCTCGTGGATTCGAGAAGTCTCTGTGAGGAGTCCAGAGAAGTTCCGTGGATTCAGAAGAGTTATCCTCTTGAGGAAGACGGTGCTCGACCTCACGTCCTCCCCTGCGTCAGGTCTCGTCCTAAAATAATTCAAAAACGAAAAGAAAAAAAGAAAAAGACAAAAGAAGAAGGACAGATGTACAAAGTGGATTTCTCACAAATATCACATTAGGAAATCCGTGTCCCAATGGATCAGGCCTCTTATCAAATCAGATCAAATTCAACCATTGGATCTAAACTAATGAGCACGGCAGCTTCACTATGATCTAGGATTAGCATACTTTCAAATGTTAGTAGTTTTAATGGACCAAATTGAAGATTTTTGTTTGTAGTTTTTAAGAGGACGTAGATTTCATGGGAAAGCCTTTCACAGGAAGTTCATGCACAGTGATGTTGTGTACGCAAGTCTTCGTGTGGCCCCGCACGACATCCTTGCGCAGAATCTTCCTGCAAAAGAAATCTGCGTCCTTTATAAGAATAGGAGTGGTGCAGACTCCATTCATGAAAGTCTGATTTAGTCAAAGTGGGAAGCTCCAATCAAGTTTTTTATTACAACCGTTTATTTATTAACTAGGCCCACCCTCCCATTGGACTGACCTGATTCTTCGCCCAATGCGTCCACATAGTCGTGGCCCTCTTGATGAATGGATTGGATCTCACACCTACGTGTCATGCTGCACATGTGTGTGGTGGATATAAAATACCTACCATTTTATTTCTATACTCTCCCGTTGGCCGGGTGGATTGGAAGGGATTGAATGGTATTAATGTGGATGGCATGGATTTCAAGGTAATGATGGTGTTGTCAGTGGATTATCTTAAGACCCATGGGATTGCTATATCCTGGGATTGCTCTGTTTGGCATGCCCAGCCAATCTCAGGATTAAACCTTTCCATTATTGAGAAAAGTCTTAAATCTGAAGGTTTTGAGGTTGTTCGACCAGTCGTGGGAAGCTTCGACTGGTAGTGGGAGACGCTCGACCGGTCGTAGGTTCGAGCCCTGACACAACTCAAAGTCCAGCGAGTTTTTGCTGTTTTTTACTGTAGCTACGATTGGTCGAGTGTCAGCTACGACTGGTCGAAGGTGGGCTACGACCAGTCGAAGACTCGCTACGACTAGTCGTAGGTTACGTAGTTTGTTCCGCGATTTTGCGCGAAACTGCGGATTTGAGTCCTTTCGCAACTGAGATGCGGAAGGGAAGTTTCCTAGACTATAAATAGGTGTTCCTAGGGTTTTCCTATGTAATAGTAATGTATGCTAAGGCTTCCTAAAGGGTTCTAGGGTTATCAAAGGGTGTAGCAAGGGTGAGATTCGAGGTTGTTCGAATCGGGTAAGTCCTTTTTCTTTGTAATTTCTATCTTCATAGTGGTGATCTGTCGCTTTGCGCAGTGGTTTTTTCCCGCAAGGGTTTTCCACGTTAAATCTGTGTGTTCTCTTGTGTGTGTGTGCTTGGTGCCATTGGATTACCATCCTAGATCTAGATCTGTGTGATTTCGCAGGCCAAAAACCCCAACAAGTGGTATCAGAGCAATCGGTTGGGGCACAAATCTGAATCTTAGGGATTAGTAATAATGGCGAGCGCTAGGTATGATATTGAGAAGTACTCAGGGAAAAATAATTTTGAGTTATGGAAGATCAAGATGATGAGTTCCTTAATCAAGCAAGGTGAAAATGGTGCTCTTGAGGAGCGGAAGTCCACTATGACTGATGGTGATTGGAATACTCTTGATAAGAAGGCATTATCATCGATCCGTTTATGTCTCACGGATGAGGTTCTCTACAACGTCATGAGGGAGAAAACTACGGCTAAGTTATGGGCGAAGTTAGAGGATGTTTATGCGAAGAAGTCCTCTGAAAATCGCCTACACTTGAAGCGGCAATGGTATAACTTCAAGATGGCAGAGGGTGGAGATCTGGAGGCTCACATCAGCAACTTTAATAAATTGGTTTGCAAATTGCTAGATATGGAGGAAGTGATGAAAGATGAAGAACAGGTATGTATGTTGCTGAATTCTCTCCCGGCGTCTTTTGAGGCATTCAAGGACACTATGTGCAGCACGAACAAAATCCTGAGTGTCGATACCGTTATCTCGGCTCTTCAAGGGAAGGCTATGAGACAACTAAACAGCGACATGAGGACGTCTTCTGATGCACTGTTTACAGTGGGTAGAAATTCTGGACAAGGTACAGGTTCTTCTGGTTCTAGATCCAAATCCAGGGGTAAGGGCAAAGGAAAGGTAAAGTGCTGGAATTGTGGGAAGGAAGGACATGTGAAGAGGGATTGTGAAAATCCTAAATCGAAGAGGGAAGATTCTGAGGCTTCATGCAGGGAGGCCAACACTGCCACGTCAGATGGATGTGATGGTGATGTTTTATCTGTGTCTACTATTAGGCGGCCATACGATGATCGTAAGGACGAGTGGATGCTAGACACAGGGGCATCTTTTCACATGACTCCTCATCGGAGTTGGTTCACCAGTTACAGGGAGTGCGATGGTGGACAGGTATTTATGGGCAATGATATTGCCTGTAATGTTGTGGCTGTTGGTACGGTACGCATCAGGATGTTTGATGGGGTGGAGCGCACCTTGACTGATGTCAGGCACGTTCTTGATTTGAAGCAGAATCTGATTTCTCTTGGTGTGCTTGAGGTAAAAGGATGCAAGTACATAGGTATTAATGGTGCTCTTAAGGTATCCAAGGGGGCACGGGTAGTCATGAAAGCGCAACGACTCGATCATGTTTACAGGTTGATCGGGAGCACTTCAAAAGGTGGAGCTACAGTGGATGTAGCGGATTCCACCTCTGCACGTGTGTGGCATGTTGGGCAGGGCCACATGAGCGGGCAGGACAGGAAGGCTAAGACGTGCGGACAGGGATACAGAGCAGGTGGAGCAACCACCTGTGAGAAGAATCACACGACATGATCGCAGGATATCGACGAGGTACATGGACGACTCCAATATCAAAGAAGATTCATCTTCTATTCAGATGGCTTTAGGTGAGCCTGGTATTGAAAAGGGGAAGGTGACTATGGGTGATGTGATGGATTCGTTGTACCAGACCGACATATGGGAGCGGGTGGAGCTTCCAGTGGGCCGGTGAACAGTTGGATGCAGGTGAATCTTCAGGAGGATATAACATAGATACAGGGTGAGGTTGGTAGCCAAGGGTTATGCTTAGAGAGAAGGGATCAGGCTTCTTAGAGATATTCGCACCAACAGTATAACAGGTGTATATTAGATCCGTGTTTGACGCTGGTTGGCCAACGTGATCTTGAGCTGGAAGGATGGATGTGGAGTCTGCACTTCTATAAGGGAAAGTGAAGAGCAGATCTACATGAAGCAACCAGAGCGGTTCGAAGTTAAAAGGGCTGAGAAAAGACTTTGCAGGAGGTCATGGTTCGACCTATTGCCTAGGCAGTGGTTTGATTCCTTCATGGTGGGACATTCAGGATGAAGGATCGGGGGGCTATAAAGATGGTTCTCGGTGTTGAGACTGAAAGAGGAGTAGGCTTTGGTAATCATAAGAGGAATGCCTTGTGTGTAGGTATGTGTAACGCCCCGAAAAAATCGAGGGTCGTGCATAAACTCGACTCCCGAGTTTCCGAGTGTCACTTATCATCAATTATAATTTTATGATTAATCCAGTTTAAATGCGCAGCCTGGAATTTCTTGGAGCATGAAACACAACCACAACTAGTCTACTGAAATGAAGAGATCAATATATACAGGTCCAAATGAAAATAAATGGGTCGCACAAGGCATTACCCAACAAAATCACAACAACATCATGTCCACAAGTAGAGTTGAGTCCGCTCGTCCTCCTCCTCGAGGCCCGCATCGCCAAGCTCCACGAATTCTGCATCACCTGCATCTACGAGCGAGTCTGGTTGGTGTTTTAAAACACCGTCCCAGAGTGGGAGTGAGTGATCAACTTAGTGGGTGCTATTAATCTCAAGTTACAGTAGGCATCAATTATAATACGAGTTTAATGAAAAGCAGGCAATCTCAAACACTTGGCTAATCTTATTAATATGCATGCATGCTGAATGATATGATGCATGCCCTCACCACAACGCTCCCTCAAGCGACCCCGTCTTACGATCGCGTATGTCAACACTCCCTCAGAGCGACCTCGACTTCCGAGTCACCACCCTAACTAATGAGATGCAATGCGATCGTGTTAGCCGAGTTTTTAGTTAAGTCCATTCATCCAGCAGGTTTGAGAATCTGATACACCCTACGTATCAATGTCCTAAACGGGTTGCGAGGCCAAAACTCCCAATGCGTGAGGCCGAGACCTCGCGGTCCGTGATCCCGTCGGGTTCCTCATCCCCGACTTCAAGCACATGAGGAGTGCCGAGAGAAAGGGATCGCTCGCGGTCACTACGGGGAGGCGCGGTACCCCAGCGTAGGCCGACAGCTCGGACACAGTGTCCCATTCCACCATGCCCGCTCACGAGGCAGTGGACCAGAAATCAAATGGTTATCGAGGGGCTACAACGGTTGTAGGGTGTTTCAGGTTCCAAACATATGTGAGCAAACAGGGTTAACATACAGGGTTAGTCAGATAGTAGGCTAGACCGCACGAGTCAAGCGAGCGTGAGACGAGTGACCTCGGGCACAGAGACCCATGTAGTCGAACTACAGCCACCCGAACACACCCGCCCAAATCATGGGTTTAGCCTCAAGACGGTCCTACCGACGGGGCCGCCTTCATTCTCCTTGTATTCTGACCAACCAAAGAGTTTGGATGGTGATTCATAACATGCCAACTAACAAGGTTATCATTTAGCATATACAATATCACACATTCATATTTTTCAACATAGAACTCATAATTCCTACCAAGTAAAGCTACAATGTGTAAAATTCAAGTGCATGTGTGTAGTGTGGGTGGATGAGGAAGTTAAGTACTTCCTACATCTCATAGAGCCAAATTGCATAAGGATTAGTAAGACATACATGCTAGGGCAACATCATGTGAAGAAAACCAAACATGACATAAACATGAGATCATCAATTCATATCAAATCATGTGAGAGATAAGAACAACATCATATGAGGAAATCAACATGACATACAATTCCATACAATTTCAACACCCAACAATTCCTAGAAATTTCCCTAGACTCTCCAAAGGCATCATCCAAACATACAAAATCATAAACTCGTGCTACAATTAGTGCTAGGCCACCTAAGAACAATAGTCCGCACCTTCGAATTCGTTGGAGGCTGGAAACGACCTAGAGATGAGGGTTTTGGAGGTTGGTCGATCGGAATCCCTAAAACAATTCAAACATGAGAGAAATCCATGCATTTTCTTCTTCAATACAAGGATTTCAAGAGAAAGGAGTGAGGGATCTTACCTAGATGGCCCACGGATGATTTTCGGTGGTTGTGGTGTAAGGTTTCCTCTTGGAGAAAGTGTAGGAGGTTGTGGGTTTGATCCTCTTGGGCCCCACCTTGATTGAGAGTCCACCTTGCTCACCACCACTCACACTACTCCCTTACTCTCTCCTTCCTTTCTTCTTTCTCCCCTTTCTCTCTTTTCTCTCCCACCCTTCTCTAGGGCAAAATCGTATGGGGAGAGGGGGTGCCCAAATAAGGCCTTTATATAGTGTCAGTTTTGGTGCAATTGGCCCCAAGTGTTGGGTCTTTACTATACTAACCCTATGGGAGAGTTTTTCTAGCCTATGGGGTGTACTAGTCGATATACACCATAGGATAGTTAGTCCTAATGATGATCTATGTTTGGACACAATCGGCCCGCCATTTCGACGCGCCGATCAACAGATATGATTAGAAGTCTGTTCAACGGTCACCGATGGTCGATCGGGGCCGCGATTATACGGATGTGAGCAGGAAAATATCCTTACTCCATGTGTGAAGTTTAGTCGTAAACCGACGGTTCAAAATCCTCAACTTTGCATAAGAGTGGACGACTCAAATCACTTAAGTTTCCACAATTTTCCAAACTAGCCTTCTAGGGCTCCCTATTGAAGTTGGGGTGGCCCTAACGCCCCCAGGCTACCAAATTCGGTGGGTAGGTGTCTTATGGCCCAATTAAGGCCTATGTAAAATTTGAGATCAAACGGATGAACGGATATATGATCTGAGTAAGTGTTTATGACCTTTAAGTGGCCCTGTGGGGCCCATTTCGGTGATTGGAATAGTTCTGGTGGCCCTCTGGCCATGAAATTTATAGGATAAGTGGTCCATGGCCCGATGAAGAGCCACACAAAATTTGAAAACAATCGGATATGGGGTTTGGTCGTACGAGTCAGATTTGCGATCAACGGTTACCGGGCTACGATCGGGTCTCAGATTTCGTGGACGGGTGTAGTAAAATACATTAGATCTTCTTCGTAAATTTGGAAGAAATACGACGGTTGAAAATTCCGGAGTCTCAGTTTCTTTTGTCAGTGCCAGATTTTAACTCAGGCATTGGTGGGGCGCATTGGGCAAGCGCCAGATGGTACTTCTGGGTGTCCACTGGGTCCGCAGTCCGCGATGGACCACAAGCCCAGCGAGATCTATGATTTTCTAAAGTTTTAGATTTTTCTGACCCTCCTCGGTTGCTGGGTGGCCCACACGGGCTGTTGTTAGGTGTAAACGGACTATCCGGCTTGACGGCCCGCACTTGTCCCATTATAACTAGACTGGTCCACCCCAGCCTAAACTAACATTGAGTGCTAATGGTCATGAAGTGATATTATAAGTTTAAAAAATAATAATAATAATAATAAATTTCAAGGATTTTTGGAAATCCAAAACAGTGAAAATCCGGGATGTTACAGTATGAATCCAGGATGTGATGGGCCAGGTAAAGCAAGAGAGCGTTCCCTACGCGTCTCTCCTCAAGTTTTCCTCTGGACATGTCTCAAAACAGATGAGGAAAAACAGGATATCTTATGAGCCTTATTCGAATGCGGTGGGCAGTGTATGCCATGGTCTGGTTTAGACCGGTTATTTCACAGGCTATTAGTGTTGTGAGCAAGTACCCCGGCAAGTAATATTGGGTAGCGGTGAGATGGTAAGAAGACTACGTCATTCTTTTGTAAAGACAGGAGCAAAGGTGGTTGGGCATGTGGATTTAGATCCGGCAGACATGATCAACAAGAAATTCCTGTAGAGAAGTTCAAGTTCTGTGAAACTTCTCTGGGCTCGGCGATGACGGAAAAGAAGGACAGAGTGTGATCTTGAGCTATGATGTGAAGCAGAGATAAGAGAAGAGGTCAATGAGCTACACGGTTGAAGATTGAAGACTTGGTGGAGATTGTTGAGAAAAGTCTTAAATCTGAAGGTTTTGAGGTCGTTCGACCGGTCGTGGGAAGCTTCGATTGGTCGTGGGAGATGCTCGACTGGTCGTAGGTTCGAGCCCTGACACGACTCAAAGTCTAACGAGTTTTTGCTGTTTTTTACTGTAGCTACGACTAGTCGAGGGTCAGCTACGACTGGTCGAAGGTGGGCTACGACTAGTCGAAGACTCGCTACGGCTAGTCGTAGGTTACGTAGTTTGTTCCGCGATTTTGCGCGAAACTGCGGATTTGAGTCCTTTCACAACTGAGATGCGGAAGGGAAGTTTCCTAAACTATAAATAGGTGTTCCTAGGATTTTCCTATGGAATGGTAATGTATGCTAAGGCTTCCTAAAGGGTTCTGGGGTTATCAAAGGGTGTAGCAAGGGTGAGATTCGAGGTTGTTCGAATCGGTTAAGTCCTTTCTCTTTGTAATTTCTATCTTCATAGTGGTGATCTGTCACTTTGTGCCGTGGTTTTTCCCGCAAGGGTTTTCCACGTTAAATCTGTGTGTTTTCTTGTGTGTGTGTGCTTGGTGCCATTGGATTACCATCCTAGATCTAGATCTGTGTGATTCCGCAGGCCAAAAACCCCAACACCCATCGCTTCCAATCCCTTGAACCAAACACGTCCCAGGTAAATTTGATCATATTAGGGTGGATTGAATGAGATTTAAAGGTAATGATGGTGTTGTCATTGGATTGTCTTAAGATCCATGGGATTGCTACATCCCGGGATCAGATCACCCCGTCTGTTTGGCACACCCGGCCAATCCAGGATTTAACTTCCAATCCCTTCCAATACCATCCAATCCCTTCCAATCCGCCCGGCCAAACGGGACCTTATAAACTTAACAACAAAAAATCCAACTTAATGAAGTAAACTCAGTCGAGACTCCACATGATGATTGGATCTTACACCTACGTATCATGCTGGTTGTGGCATGAAGAAGACTCATCAAGTCAAAACTCAAACTGACTCGATAAGAGTACTTGTGACTTGACTACGTAACTCACTGCTACTCTTTTATTATTATTATTATTATTTTTAAAATTTAATTTAATTTTATTTTAAAACACACCTAGATTGGCACTTAAACCTAAGACCTTATTGTTGAAATGTAATTTGTCTACCACTAAGCTATGGGTTGTAACCTAAATTGAGGCATGATCTTTTTTTTTTTTTTTTTGTTTGTTTGTACTTCATCTATGTATATCAATTTACACCCTCGTTGTTAAGAGACTCGATTGCATGTGCTAGATATATACCTGTGCCTAGGGCCATATGGGGCCTACAAAGATGTAGGAAACAAATCCACTCTATCCATTTGTTTTTAAAGACCACAATAGGTTGATGGGAATCTTAAAATCAGGTATATCCGAAACTCATGTGAGCCATATGACATGAAATAGTGGTGATTAAACTCCCAGGGGATAACAAAAGTTTTGTATCGGGATGATATATACTTGTTCCTACAGATTATGTGAGTGGTGATAAATGTTCCGTTGATTCCTATTGTATCGTGGTTTTTAAAAATAGATGGACGGAGTAGATTTGTCATGGACATCTCTATGGGACCCACACCCCCAACCATATGTAAATCTTTGTGCCAGGGCACGTGCAATCCAGTCTCATTTGGTAGACACATAAAAATGAATTGATCTTATTTTAATTAACAGAAATTGTGTAGTGAATATTTTGATTTTAACATATAATCACAATTAATGACATGAATTTATTACACATTGGATTCAAAATGTTTAATACATAATTATTGTTAACTAAAATGAGATCAATCTAATTTTAATAGTATGAAAAATAAGATCAGATTAGGTGAGACTTAGGACTCACACAAGACGTGCAGCTCACCTTGATGTTTGTATTCTGCATGGGAGATCATTTTAAGGCATTATCCAAAAAGCGAGGCAAGTAGGCCATACCAAACGAAACTATGGTAATTGGCCATTAATGGGCCACAAAAGTTTTGGATCAAGTTGATCATCACTGATTTCTATTGTATGGTCCACCTAAAAATTGAATCTGCTTCATTATTTATGTATTTATTTTTTTTGCACAATGCCCTAAAATGATATGGAAAAATGGAGAGATAGCTTGAATACAAAATAAATACATCAAAGTGGGCCCATGATAAGGGCCACACCATCTTAAAAGAGCCAGGGTCTCACTTAATCCACTCCCATGCCAAACGGGGCTTTAAAGTTTTATTGCCACATCATATACTACAAAATTTCTTATTTAAATATCTAATTGAGCCAAGTAAAGACTCTTTCAGGTTGACAAACCTAGCTAAATTGAATTTGCTTCATTTTTTGTATAATGCCCTAAAATGATATGGAAAAATGGATAGACAACGTGGATACAAAATAAATACATCAAAGTGGACCAACGATAAGGGCTCACCTAATCCACTCCCATGCGAATTGAAACGGGGCCTTGAAGTTTTATTGCCACATCATATCCAACAAATTTTCTTATTTAAATATCTTATTGAGTCAAGTAAAGACCCTTTCAGGTTGACAAACCTGGCTGAACATCAATTCGCGTTAACCATTCATGGTTTAAAACTATGGTTGGAGTCTATTTAATAAATAAATAAATACATAAATTCTTATTTTGTTTATTGGACGGTCATCCATTTACATGGTCACATCTTTTATAGGCACAAATGTACTTGAATTTATTGCCTACACATGTGTGATCACACGTGTCAACAAAGATTACCTACCGTTGAACCATCACCTCAAACTCAAATGCTAGCTAACTTTGGATGGATGGGATGCGAGATTACATGCTGATCCTGCCAGTACCAATGTAGCTGATGGTCAGTACTTTGTGAGCCTTACCATGATGTGTGTGATTTATCCAGGCCATTCATCTATTTTTCCAACTCATTTTAAGGAATGAGCCCGAATATTAAATATCAGGTAGACAACACCACAGGAAAACAGTGGTGATTGAGCACCCACCGTTAAAAACTTCCTATAATGTTTATTTGCCATCCAACTGCTGATTTGGTCACATAGACTTAGATGAAGGGAAAACACAAATATCAGCTTCATAGGAAACTTTTGTGGCCCATAGGCAGTTTTTAATGGTGGGTGTTCAATCATCACTGTCTCCTATGGTGTGGTCCACCTGAAATTTCAATCTGCCTCAATTTTTAGCTTATTACTTGAGAGCTGAAAAAAGAATGGATGGCATGGATAAAAACACATACAACATGTAGGGACCACAAAACACCACCGATAGCAATAGTTGGTACTGGCATGGTACTCACACATCCGGATGGATGTAACTTCCACCAAGAGAAAATTAGGACTGTGGACCCCACCTTTTAGCCAGCTGGTTTTATGAAAGAAGACAAACCTTCTTTTGCAACTTAGACCTCCACGTGTGGGGGACAGAATTTCTAGACGAAAATACCCCTCCTTTCACGGAAACGGATTGGGTACTCCCCTGCCACCACGCAATGGTGGATGTTCGGTGGTCTGTGAGCCCCGCCATGATGTATGCTTTTCATCCATGCCGTCCATATATTTTTCCCCATCATTTTATGGTATGAGACAAAAAATGAGGTATATGCAAATCTCAAGTGTACCACATTACAGGAAACAGTGTTGAATGAGCATCAACTATTAAAAACTTTTTGGGGGCCCACTGTGATGTTTGTGAGAAATCCTCCCCGTCTAAGTTCATTCATAGGGTCACAAAGACCTTGATGAAGAGGAAAAACAAATTTCATAATGATCCAAAACTTCTGTAACCCCTAAAAGGGTTCCAATGATAGACGTTCAATTCCCCACTGTATTTTACAGTGTGGTCCACTTGATAGTTAGATCTATCTATCTTATTTTTCGTCTCAAGCCTTAATATGAGCTCGCCAAATAGATGGACGGTTTGGATATAACACAGACATCATGATGGGACCCACAAAAGCAACGCAACATATTGTCGATATATATAAACAACATAGACTGCATCGATATATCGACAATATGTAAATATATCGACAAAATAAAGCATCGATATATAGACATATTGTCGATATATCGACATTACATGGAATTTTTTGGTTAAGTCGCTGGACAAATGAAGACTTAATTCGATATTATCGACCATATGTCGATATATCGACAAAATCAAGCATCGATATATCGACATATTGTTGATATATCGACGATACATGGAATTTTTTTTGTCCCGCCGATTTTCATGCTTGCCCCGCTGATATATCGATATATCGACATATTGTCGATATATCGACGTTACATGGAATTTTTTTTGTCCTGCCGATTTTCATGCTTGCCCCGCCGATATATCGATATATCAACATATTATCGATATATCGACATATTGTCGATATATCGACGTTACATGCGATTTTTTTTGCCCCGCCGATTTTCATGCTTGCCCCGCTGATATATCGATATATCGACATATTATCGATATATTGACATATTGTCGATATATCGACGTTACATGAGATTTTTTTTGCCCCACCGATTTTCATGCTTGCCCCGCCGATTTTCTAGTTTGTCCCACCGTTTTTCTAGTTTGCCCTGCCATTTTCTAGTTTGCCTCGCCGTTTTTCTGGTTTACCTCGCCGTTTTTCATGCTTGCCCCGCCGTTTTTCTTGCTTGCCCCGCCGATTTTCTAGTTTGCCCAGCCGTTTTTCATGCTTGCCCCGCCGATTTTCTAGTTTGCCCCGCCGTTTTTCATGCTTGCCCCGCTGATTTTTTAGTTTGCCCCGCCGTTTTTCATGCTAGCCCGGCCAATTTTCTAGTTTGCCCCGCCGAATTTCTAGTTTGTCGCGCCGTTTTTCTAGTTTGCCCCGCTGTTTTTGCCCCACCGTTTTCTAGTTTGCCCTACTGTTTTCTAGTTTGCCTCGCCGATTTTCTAGGCTACGGATATGGCTACGGTTATAATCCGTAGCTATAAATTCTTTTTTTTTTTTTTTTTTTAAAATTTTTTTTGCTGTTGTAATCCCACCGCCTTTTGTGGGTCCCATCATGAGGTCTGTGCTATATCCAAACCGTCCATCGATTTGGCGAGCTCATATTAAGCTTGAGGCGTAAAATAAGACAGATCTAACTATCAAGTGGTGGGCCCTACAAAATTTTTAACGGTGAAAATCAGTTTTCCGGCTGCTCTTTGTGGTGTGGTCCGTTTGATCTGGATATGATTTTTTTTTTTGGGATAATGCTCCGAAATGTTCTCTAAATATGGATGAACGTTGTGGATATAATAAATACATAGTTGTGGGGCCATGTAACTTTGATCTCTCTTGAGCCGTTCGTACAACTCTTGGCTGGAGGAGCGTCAGCGCTCGTCTTCGAAACGAGGGGTATTTTCGTCCTCAAATTCGCTCCCCGCACGTGGAGGTCTAAGTTGCAAAAGAAGGTTTGTCTTCTTTCATAAAACCAGCCGGCTAAAAGGTGGGGTCCACAGTCCTAATTTTCTCTTCCACCAACGGTACACCAGAGAACGGTCGCTCGTGGTAGATTTAAACGTTAGCTTTCCACAAAAATATAAATAAGTTGGTCGCTGTTGGTAGAGGTGTACACGAGTTAAGCTTGGCACACCTCGATTTGGCTCGGCTATTTGCTGACCCTAGCTTGAACTCAGCTCGGCTCAATCCTCGAGCCTGATAGGCCAGCTCAGCCCGGTTCAATCAGCAACTCGGGCCAGTTAAGCCGAGTTCAAGCCGAGTTCACATGTCCAGCATTTTCACAAACACATGGTCTGCACATTTAAAATCTCATTGTATATAAAACAACAGCAATATTTTTATAGGTATTTTATCAAACACCTAATAAGCAACATAAAAATCAAGAAAAAAAATGGTATTTGTTTCACATACATACCTTCCTTACCACCAGCCACACTTCATTGAGTCATTTCATCATATACTTCGTGAACAACAATTATATCAAAGTAATCAAGTCACTGAACCGGTTTGAACCGAGTTTGACTCGATTGAGTTGGGTTTGATCCGAGTTGAGTCAAGCTCGACAAATTTTTTCGAGCTCAAAAAATCAACTGGACTCGGCTCAAACTTAGTTTCGAACTGAGTCGAATCGAGCTTTTTCGAGTCAAGTCGAGCGAGCTAATCGAGTTAACTCTGCTTGTGTACAACCCTAACTATTGGTACTCAGTTTATTTTCTGTCATGTGCGGTGTGTGCAGGCATGTCATAATCGATATAGTGGCTCAATTCAAACCGAACAACTTAACCTCAAGCATCAAAATAAGCAAATATGTCAAACTCGACAATAAATGACCAAGATTTAAGGAGATCAATCACCTACTCAACCACTCGTAGAATATTTATAATGAACAGACGATAGTTAAAAGATACGGTTTTTCCTCTGAAGATGGGTTGCATCTTGACTTTCATAAGAAAAGACTTTTAGCATACTGGTGCAATAAAAAAAAAAAAAAAAAAAGATATTTACAAACTATTACTAAGAACAACTATAAAAACGCTTCCTCTAAAAAAATAAAATAATAATAATAAAAATTGCTTATACTGGATTAGGATTAATTTCGTTGCATAATCAGAGACTTGTACTACAATTAAGGATTACCGTTGTTGGATTATCGCTACTCTTGTGATAGGCTTACCTAAGGTAAATTGATAGATTTCATTTGGTTGATATAAAATTATGTGTTATGCTATTTATAAATTTCTTCTATAGTTATTCTTTAAATATTTTTCTTTTTTATTGGACAATTATAATACTTGAGACGTCACCATCTAAAACCTTCCTCTTTTATATATATATATATATATATATATATTCCGGACTATTCATCTTCTCTTGACCGTGTTTTGATTCTGGGTGCTCCTCGATCGTACATTACAGCTCGATCACACGTCACGCTTATGTCTTTTCAGCCATATTACTTTTAGCCCATTTGATGATATGTAGTATGAAATTGGTACCAGTTATAAGTACTCTACGAAAGTGCTTCAAATATCTTTAAAAATTCTTTAATACATTTCCTGTCTTTAGTATAATGTCACATGTTATTCCTCTATTGTTTTTTCTTACGACCTTCACAAAGATAAGGTACAATAGTCACAAGGCCATTCAAGCAGCCCAAAAAGTTTGACGAGCTTTCTACGGAGAGAAAATATTAACCACTTGAGTTTTCCCTTTAACTTAGGACCACTTGCTATTTTCTTTTAAGTTCTAACCCTTTCTTTGGTGGTCATAAATGAATGGTAATTAAGGATTAATTAATTTAAGCAGCCATCCATGATTCTATACACAGTTAATTACATGATCTGAATAGCTATACACCAGTGTAGAGAATGAGTCACCACCACCTTTTTAACAGTGCAAAATTAACATTAACATCGAAGTCCTACCTTTACCCACAAAGTCACTTCTCCACGTGGCGCTCTGTACCCCCTCATGCTTCTCAAGAAAGCAATATTGTAGTATTTTAGTATTTTCTCAACGAAGTTGGTTGGCGGTGATCCTGATACTGGTAAACGGTGGGATTTGATTCGGCACAACCAGTTGTTGGAGGTCTAGTCAAGTACGGATTTCTCCGTTAGTACGTGGCATAATAAAATTCAATTATATTAGGGCAGGACTAATGTGGTGGTAAAATCATATATGTGTCAATAACACGTGGCACAATTAAATCTTTCAACATCAAATCGAGGAAAATCTCCAATGTCCTTACATGTGTACTGTATACGACCGACAGCAATTGTTGTGCATGAGCACGACTTGGTTGTAACACAGGACTAGCGATGCAGATGCAACCTTAGTCATAGGGCCATCTCAATGCATGCATTCTTTATACACGCTGTATATCTATTTATCCATCTTAATTGAAGACATGGTTTCACAACTGAACTTTGATGTGGACCACAACACAAAAAAAAAAAAAAAATGATAAATCAATGCCCACTAGGGCCTGTTTGGCCGGCGGGATTGAACGGGATTAGGATGGATGAGATCAATTTTAAGGTAATGATGGTGATGCCAGTGAGATCCATGAGTTTGCTATATCCCTGGACAAGTTTACCAGGTTTGTTTGGCACGGTTGACAGATCCCGGGATTTTACCTTCCAATTCGTCTGTCCAAACACGGCCTAGGCCCGTTTGAACGGGATTAGGAGGGATGAGATCAATTTTAAGGTAACAATGGTGAGGTCAGTGAATTGGTTTAAGATCCATGAGTTTGCTATATCTCAGGACAAGTTTAATAGGTCTGTTTGGCATGTTTGGCATATCCCAGGATTTTACCTTCCAATCCCTTCCAATTCATCAGTCCAAACACGCCCTAGGCCCGATTGAATGGGATTAAGAGAGATAAGATCAATTTTAAGGTAATGATGGTGATGTCAGTGGATTGGTTTAAGATCCATAGGTTTGCTATATCCCGGGACAAGTTCATCGAGTCTGTTTGCCACGTTTGGCATATCTCGGGATTTTAGCTTCCAATCTGATGTAGAACGTGTCATAGATACGTTCTTAGCATGGTTGGGCCAAAAGAAGATGGACCGTAAATTGACCATAACTTTTGATCCGGGTATCGTTACGGGGAGCACAACCTATCAATCTTTACTGAAACGGGCCATCCGAGGTGAACCGACTCACATAGTGGGTCGCGTCTGTCCGTTTCGTCAGAAAACGCGCGCTTTCAGCTTAAAAACGAATTTTTAGGAAAATTTTACTATTTTTAGTAATTCCGAATTTTTAAAATATTTTTAGAGTTTTAGATTTTCTTTCCTTTTGAAAATAACTTTTAGTTATACTAGGACTCTTCTAGAGAAAGTTTATTTGCAATTTTTATTTTTAGAAATTAGACCTTAGAAGAGTTTTATTAGAATTAGGATTTTTATTAGAGTTAGAATTTTGCTATTTTTGGTAATTACGAATTTTAATTTTTTTTTCTTTATTAATGGTGTAAGGAGACACATTAGAGGATAATCAATTATGAATTAAGCTATTTCGAATTTATTTAGAATTTATTTTATTTTCTACTCTCTTTTCTCGTGGATTCGAGAAGTCTCTGTGAGGAGTCCAGAGAAGTTCCGTGGATTCGGAATAGTTATCCTCTGAGGAAGACGGTGCTCGACCTCACGTCCTCCCCTGCGTCAGTTTGGTATCAAAGCGAGGTTTCTCTCGGGTCGATAGATTCTAACGACGGGTCGGGCAACAATCCCATGGGCGGTGCTCCAGGGAATTTACCTTTAACGGCGATAACGATTTTGAAAGTAGCGCAACAAGAGAATCGGCAAGCCATGCAAAGGCTGCAGGCTTCCATCGACAGCATAGCGGATCTCTTGGCGGAAAACCTAAGGCAACTCCGTGTTTATGGTGGTGATCCACCACCAGCAATTGCTGGAATTCATAATTATACTGATCGTAGGGCGATGCTATCAATGAACCACAGGATGATTCAAGAATTTAAGATGAAAGTCGATCTTCCTAATTTTAATGGCCAACTCTACTTCCAAGACTTTCTCGATTGGTTGCTTGAGGTCGAACGTTTCTTCGACTACATGAACATTGTAGAAGAGAAGAAAGTTAAACTCGTGGCCTACAAGTTGACGGGCAGAGCTTCAGATTGGTGGGAACAACTTCAACTCGAGCGAACGAGACAGATGAAAGCACCAATTTGCACGTGGTCGCGGATGAAGAAGTTATTGTGCATGCGATTCCTCCCTCGAGATTACGATCAGGTATTATTCTAATAAAACCAAAATTATTATCAGGATAGTCGATCAGTAAAAGGTTATGCAGAAAAATCCTATTATTGGTCCGTGAGAAACGACTTCATCAAAACAGAGTTGCAACAGACCACAGGATTCATCAGTGGCGAATATGTGACCTCTATAGGAATGGAGAACCAACCCAACACTTCTAAAGTGGAGGAACAATATCTCATCACTGAACAGGCCTTTGTTAAACAATATGAGAAAACGGGAAATATATATCCATTAGTTGAAAAGAAAAAATATGTGGAGCCTGTGAATATCTTAGAGAATTTGGAACCAGTATCGCAGGAGTTCAAGAGGGTTGTGCTCGATGAACTCCCTAATAAATTACCTCCCATACGAGATATACAAAATCACGTTGATCCCATCTCAGGGGCAAGTCAAGCCTAATTGTCCACATTATCAGAAAAAATATGAGATCTTGAAGGCAGATGTGAAGGAACTAATCGATATTAGTCAAATCAAGGAAAGCATGAGTGCATATATTGTGTCAACTCAAGAGCTTAATGCCAAGTACAAAAAAAGAGCTAATGAACATCGACATCAGAAGTTATCTCAGACTCATGTGCCAAGTCTCTTGCGTAACTCGAGGACGAGTTTTTTTCAAGTGGAGGAGTCTGATGTAGAACGTGTCATAGATACGTTCGTAGCATGGTTGGGCCAAAAGAAGATGGACCGTAAATTGACCATAACTTTTGATCCGGGTATCGTTACGGGGAGCACAACCTATCAATCTTTACTGAAACGGGCCATCCGAGGTGAACCGACCCACACAATGGGTCGCGTCTGTCCGTTTCGTCAGAAAACGCGCGCTTTCAGCTCAAAAACGAATTTTTAGGAAAATTTTACTATTTTTAGTAATTCCGAATTTTTAAAATATTTTAAAGTTTTAGATTTTCTTTCCTTTTGAAAATAACTTTTAGTTATACTAAGACTCTTCTAGAGAAAGTTTATTTGCAATTTTTTTTTTTAGAAATTAGACCTTAGAAGAGTTTTATTAGAATTAGGATTTTTATTAGAGTTAGAATTTTGTTATTTTTGGTAATTACGAATTTTAATTTTTTTCTTCTTTATTAATGGTGTAAGGAGACACATTAGAGGATAATCAATTATGAATTAAGCTATTTCGAATTTATTTAGAATTTATTTATATTTTCTACTCTCTTTTCTCGTGGATTCGAGAAGTCTCTGTGAGGAGTCCAGAGAAGTTCCGTGGATTCGGAATAGTTATCCTCTGAGGAAGACGGTGCTTGACCTCACGTCCTCCCCTGCGTCACAATCCCTTCCCATCCGTCCGTTTATCCAAACACCCCCTAAATTAGATCAAAACCGATCAAATGGCACAGTTTGGTCCAATTCGGAAGTGCACCAGTTTTGGATTTCAAAAATCAAAGAACCAGTTAGATCAAGTTGGTTGTTTGTTTGTTGGGTTTTAGTCCTTGCCTTAGTGATTAACTCTCTGAAAGAGTTTCAACACGAGGTCTTGGGTTCAAAACCGGGTGTGTGTAAGGAGAAAAAAAAAAAGAGTCGGTTCAATGTTTTGGGTTCGGTAACTGGACCAAAGAACTGAACTTTGGATATGAACTTGGAGCTGGACCCCTTGGTCAATAAATATTTAAATTTATTATTATTTTTTAAAAACATAAAAGTAAAAAAAAAAAAGTCTAATCTTTCTCTCTGTTTCTCAAGAACTGTATAATTGGATTGGATTATAAAAAAAAAAAAAAAAAAACCACACAATTGGACTAGATTGCAAAAAGCCCATAACCGGTTCGATTATAGGGTCCAAACGGTCCAGTTTCGGTTAATCTAGCTTTCTTGGAACTGTTGGGAATGATTTGGTTTTGGTTTTACCCCATAACTGGATTGAACTGAACCGTGCACTATTAAAAACTTCTTATAGATCCATGTAATGTTTATTAACCATCTAGTTTGTTGAAAAGCTTAAAGAGGCCTGGATGAAAGGAAAACTAATAATAATAAATAAAACAAATATCAGGGCTTTTTTTTTTTCCCTTCTTCAGGTTAGCTTGTTAGTACACAACCTACGGTCAGTACACACTCCACTGTTAGCCACCCCCACTATGGAATCGATACCAAGGCCTATGAATCAGGGTATAAACAAATATCAGGTTGATACAAAACTTTTGTGGCCTACAAAAGTTTTTAATGGTCAATATTCCCCATTTTTTTTGGTGTGGTCCACCTGAAAATTTTAACTACTCTATTTTTTAGACCATCCTCTAAAATTAGTCGGAAGAATAGATGGACGGCATGGATATAAAAGTCATGCGTCGAGATGGCCCTACAGTCAGGATCACGTCCACTTCAATGGTCCTGGGCGCAGCCAAGTCAGACTCTTTATGCATCCAGCTGATACATGTGGGGCCTTGGATGATTTATCAAAGCCATTAATATAATTGTCCCTATCATGGATGAATCATACTAAAATATCATTCAAATAGAAATATTCTGGTTACGCATTTTTTTTCTCTTTGATTGTCCACCTATTTTTTTTTTCTTAATTTTGGATTTGCATGCCAACGAGTAGTTACTTAATTAGGAGGTTTTTGGGCATGGTCCATTTATGATTGAAGTCATCAAATGAACGGCCTAGACAAACCAACCATCAACGTACACGTATAAATCGAAAGCACGATAGAAAAATTTTCCTATTTGTCCCTGGCACTAATGATAGATTAATTGCAAGAGCTTTCTAAAGCTCACACGTGTGTACAATAAAGCTCTTGTAAATGCCACACGTATTAGCATGGCACATAGGTGTGAGATCCAATCCATCCAATATTAGATTAGCCTTCAAAAAGTTTTCTTACAAATAAATCTGGTCCACTTAATATGTGGGCATTAATATTGGAATTAGATGGATAGGTTAGAAAGCTTTTACCCTTAAAAAAAAAAATTATTTTTACAAACTGTGGCCAACCTGACGAGTGGATCAACCTAATTCGTGGCCTATGACATCAATGAAGTGTTGCCCTTGTGATGGAAGGACCGGATTATGCCCTATTGACACATGTGTGGCGTGTAAATGAGCCATATGACGTGCACCCTACGAGCTCAAAGCTCAGTTATCAAATAGCCCCGTTTGTTAAATCTGAAGTGTAAAGACTGAATCTGAAATCTGAATCCGAAATCTTAAGCTTGAATCTGAAATCTGAAGTCAAAAATCTTATTTGATAATTATAGCTGAAGTTTGAAAATTAAGTACTAAATTTGAAACAACCTGCTTGCTAAGAAATATCTTAGATGTTTGAATATGTTAATTTAACACATTTATCCCTTTCTCCAGTTTGAAAATGTTTTACATTATAAAGAAATTATTTTTTATTAAATGAAAATAAAATCATTATATTTAATACAAATAAACTAAATTACTTAATAAAAAAATTAAAATATCATTATTCATAAGGCCCTTAATTCCTCTTAGCGGGGAAATTGTCACTATGTGTCATGTAGCGTTGAGCACCAGTAGCAATAAAACCTTCAATTAAGGCCCACCTTGATGTATATGTGACCCTAAAAAGGGTTTCAATGGTAGATATTCAATTCCCCATTAGCTTTTTGCAGTATGGTCCACTTGATGGTTCGATGTCTTACTTTTCATCTCAAGCCTTAATATAAGCTCACCGAATGGATGGACAGTTTAGATATAACACATACTTCATGATGGGACCATAGAACTTGTTGACGTCAATACAACAACTATACATCATAGTGTGATGTACGACAGCCAATCCGCATTCTACTTGGCACGGATTGGCCACTGATTGGTTGAATAGCGAGATTCGCAACCTAAGTGACGTCACCAAGTTAGGTGAGCTCACTGTGATGTATCTGGCCCCACTATAATGTATGTGCTTTATCTACACCTTTCATCTATTTGGAGATTTAATTTTAGGGCATGAGTTAAATAATGAGGCAGATATAAATATGTAGTTGACCCCACCACAAAAAACAGTAGGGAGATTGATGCATGCCTACCATTGATACCTTCCTAATGCTCACCATGGTTTTTATTTCAAATCCAACCTGTTCACAAGTTAACATAGACATGAAAGAAGGGAAAAAACAAGTTAACATAGACATGAAAGAAGGGAAAAAACAAATATCAGCTTGATCAAAAACTTTTGGGCCTATTAAAGTTTTTAATGGTGGATGTCACCCTCCCCACTGTTTTTTGTGGTGAGGTCCACCAGAGCTTTGGATTTAATTCATTCTTTGGTTTTTTTTTTTTTTTTTTTTTTTTTACCTAAAATTATATTCCCAAATGGATGGACAGCGTGGATACAAAACAAACATCATGATGGGGCCCACATAACTTGGTGACGTCACTTCAGTAGCAAGTCTCCCTACTTAACCTCTCAGAATCCAATCTGCGTCCGCGGAAACAGATTGGCTACTTGGCTGGTGGTCGGTGCTATGTGGGCCCCACTATGATGTATGTGTTTCATCCATGCTGTCCATCTATGCTTCTAGATCATTTTATTACATGAGACCAAAAATGAGGTATATCTCAATCTCAAGTGGAGCACATCACAAAAAACAATGTTGAATGAACTTTGACCATTAAAAACATTTTGGGGGCATAAAAGTTTTGGATCAAGCTGATTTTTGTTTTTTCCCTTCATCTGGGCCTGTATGACTTAATCAACATATTGGATGTCAAATAAACAGTACAGTGGGCCCTAGGTGGATTTTAATGGTGGATATCCAGTCACTATTGTTTTCTTGTGGTGTGGTCCACATGAGATTTATATCCCTCTCATTTTTGGAAGAAAGCCCTAAATTGATCTTTAAAAATGGATGAATGGAATGGATGAAACACATACATCATGGTGGGGTCCACAAAGCACCGACCACCAGCCACGGCGCTGGTGGCAGGGGGAGTAGCCAATCTGTTTCCACACGTATCTGCACCAGCTATATAGCTGGACGTGGATTGCGTCCCACCCTCGCCCGGATGGTAATCCGTTTGGGCAGGGCTCTGTTGGACCCACCGAGATATAAGTGTGTTATCCACGTCGTTCATTACTTTTCTCAGTCCATTTTAATTTTTTATCATGAAATTTAGGCAGTTCATTTTATTTTTTTATCATGAAAATTAGGCAGCTCCACAGCTCTAGTGGACCACACCAAAGGAAGCTGCAATGATAATGACACCCAATGTTGAAACCAGTGATAATTTTCGATGGTGTGGTCCACTTGAGTTTTACATGTACTTCATTTTTTGGGCTCATGCTCTAGAATGATTTGAAAAAGTTGATGGACTGTGAGGATCAAACACATAAATTATGAAGGGGGGATAAAGAAGTTTCACAGTTTAAAAGTTAATTTTGTATTGCGCAAACAATTTAAAAGAAAAAAAATTGTAAAATGGTAATTTTGGAAGCAAAAATTTTTGTTTAATGAAAAATTCATGGAGCGCATTCCACGTTCACCATTAAGCCAGACTCCTATCACAGAAAGAATTCAGTGAAAAATAGCTTAGCGCATTCCTTTTGCATTAACAACGCATTAACAAACACCACTAAACAGGCCCTTAGATAGTAACTAATTTGAGATAGGTAAGTTTGGTTTAACATCAATTATAAGTAACTTTTTTACTTAAAGTTAATTACTATAAGGCCTGCTTGGATAACATCAAATAAGTTACTTTTTCCTACTTACAATAGTATTTTTTTTTTATTTTTTTATTTTTTTATTTTTATTATTATTTTTTTTTGTTTTACACACGCACACACACCCCCACACACTCACGCTGGTGGAATTTCACCACCTATGGGTACTCGAACCTTTGACCGGGAGTTGAAACTCCTGAGAGTCTACCACCCAAGCAAAAGTAAGGACCTTCCTACTTACAATAGTTGATAAGTAACTTATTTGAGATAAGTAAGTTTGACATATGATCAATTATCACTTCGGTTTAATAAGTATAAATCAAGATAAGGTACTTTAGACATAAATAACTTATAATCCAAACACCCCCTTAATTTCTTCATCTTAATAAGTAGAAAGCAGGGTAACCTACTTACGAGGCATAAGCAACTTTAAAGGCCATTTTGGAAGCATGGATTTGGAACCCCTGGATTTGAAATCCTCTTATTGTGTTTGGCACCCTAGATTTATAATCAACTTTAATCCTAAAGTAATGCATAGTATATCTATATGGGTTTGAATTTAATTACTAAATCAACTTTAATATCTCTAATCAGTAAACGTATATAATGTTTGACCCAATGGTTGTAATAAGCCTGCTAAAATATATGTTTTGTGCAAAAATGATGAAATTCCAAGTCTTGGATGGGTCATATGCACAAGATCATGTCTGAGTGACTAATCAACAATTTTTAAGCGTTGATTTACATGGACAATGTTTAGACGATGTTGATCATTGTATTAAAGTAATTATAGTGATGCAATTGGTAATCTAATTATTTTGGGATATCATTAGTGGGCCATGTGTCCTATAGATTAATAGTTTAGTGACACACATGTTACACATGCATGCAACTCTTGGAAAGATTTTGAATGTAATCCAAAGCTTTCACGGTGGATTTCAAACACCTGTTTGAGAGGATTTCAAACCCCTAGGAATGAAACCCTCCAATTACTTTTGAAAACCCCTCAACTCCCCCCAAATCCATGGTGCCAAATGACCCCTAAGTAACTTATGTTCCAAACACTATGAAAATGTTTCAGTAATTAATAGCTTATTCTACAACATTGTGTGGTGTACTTTCTAATACTTTGTTAATTAACTTAGATGCTATGGTTCATGTTTTTAAATTCATGTAAGAATGCGTTTCAACCTGAAGCCTAAACAAAGCTGATCAAACTACCAATGATTTATTTCAAGCATGGTACAATATTTATATTTACCAAATACATTTTATATTTCTATTTCTAAACTTGATATGTAAGATTATATTTTTGAATTTGGTATAATAGATTCAATAATTTAAATATGTATATTGTGATGGTATTGGTGATATGTGTGGACTACATTCAACTCATTCAAAATGTGAGCTCCTTTATGATTTATTTTTATTCCAAAAATTAGCTTGATCCAAAATACTGATGGGTCACATTACCGAAAACATCTAGGATCGAACACCCACTGTTCAATTAAATCTTTTATTTAGCGCGTAAGGCCCTCCGAGTTTTGTATATTTCATCCAATCCCTTCACATTCTGAGCCCTGCCATGATTACTAGGCACTCAAAATAAACCATTCCAAGACTTAGACGGGCCACGCCACTTGATTTTATAGGTTTAATATGCATGGTTTTAATATAGTGTGGCCCACCTGAGTTTAGGTTGTTTTGATTTTTTTTTTTTTTCTTAAAGCAGAAAATGAGGATGATTGCATGATGGATAGATCAAATGAAATTGGGCTACGTACGCTGCTTTGTAGAGTAAGATTATTTTAGAAATGTCGTGGAGAATCTGGTCCCTTGCTACAAACTAGAAGCTGTTAATGCAAGCAGCTTTCTTGAGATTTTCTTTGTTCCCTCAGTATCATCCATATCTGTGTTACCTTACGAACGGGTTGGATGACGGGCCCACATCCCTGTGGGCCCTACGAAGGTTTTATCTTTGAATGGTGGATATCATTATCCTCCTTATTTCCTGTGGCCTGCTCCACTCGAGCATACAATCTGCCTCTTTTTTTTTGGGTTGTAGCTTAAAATGAGATGGTAAAACGGATGTATGGCATGGATCAGACACATACTTCACGGTGGGACCGACATGTTTTACACATACTTCTTTTCGTATCTCATACGTAAAGAAGTACTACGATTTCCTGTGATTTCCAGTCAACCCATGAAACATCAAATATTATATGGCTAGGATCTTCAAATATGAAAGGATAGGCCATCCATGTTGATGCCATCACATCAACGGTTTTGATCACTGCTCCTTTAGGAACGATCACTGAATAATTATACACCGACTACAGGGAAATTAAATTGGGGCCAAGTGGTACCCACCAAGTAGACAAGCTCTATTGGTGACTCATCCAACTAAACATGAAATAATCTCAAGGCAATTTACACCCTCCACATGGCTAATTACCAGGTTGTGTATGGAGCATAACCCACGATGAGCAGATAATAGCAGCCACATGAATTTTCCAGTCAAAAATGGATTCCAGTCAAAATTGGACCACCAACTATTTTACTTTTATGCATCTGTTCAAGGAGGCATGATTGCGGGTAAGGCCACTGTGGTGTATGTCTGCATCACACGGAGAGTTGCCCAACCATGAAAGTTAGACATCCTAAAAAGTAGACCAATCCACCCCTGTGGGTCACTATGCTCACGCTAACGGTGGATTGGAAATGTTCACAGATGTGATTAAAAAGAGGTTATATTTGATTGGAGTTGCCACTAGCCAATATAATTAATTTGATTCTATGGTCAACTAAACCCTATAGAAATGTTTGAATAGAGAATTTGATGATTCTTTGCTCTAAGATGACTCCTTGATTTGCGGCTAAAGATTCCGAGTAAGGAATCATGGTTACGAGGAGGGAAAAATATTAGGCACCCATTCTGTCCATACAAATGTACATCTCTACTTCACTATATCTCTCGAACTTTTGACGATTAGGATTAATTCTTACACACTAATGATGCAAGGAGTGTATGTAATGTTGTGTCGAATGCAACACCTATGTCAAGTTGTAGTTTTGGCTAGATAAATCCGCTTTGACTGCCTACCTACTGTACTTGTACTAATCGATTAGAGTTTCTGATGGGCAAGATCCAAATATGTCAAAGAGCTACAGAGCATACACTCGAATTGATTAAGTGCTTAGTGCTATGCAATGCAATGCTAACGGATGAGATAAGTAAGGGGTTGAGAAGGGAATAACTGTTGCACAATGTCAATGCTAGGATCAAACAAAGCTTATTGAAGATTGGATGGCCGGATAGACAGAAGTGTCATAGGGATTGGATTGAGAAGCTTGGATCAAGGCTCAGATGGCTCAGGTGGCTAAAGTTTTGGGTTAGACCGGGTTGACCTGGGTTAGGCTCTCTTCTGCTACTCTTTCCTTTCCTTGATAGATGGATGGAATTGATGGGCTAAGGGTTTAAGGATTTCTTTGGCTCTTGGTCCATTAGATTCGATAGTTGGTTCAGGATTAAAGGGGTTCTTGGTTCTACTGGATGATCGAAATATGAAGGGAATGACGCTATTTATAACCTCCCAACCCGATTTTTTTAGTAAATCTCAACAAGTTAAAAAAAGTCTTGGATGGTCAGAATTTGAGATTACCACATGACGAGATCTCAAGAATTATAATGGAGGATAAATTGGTAAATATGGGTCAATGAGGGGGTATCAGATTCAGTTCACAGTGGCACATGATTGGTGGTTGCAAAGGGGAGATAACCCGCATGTATAGGGCTCCTGCCAACAGGAGACCTGCCATGTGGGTGACGGCTCCTAAGGAGCAGATAGTGCCAAGTGGGGTCTCATGCTTTGGCAGGGAGGCTCTACAATTATATGTGTGGACATATGTTAGAGGTACAATTGAAGCAATAATTTGACCAGCTAACGTATAAATGAATCCCTCACCATGAGGTACTAGTGTATGAGCGTTAATACAATGCGGTCACCTACTTGAGTACAGTATTGTAAAAGATGATGGTTATTTAATTTTATTATGTATAAAATTCATGAAAAGTATAACATTCGAGCATATTTACGATTCCAATATTACATTCATGTCATCTTTACGATTCCAATATTTGTATTAGGAAAAAATGTATAATAAAAAACTCATAAGTAAGTCCAGACTGTTGTAATTAAACACTGTGTTAGAGGAATGTTCGGTTTATTGTAGCAATTTTTTTATTAAATCGTGGATGTGAATGGTTGAAATTTAATCACGACTTGAAATTCGGAGTCAGGTCTGGCCAACTTGGGCATCGAATTTTGTAGCATGACAGTACAAATGGGAGAGAGGTCAGATTTGTATTTGTATTTCTCTTTTTCTAGTGTAAAAGAAAGTTCTATTGCTACCATGTGGAGTAGGCATATTATCGAATTACGTAAATATTTGTGCCTCTTGTTTCTTGTTTTGGTTTGGCTTTTAAAATTTTTTTTTGATAATTTTCTTTTGTGTTTTGGCTTTGATTATATTAATAAAGTGTGATCGTTTTTTCATAACAATTAAAATATATTCTCTTGATCTAAAATTGATTTTTTAAATGCACTTAGGAAATGGACCATTGCAAATATCTTTAAACCAACGATTCTTTTGTACAATGGTGGCTTACTTGATGATTGGACCAGGCCGACCAACGGGTTGGGCCATACCAAGCCATTCATCATTGGCCACACATTGGCCTAGACTTTAAGCCTATGCTTGGCCCTCTAACGATGTTTAGGGCCTAAGGGCGGAGGTTCATGCTGTTTGGAATGGGTGAGGTGTAACGCCATGAAAATCGGCACCCGAGTACAGAGATCTTAGTCCCGAGTTCCAAGTGTGAACCAAATGAAACTGCACGTGTGACCTCGTTCAAATTTACATTCATTTCACACCCGAGCAATCAGAGTACCACAATTCAAATTAGCGAATCCAAAGCGAGGTAGAGATTACAGAAATTAATAAATATAGGGCTAACAATCAAAGTACTATTAAAAAGTGGTGTCCACCCAAATGTGAATTATACAAGCCACAATATACATACCTAAGACGATTAAAGTGTAAAGTTTTCGATTTTCGTTCAATCCTCCAAAACATAATGACGGTGACACAAGACGATCTAAGCCTACCCATCTGATGTTTCACTAGTACCTGCATCAATAATATTGCTTGGTTGGTATTTTAAACACCGTTTCAAGTGGGAATGAGTAGCTAACTCAATGATTCCATTAGTTTTAAGTTACACATATTATTAACTCAATTATTGTAGTTAATAATAAATAAGAGTCAAGCATTTCCTAAATACTCTCATTAAAATGAGATTATAGAATAATACATGCACCTTACAATCCAACACTCCCTCACAAGCAACTTCAACTCTTATTTCACAAATGCCAACACTCCCTCATCAAGCGACTTTAACGCCAAATCGCAACATCCTATTCTAGTACAATGTGATTGATGTATATGATTAGTCAAGTGATTATTAATTCCAATTCATACAACAAATTGGTGAAATTAGGATACCGATGTTATATTACAAGTATTTATTCGAATAACGTAGCTCGTTGCGGCATGTAACAGCTCCTCACCAATGTCCCTTTATCCAAATTTAGGTATTACCCATTAATCTAAAAAATCAATAATTCCAAAGGTACGGCATGATACCTAAAGGTATGAGAATCAACTTGGCGCGTGTCGTCACCCAAACACTAAGCATGATTACTCAGTTTTTAGATGCGAGCTTCTCACATAAAATTAAATCACAACAAATAAAAATGGCTCGTCACCCAATTCCATTCACGCCCGAGTCGTTCAAATGGTACTCTGGCACGGAACCATTGGCCAGGTAATTTGATAGGGGCCATTCGAACACTGATTTATTACCTCTATTAGTGCTCACTGGTCACTATGGGGAGACTCGTTATCCTAGCATAAGCCGACAGCTCGAACACAGTGTGTCATACCAACATGCCTGGCTCATGAGTCTTGGTGGGATCGTACCACTAATAGTTATGAGTAGACTCATCTAATGAAAACAGGGGTATCCTAGATTAAATTCAATGTTATCACGCATCATAATTTTAAGCGGTTGGTCGACTTTTAGACTGGTTTGGTCGACTTGGGGCACTCCAGCTTAACTGACATTGGGTGCGAGCGTCCCACATAGTCCAGCTACTATCGGTCGTCCATGTTCGACCCGGGTCGATTGAACAAGTCAAGAGCGGGCGGCTTAAATCGGGCCACCCCTTATTTCAGGCCATTAGCTGATTTTCTCGACATTATCAATAACCGAAGTATCACTACAGTTTAACAGTTTGTAATATCGTCATAGCACATAATCAACAACATAACCACTCAAGCATTTCGTCAAACACATGAGTACCAATAGAACTGCATGTCTATTTATATATCATATTGAGCATGTGTGCAGCATTAGAATTGCACTTCTACCTAGGCATTCCCTTAAGCATGTAAGCATCAATGAAGAGATACATCAAATCAATCAGGCATTTTATCAAACATGTGAACCTCAATAGACAGTTAACGATACATGTTGTAATTAAACTCAAAATATAAACATGCAATGAATCAATATAAGCATTCACTATAAATGATCATTAACCGGACCCTCAGAGGTCGATAAAAGGTAACCTAGGGATAATGGTCCGCACCTTTGTAATGATTTGCCCGACTTAAAGAGCTCCTAGGATTAGGAATTTAGGGAAAATAATTTCTATACCAATTTAGAAGTAATTAGGTAAGATTCATGCAATTTAATTTAGAAAAACCTACATTGGAAAGTTAGTTTCGTTTCTTACCTCTCGATCGCGAGTGGTATGAATTCAGGGGAGGAGAACGGTCGAGGCTAAGGATTAATCGAAGGGAACTTATTAAGAACACTCTAAGATCTCCCTCCTCTTTCTTTCTCTCTTTTCTTTATCTCTTTATCTCTTTCTTTTCTAGGATAAATTTGCGTAGGGAGAGGGGGTGTGAAATAAAATGGTATTTATAGTGCCAAATGTTACACAAATGACTCCAATGACTCTTTATTCACTATACAAACCCTAGAGGGGGTTGTTTCCAACCAATGAGACCTGTTAGGAGGTGTATGGGTCAATCTAAGTCATGGGATAAGTGTCCCAATAGACGATCTATATTTGGACACGACCATTTGATAATCGGATGTGTCGATGAACCAGGAAGGCTCTAACTTAGATTGACGGTCATCGATGATTAATCGAGGCTGTGGCTATATGGATATGTGTGGGGAATGTCTTTGGTCGGCACCCCGACTTTGGTCGTGAATTAGTAGTCCAAAAGTTACAACTTTGTGAAAGAACAAATGGACTAGTTTCACTTAAATTTTAGATTTTTATATATAAGGTATTTGCACAACCCAAGAACTCGCCTTGCAAGTCCAAGTTGAATGATTCGATACCCAATCTTAGTTCGATGTCTCATGATGGATATTAAGCCCACAAAAATGAACATATTTCTATAACCTCGAGTTTAGTGGCCCATTAACGAGCGATTTAGAGCTTGTTCACATAATCAAGGTATTTCTTGAATGAATTAAGTAACGAGATTTCTTTTGTGCCATGATTAAGGTTTTGATTAGCTTTGGCCTATTCGCAACTAGCAAAAACGACGATTCGGTTATAATCACCCTAAGTCGTTGGTTCTTGGGCTAAAAGGATAAGTGGGTCAGTTATGTTTGTTAATTAAGATCTGACGCTTACTTGTCTCGGCTTTTGGTAGTTTTTTATTTAGATGTGGTTGTCTTGATTATTCAGTGATAGGTTGGTTAGATTTGAACCCTATGTGAACAAATCCTGAGGTTAAACTCGATGTTTAATTGATAGGACAGATTTGTCGGCTTCTTACGATTGATTAATCGGATTTGTGTGGTTCTTTACCAGTACCACCCGCGTTTAGGCTCACTTTGAACATCAATGGTCAATAAGTGACAACGTAGACTAGTCATATCGAAAATTTTTAAAGAATTTTGAAAATCCAAAATATAAAAAATCCAAGACATTACATGAGGCCACCGGTGCATACCAACTTGATGAATATCATGCATGCTTGTTGCATGGAATGAGAGCATCCTCGAGGCCCATGTGTCATTGCTTCTAGCAATTGTAGAATTGCTTATGTGAAAAAGTGCATAGTTGATATGTTGGAAACCGCAAAAACACTGAAAGACGAATCAAGCAAAGTACATGCAATTGCATAACCAAGTCCAAACAGGAACAATCCAAATTTTATGTGGAAAAACCCTTACAAGAATAAACTACGGCACAAAGCGACGAGTACTAATGCGCTATGAAAGCAAAAAATTACAAGAGATAGGGTCTTACCGATTTGAACAAGCCTCGAATCTCTTTTCACAAACCCTATGTAGGCCCTTGAACTCTTAGTAATGATTTAGGAAGCCCTAATATACCTCTCTCACTCCCAAATCTTGATTACACTTATTTTATATAGTGTTGCAAGTGAAATAGGAAATAACTTACGCAATTACATAATTTTGTGCACATCTTCGATGAGACCTTTGATGGCATCGACATCTTATCGAGGATCTGTCGATGGTATCGAACTCCTTTGATGCCATCGAGTAGCAACACCATAATATTCCAGCTACCAACATAGATTTTTTGAATTTTCTCAATGAGATCGAGCATCTATTGATGGCATGCATCGCCATCTGCTCGATGGCATCAAGTGGTCTATTAATGGCATCAATACGCCCCTGTTATGGATAAATTTAAGACATCATCAACGTGATAAACATACATAAGACAAACAATTTCCCCACAAAGGTTTCAATGACAAGCTTTGAATCCTCACGGTTTCCCATGGTGTGGCCCACTTAAGTCTTAAATCTACCAACCACAATGCTGCAGGTGGGGGATATAGGAATGTCACATCCCCACGCATTTGCAAACTGCACATTTGCCATCATGACACATAGGTCTGAGATCCAATCCATTAATTAGAAAGGCATCAATATATTAATGCAATATCCTAAGAATTAGGTTATCTACTGATCAGGTAGGCTACAGTTGGCAAAACAAATGCATAGCTCTAAAATACTTGGCTGAAGTTTTCTAACCCATCCAGCTGTTTCCAATATTGGGGCCCACCTTGTGACCAAAACCAAATTAATTTCAAGGAAACTATGGTCAAACCTACTAGTACGGATTTGGTCTTTGACCTACGTGCCACAATGGCACATGTGTGTGGATGTGTATGATCTATACGTGTGATATTAACAAACTTTCCAATAAGAAAGATCTTCAATTTTACCATTGCGCATTTGGTAAGTTTCTAGAAGACGAAATACTGACCACAGGAAACAGGAGGCTAGGCTGCGTGGAAAAAAAAAAAAAACACACACACAATTTTGGAAAATTGATTAATTAATTTGTGAACCAAACACAATAAAATATTAAAAAGCAATTTTCAAAATCAAAACTGTAAATAAATAAATAAATCATTAAATAAAAAAAAAAAAACCCTTCTTTAACAAAGATTGAGAGAGGCAATGAGGTGTGAAATGACCGAAATACTCTCATCTATTTTTTCCTGAAAGTGGACTCATGCATTGTGGGCTCATGTGACTTGACTTGTGTATGATATCCAACCTTTCCATCAGATACACCTACAAAGATGATCAGACAAACTAAAAACCAGACTAATCTGATATTAAGGTGGGCCCCAGGTAAATTTAGAGGTTTTTGGTTGTGTATAAAATTTGTTTTTGACTGATTATCCGGTTGATAATTGGATTACCTTTATTTTTCGTTCTTCTGATCATCATTAAGATGACATGTTAGAAAGGTTGGCTGTCATTTCTATAATTTTCCTTGCTAGACTTTTCTAAGAAATATTTTCTAGAATACATCCTAACATAATAAGATAAGCCGCGACTTTAGCTTTCAAGTCTTATTCATCTTTCAAAGATCTAAACGGGTAATGTGGCATGTTTTACTTTGACAGGATGGATGGACATAAAATAGAAAATCTTAATTGGAATACAATAATCTCATATTCTTATTCTAAAAATACATAGCTAATATAATCTTTATATAATCGAAGGGTTGAAATATTTAATATAAAAGATTTTTGCAGATCTTCCATCTAAGGGAAGCCGTCGTCATAGACCACTCGAGTCATCTTAAAAGAAGAAAAATCCATCTATTAGAGTCACGAGATGTCTTATTGCAATACGTAAGAATGTATTTTAGCGAACCTCTTTGGAATTTAAGTAAGATAAAGCGAGTTCAAGAAAGTCAAAATTCACATGGAATACTGTGCTAAAAATCACATTTTCTCATTTAAAAATACTATTTTTTTCTTTTTCCAAATTCCCTCTTCTTAAAGAATATCCATTCCTACGATTAATGATTTTCCAAACACATTTTCCTGTAATTTTTTCTATTACAAAAAGTGGAAAATGAGGGTGTTTGAGTTAAAAAAATGGGTGTAAATACTGTATAAAGAACCTCCCACGAGAAATGCCATTCACATGAGAACAAAAATTATCAAAAATTGTCAAAAAGAGGTGTTTAAAATATGAGAAAAACTTTAATACTCTGGCAGCCGGATAAATGATACACATGAACTTAGAAATTGAATACATGGCTTGAAATTAAAACTAAACCATTCAAATTATGTGTAATAGCTTAGATGTTTCATGTACCGGAAGTCACATTCATGTGATTATTTTTCTCGTAGACTGGTTAACATTTATTAGACGGTTTTAAATGAAAATAATCCAACGGTCTTATTTCATGCCCAAATCAGAGGTTAATGTTTCAACCTATCTGATTTTTGGAATGTAACTTACCGACTTTTTTTCACAATTTAATGGTTGGATTTTGAGCTAATATATTCCACCGTATACCATCTCTAAGTGCTCGTGTATCAAGCGTCATGCACAACCAGAGTATCAAATAATTCCCCTTAAAATATCAACCAGAAAAGTCAAAGTTCCACAAAATAATAGTCAAACGTCACGCTCCTTTTGAATTTCCTATCTTACCCCTTCATCCATTTTACATCACTCCAACGTCACAGGTTTTCTAATTCCACACGCACGTGGGAACTATTTCATATGCAGACACACGTGTCTAGTGTGAAAGATTGGATCTTTCCGTCGAGTGGTTTACGCTGTTCAGATCTTCTAGCCTAAAAAATAGCCATTTCACACTTTAGGTGGACCACTATAAAACCAATGGACGATATAAAAAAATGTTCCGTACGTTAGTTAACTTCCGACCTGAGCATTCCAACTGCTTATTTTAAAGGCAAAGGGCTGAGAATTGTTTATTTCCGACCAGATTGAAAGCTCAGATTTTACTACTTAGCACGTGTGCATTCATATGGTGGTCATGCTCCACACGCGTGTGGAATAAGCAAACCTCTTTTTCACCACCCCTCTAGATTTTCACACGTAACAATCCAACGACAACAACAATGATGATGATGTGAGGTCTCAACTCCAAACGGTTGTACCACAAGTTATAGTACGTCTGATGGTTAACTTTCACGTTATTAAGTGCATTTGACATCCAACCCTTCCAATATGGTGGCCCTACCATGAAGACCATCCAATGAAAAATTCAGCCCTATATACTCATAAAATGGGCCACACCATATAAAAATGTATATCCATTGATAAATAGCAAAACACAAATGTGGTCCACTCAATAAGTTTCTGGTACTAGGTTTTCCAAAAGATGATTCTCATGATGAGGCCAACCTATTGGACGGATTAGATTCTGTATAAACATGAAAGGTTAAAAGCTATATTCTGATTGGACTATATCTTTCGATCCAACCGACTGCACTTAAACCTTCTCAATAATAATAATAATAATAATAATAATAATAATAATAATAATAATTAGTATTTTCGAGTTCATGTATACTCGAAATTGTTTGGGGTCCACCTTGATGTGCATGTGGCATATGAAATGTGGACCCTATGATGTGTATGTGTCCATATGAAATGTGTATCTGGTGAGTCTCCTCCATAAAATAGGATGCTTCAAAAATAAGCAGCATCCAGAACTCATTGTGACCAGGGCGGAACTGTGCCTAAACTTCCAAAATCAGTTAGGCCCACCTGAGTTTTGGAATGGCTTAAAATCTGGTCAGGTCCTCACGGAGGTCGGGTGCATACAGTGAATGGATTAGATTTTTGAACCACACGATGGTGGGCTCCACACGTGTCCATCCATTATAAACTATATCCTGTGGTGTGGTCCACCTAAGTCGATAAGGCTGTTTTTAGGGTTTTGGAGCCTAGAAGGGAGGAGCATAACTATTTGACGTATTGGATGTCTGAAACACATCAGGGTGGGCCACGTGGTAGCATCAACTGCATGTGATAGGTTCTCTCTTTATCTACCTGCTTACATGTGTGTACAGATGTAGGTATACGTATACATGTATGTTTGATATAATACTTGGGCGAAGTACATGGTCCATGCGCATGCACTAGGACTCTACGTGATACACACGTGACTAAACTTTTAAACTGTCTTAATCCCAATATTAGTTCAATTGATGGATCCCAACCTTTAATTTATGTCCATTCATTTGTGGAATTAGGATCATTTATGACCTCTCATCCTGACCATCCATTATACGGTGAGTTAGGACATCCAGGTATTGTTTTTCCTATTTATTTTGTTTATGGTACTCCATCTAAAGTGGGGCCCACGCAACTTTTTTTCATTCTGTTTATGGTCCATCTAAAGTGGGGACCACACAACTTAATTTATTTAATTTTTACAAAGCTCGTCTGGAAGAAGCGAAAACAAGAATTCTATAAAGACCCCCTCCTATCTTCACAACCCAAGAAATCATATCGCATGTGCTTTGACCCTTAAGCAACAATCTTCACCTTGACGCCTTCAGAGTCTTATCATATGTGGGACTCTAACATCTATAGCTTGAAGGAAACATATGAGAGATAGGAAAGATTGAGAAAATGAGTTCTTTGGACAAGCAAGAAGGAGAGGTGGTGCTTCCCGGATTCAGATTCCATCCGACCGACGAAGAGCTCGTCGACTTCTATCTACGACGGAAGGTGGAGAAGAGGCCCATCAGCTTAGAACTCATCAAACAGATAGATATCTATAAATATGACCCATGGGATCTTCCTAGTAAGTTTTAGCGATTTTCGCTAGGTACTTTCTTTTTTTCTTTTTTCTTTTTTCATATGTGAATCAATGTCTTCGTTGTCGTCACCGTTCATCTTACTAAAACCATCATCACCATATTCATCTCAAGATTTGAAGTATTTAGTGGTGATGATCATTATGAGATGATCATGATCTTAATGGTTGATTTTCAAGCATTTTATGAATATTAGTTTCATGGTTTTATTAATCTTGGACCATCTTAGTTGCACTCTTACTAGATTTTGTTTATAAGAAAGTATATATTTTCTCTACATCTTAAAAACCAGACCAGATTTGGTTCAGACAGGTTCGACCCAGGTTTGAACCCTAACCATAAGGCTAACAATAGATTAATAGTAAATTCTTTCTATTCTTGTTATTTTATTAAGTAGATTTTTAGGTCGAAATGGGCGAACTGCTCACAAAAATGAGTTAGGTCAGGTCCTGCTATTAAAACATTGATTGTAGAAAATCTGAAATATTAAATAACAACCCGTCATATGATCAGATGCCCCAAATATCAAATATGTGAAATCTTCTACCACTCGGAGCTGCTTATGGAGATTGAGTTCTCTATTAGCAACTAATAAAAACGTTTTTCAATTGTGCAGGGAGTTTGTACATGTGGGACCCATGATTGGGTGATTCAGACCATTAAGCTCTTGGAACCATCATGCATGGGCCATGCGTCAATCAAACATAGCTAACATTTTAATTGTTAGCATGCAAATGCATATACATGGTTAGAAGAAAGATATTAACAATCTACATTCAGTGAAAAAAGCCAAAGATTGGATGGCTAGGACTTCAAATTTGGGAGATTTTGAGGTCATGGTTCATCCATTAGTGGGCCATAACACAACCATGGCCCTACATGGGCGAAGTTCATGCACAACAAGGAAGTTCCCTACTATCCACTAATAGAGAACTCAGCCTCTTATTATTATTGTTCTATGAAAAATAATTTAATTCCAACGGCTAATATCTAATTAAGTTAGTTATCACATGGCAAAGGTGTACATCCAGACTGTTCAATGATTGCAAGTCGAACTGATCAGATGATCTTAACCATTGATTTTACACACTAATTTTAAACGATTGGTTTGATGGTAAAAACTGAATGGTTATGACGCAATATCTATCCAGTCTAAAAACTCAACAACTCGACTCGAAACTCAGCTAAGTCAACCTGATAAAAGTTCTAGAGTAGAGTCAGTATGAACACTTTCTCGTGAAATTGACTCATTACCTGCCGGCAGGGCTTCTTGATTAAGCTCTTTGACTGGTCCACCTAACTTTTTAGAAATAAAAAATAAAAACATTTAACTTTTTTTTAAATAAAAGTTTAAAAAGTTAGCCAATTACAAACTCATGGAATCAGACATCAATATCTGATATACCATGTTTTAGGGGATTATGTAGAGCTAGTTAAAAGGCCAGCTCTTCCATAGGTCCTTATAAAATAAGGTTGTTTTATAAGTAATGGGTGGGGTCCAACTGGGTGTGTATATGGCATCCAAACTGTCCACAGGGGTTGTCCCACTGTGTAATTGGATGCTTCAATACTTAGGCCTGGTTGATCATAATGTGGCCCACCATATAAATTTGGAGATTTTGTATATTCTTTATTTTATGTGGTGTGGTTTATTGCTCATGTACGTGTCATGCAACATGTGCATTACGTTAGCCCTAATAATGATAATGATTATTAGGTAGGCCATTTAATTTATTTAAAAGAAAAATGAAAAATCAACTAAGAATGTCCAAATTCACATGGTAGCTAGCTTGATAGTTAGATTGGCCTGATTTTTGGGGTGTCCCACCTTCATGATGGAGCAACTATGCTAGAAAGTCAGATGCCATCAACACAACTCATGGGTTTCACATAAAATATTTATAGAGTACGCTTATTCTACACGGAATTGTAGAGGAACCATATGTTAAATATTTAAATATTTTTATGTAATTATTAAATAGGGAATTGAGTCAAATGATCACTCATTCATTATAAAAGTCCCTGTAGCATTTTCCTCAGGACCAAACATAGTTGTAATTACGTCTTACAACATACGTTGGGTGATCTGGTTAAGAGGTGGACCATTATGGATAGGTTATGATAAAGAAAAAGAACACAATTTTTAGATGATCAGAACCGATAAAAAATAAAATAAAATAAAATAGACGGTTGAAAACAAAAGTGGCCAATGGCTAAAATTCAACCCAATGATGAGGATGATAAAATTTGTCTACTACTAATCCTAGGTGGGGCCCACTTCTTGACCAATTCCAATTGTACATTATCCTAAGAATCCAATGAGAACAACTTTGAGAGATTCTCGGGTCCACTAGAATAACAACAGCACCACCAATAATATTGAATTTCTGGTTTGTTACAAGTAGGGAATTTCCTTGTTTGGTACCTAATCTATACATGTGGCTATCCAAGCCATTGATCTAATGGCCTCCATCATGAATGAACCATATCCAAATAATCTACTAAATTAGAAGATCCTAACCATCAAATCTTGTCTTTCTCTCTTAACTGTGGAATGTCAGCGCATTTTTACTTGCCCAATGCCAACATTGAAAAAGTTAGAGTTGATCAAATGAAGAGACTTTTAAAGCATCATTGATCCCGAAGGAATCATCAGATCAATGGATTGGATAAACCAAACATGGCTTCCACATGTACAGATCAGTACCAAAAAAGGAAGTTTCCACCTCCAATAATAATGATGATGATAACGATAATGTTGCCAGAAATTTTCAATATGTGCACATAACCCTAGGTATTCAGTATCAGTAATGGTGGCCGTAATGACCATAATAATTACTGTTATGATATAGATCGTAATGGCCATTATGGGTTATAAATCTTTTTTTTTTTTTTTTTTTCCTTTTCTAACTATACTGGCCCGCGGTTACGGTCCATAACCAGCAATGGTTCCATCTTTACATAACAGCCATTAGGTAACCTTTTTTTAATATTTTGACTTAACCTGATAGAATCACATTATCTCTTGTAATTAAATGATGGTTGGCGGGAATCTTGCAAGCATTCCAAAATGCAAATTTTCAAATAACCATTTAGCAATGTATGTCAAGAATAAAGATTCTTGCTCACCAATATTGGATGGTGCGAAGATGTGATGTTGCGTAGATGTGAGCACCACTCTCATAAGAACAATGACGATGATGATAATGGCGATGACGATGGCCAACGAGACATCATCATCTATACAGTTATTATTTTCTCAAATATTTTATCTTCTCTTTAAATAAATAGTAAGATATTCCAAACAAGCCAGCATCCATCATCCAACCACCAACAACGACGATGCTCAAAAATTCATATCGATATCATCATCACCAACATCATATCCTTGTCCCAACTATATCATCATCATCATCACCACCACCATTAGAGTTCAGTTTTCCATTGTCATGAACCGAGGTCACAGGCATGTGTCACCCAAATGGGGTCCATATTCAAAGTTGGTTGGATGATAAAAACCATCCATGCTTTCTATAATATTGCATCAGACGGGACACAAGAAGAAACTTACCTTGAATGGGTGATTGTGATTATTTGATTTGTGTTGCTTAATTTGAACCATTGAAAATACATTCTCAATGGTTCATATTCAACTCAATAAATTGACGGACGATCATTTTCCGCGTGATTATCAGATCATATGCCATTCAAAATACCGTTGAGAAGATGGACGCTTCTGATTATCCAACCATATCTACAAGTGGGCCCCATCTGTCAATACTTTTTGCTATTATAAAATCTTCTTTGAATGGTTCCACATGGTCTATGATGTTAAAAAGTGGACCCCACGTGATGAATGGCTCTTCTTTTATTTTATTTTAGAGGTGAGCAATGTGGGAGGCAAGGAGAAGGAGTGGTACTTCTATTGCCTAAGAGGGAGAAAGTACAGGAACAGCATCAGGCCCAACAGGGTCACAGGGTCTGGATTTTGGAAGGCCACAGGCATTGATAGGCCTATCTATTCTCCTGGAGAAAAATCTAATGACTGTATTGGGCTGAAGAAATCTCTAGTTTATTACAGAGGAAGCGCTGGAAAAGGCACCAAAACTGATTGGATGATGCATGAATTTCGCCTTCCCAGTACTGCTGCCAAAAACGCCAACATTCTCAATGCCAAGAACACTCAAGAAGCTGTAAGATTTCTCTCTTTTTCTCATTGTACATACACCATACATACATATATACATACATGGATACATAAATACATATATACATGCATAGAAATGCGTGAATAGATACATATATAGATACATGCATATGTGTATACATACATAATTAAATACATAGGTCCATTCATACATGCAAGTGTGTGGATGTACCAATGCTGTGAGACACGGGTGGCATTAATGGGAAACGCTTGGGAGAAATGACTTCACGTGCGTGAAATCCATGCCATCCATCACCTACAGCACTCCTTTTTGGGCCAGATACAAAATTCAGGATGATTCAAAACGCAAGTCGGTCACCCAAAAAAAAATTATATTTAAAACCTTTGAATTAACATGGTATGGCCCACCTGAGTTTTTGAATGGGTCACCCAAAAAAAATTATATTTAAAACCTTTGAATTCACATGGTATGGCCCACCTGAGTTTTTGAATATTGTGATTTTTGGGTAACTCTTTCATCCTAGTCCCAATGAGGCACATTGGATGAATGGATTGGATGGCATATAAACACTATTATGGGTTACTAATTAGGGTATGCATTCCATCCCAACTATTTCTTGTCGCGTGGCCTACCTAAGTTTTGGACATGACGGACGAGGTAGATCATATGAAAGATACATCCACATGGCTCTATATTTGTGAAAGTAACGCAGGTAGTTTGACGCAGGGATGAATGTGATGAGGATAAATACTCCAAATCCACGGAGCTTCTCTGGACTCCTTACAGAGACTTCTCGAATCCACGAGGAAAGAAAACAGAAAATAGAAATAAATTCTAATAAATTCGAAATTGATTAATTGATTCATAAAAACGAGTTCACAACCCTTTATATAGGGATACCAAGCAATGTGAAAGAAATCAGAATCAAACTACAACTAAAACTCCTAGAATTCGCGACTTACTATAAATAGTAAACTTACTATTTATAGACGGTCGTGATGTCTACTAGTGCGTAAGGTTTTCGGCCAAAAATAGTAAGTGTCCTATTTGGCTTCACCAAACCGTTCTCCTAATTATTCTAAGCTCTTTTCACGTTGGGCGCAACTCCTAAAGCCCAACGGATGAAGAGTTATAATCAAACTAAGGCTTACTATTTATAGTAAAAATGAAATTAAAACAGGAAACGACCGTCGATCCAGGGGTTTCTCGTAATTCCGAGAGTCGCAACCCAGCATAGCAGGGTTGGTTGGCTAAAGTAGCTCGTTCTACCCCAAAATCATATATTTTACGTCAGCTAACTCATTCCGGATTGCGAGATACGCCCAATCTAAGGTCCGACGGTCCGGATCACTTCTGTCGTCGACCGGGCCTTTTCTGATCCATCTTGGCCATGAAACTGTCCGCGACCCGCTCTACATCATAGTCCTAATGCTCAGTGGCAATTAGCTCGATAAGGTTGGATAGAGGGGTATTGATGTGGACTGTTTTGTGAAACCCAATAAACAGTAAGATCGAATTCTAAATCTAGATTATGAAACACATGCACATGCAATTATATGAAACAAATAATGACAAAACTAAGGTGGAGATCAAGCAAGTACCTTAAGCCATGATGATCCAATGATACAAGGTATTTTTATGGACACTTGGGCTTGATGATGAACGGTTTTGATCATTGGTTCATCCCTCCAAGGTGTAGACACCTTTAAGGTATGTTTGGTTTTCAAATTACAATTAGAAATGATTATAAAAATGGGTAATGATAACTTACTCCAGTAATTATATGGTGACATCATCTAGATTTGACTGCAATGAATACATTTTGCCATTGTTTGTTTGCTCAATAATCATTGTAAAATTGGTGCTTTTATAATATAAAAGGATAATGATTATAATTTTCTTTATATATTTATTACAAATATATTTAACTCTGAACTTCTGTACCTTAATTCTCTCTTAAACAAAGACCTTGAAATGATAATAATGGTTCATTTACAATATGAAATATAAATTGGCACTTATTTCAGTATTACGTATCTATTTATGATTTAAATTTTTTATTTTTATTTTTCTATTTTTTATTTTAGGAAAAAGAATAGATGTAATAATAAATATATATTTGTAACTTACAATTTTTTAAAATAATAATATTACAATTTTTAACTTACAATTTTTTTAAAATAATAATAATACACCATATATGTTTATAATGCATGTTTTTATTCATCTCATTGTTAGAACTCATTCATATGGTTGTTTTGTTCTGTGGGCCAACATGAATGGACAATCCAGATGAACCAATCCAATTAGGTTGAAACCAACGGCTGATATGAGTTCATCAGTTGCACACACAAAACCTATTCTTTCATGAATGATATTTCAAAGTAGTGAAATTATCTCATTTTCTTCTTATTGGGGTGGCAGGAGGTTTGGACTATTTGTCGGATTTTCCAGAGAACGGTTTCTTACAGGAAATATACTCCGTCGGATTGGATTGGACCGTCGATCAAACAGCACCCAACTGATTCTAGCTCCAAAACATGCAGCGTTGAGTCTGATGACGGAGATAGGTACAAGTATTTTGATGCCTCCGCGATCCAACGGTTTGAAAAGAAGCCTGTTATTGACCACATTGAAACAAAGGACCAGATCTTTTCAGGCCAGTTGAGTTCCATGGCCCAGTCAACCGTCACAAAGCATTTTATCCGGGCTTTCCAACTTCAAACACCAATGAATTCTTTAAAGAAGCGAGCTGGGATGAGCTGGGAGCGATGGTGGGGTATCCGATCGATACGGATATTTTTAGCTGTAGATACTCTTTATAGAGAGGTCCACTTGGATTCGTCGCGCAATGAATCAAGCTTCGTTCATCACCATCTTCACGTTACACAGTTTGCGAGTCCAGATCGATCCTATGACAGGATCTACTATAGATGGACTTTGAAATGATCCACGTTCAAAGATGAAATCCATTAACCAATGTCCAGGATCATCCAATGGTGTTGGTTTTCCTAGAGTGGACAATCTGTTACACTGAAACAAGATGAATGGTCTGGATTCACCCAATATACTACCATGTTTAAATCTAGTGGCGATGAACCAAGACTGGTTCAACTTGCGACGAACCAGAAAGCTAGCCAATTGAGTATTGTATAACAAATACGTAGGTATTGGTTCGCCCCCCGGTACTGTGATTACATGCATACAATAATACAAGAGAGAGATTAATAAAGATATTTTTATTGAATATTTGTACTTCGTATAGAAATTTTTGAACGGTTCTTTATAATTCTCCTAAGTGTCTGCAATTGGTTTTGTTGGGGAAAAATATGACAAGTCCGATAAATCGGCTTACATAAGAATGAAATGGTCTAGACTCACTAGGCGCCGAGCCTGACCGAGGCCCACATATCCAATGCCATATGGCGAGACCTGTAAGGAGGTCGAAGCTCCTTAAGAGTCCCTTAGGGGATTCCCAGGGGCCAATCTATGCCGACTCATTACATGGGTCGGCCATCATTCAGGCATAAGCCTACCTAGCTTTGGCCCAACCTCAATCCAACTTACCTTTTAAGTCGGCCAATAGGGCAGCCATCGACCAACAATATGACTGCATCTGACTAAGAGTCAGATGAATAATAGCGAAAGATAATCGACCAGTGACTAAGAACATCATCGATCCAGGGTCGGTCGGCCAATGGCTTGTCGAGCCACTTATTCTCAGCTAGAGGCTTATCATCAGATGTCGTCCTGAGCTGAGCCGCAAATCAGTCAAAGAGTCGGTCCATATTAAATATCTTCCTCTGAGATCTTCGGGAGATAATTTCCAATCCCGAGAATCCAGGAAATGAGGATCTCAGGATAATCCAAGATCATGATCTATCCCATTTAGGGAAGACCTCGAAATTACACGAGATCGCTTCTCTTGTATAAAGAGCAACGCCGAAAGGTGAAAGGTACACACACATTCTCACCTCTAAGCTATTATCATACTCTTAAACCCAGAATCCAAGTCTGATTTAGGCATTGGAGGGTCCCCTAAATAAGTCAGGGTCTTCTTTGTCCTCTCCTTGCGCAGGTGTCCGAGTAGCGGAAAGGAAGTGAGCAAAAAATAGCATCAACGGTTTGGCGCCATCTTTGGAAATCGACATTGTAAGTCGTTTTCGCTCTACCAAGGACACTGCACAACCTGCCATGGCGAGAGGGAAAAAGAAAGTTCCAACCCCTACTGAGGTGACTCCGATTGCAACACTTCCAGCAGCCGGTTAAGCCCTGCGACCCGCGAACCAGCTAGCACGACCGAAGACTTGTCAGGGCTCTCCAGCCCGCCAAGCAACCTCCGGTTCGACTAGGCGTACTCAATGGAACCGGGGAAATGGCCGGCGTGATGCTTGGGAAAAAGACATCGGATCCGACCTGGATTATATGAGGCAGATGTTGGAATAGATGCAATCTCGAGAAGCACAGGAACCTGATTGAAGGGAAGGACGGTCGACTGGCGTTCGCCAATCCGACCTACAGCCTTTTGCCCCACGATCATTTCCTCAGCCGAGTCAATGTTAGGACCCGGCCGAGCCGGCCCCGACTCATGTTTCGGGGACTGTCCCTTTGCCCGCTTCCAACCTTCGCCATGAGATAGATCGGAGGAGGCACAACCAACCCCTGGCTGAGGGAACTCCGGAGAGCGAGGAACCTTGGAAGATTGAAATTCAAAACCTACAGAAACAGATTGTGGATATGAAGCAAAATCAGTCGGTCAACCCTTCCGAAAAAGAGGAGACAGAATCCCCATTTGTAGCTGACGTACTGCGAGCTCGGTTACCAAAAAGGTTCCGCCTGCCGCAGATTGCGCTATAATCGGAAAGGCCGACCCAACTGAGCATGTAGAATCCTTCCGGACCTACATGGAGTTGCATGATGCCTCATATGCAGTCATGTGTCGAGCTTTTTCACTTACTCTATCCGACGCTGCCAGGCTTTGGTTAAAATAATTAAAACCGAAGTCCATCAGTTCGTTTGTCGAACTCAGCAATGTGTTCGTTACGAACTTTATTGGGGGAAAGAAGAAACTTAAAGCGCTGGCGCATCTGAACAACATAGTTCAGAAAGAAGGGAAACTCCTTAAGGACTACATCAGATGCTTCAATCTCGAAGCCCTTCAAGTCTGAAAGCACTCGGATGAAACGACCCTAAACACCATCATGCAAGGGCTAAGAGATAAGCCCTTTCTCTTCTCGTTGGACAAGAACCCCCCATCTACATTGGCCGAGTTCATGAACCAGTCACAGAAATACGCCAACGCGGAGGAATCTACGATCCTGCGAGAGGCGGCCCAAAACAAAAATGCCTCAACAAAAGAATCGACGAAGAAGGAGACCGACTCGACCAACAAAAAACGGAAAGATGATCGGCCTAGGGACGAAATCAGGTCGGGTAAGCGACCCGACAACAAGTTCATGACGTACGCCCCACTCAATAAGCCTCAGGAGCAAGTCTTGATGGAAATAAATGGCGAGACCTTCGTCAACTGGCCGAACAAACTGCGAGGCAATCCCAATCGGTGAAACAGGAACAAGTATTGTCATTTCCATCGTGATCAGGGACACAATACGAGTGATTGCTACAACCTGAAGCAGGAAATTGAAAGGCTCATCCAATAAGGTCATCTCGGTGAGCACGTGCATCAAGGGGCCGACAGAACCGTGACTGCGGAAGAATGCCCGAATAATAACCGACTAACAAAGGAAATCCGAACCATCGTCGGTAGTCACAAAGGCAGAGGCGGCTCGAACAACGCTCGAAAAACCCATATGAGGAGCATTAGTCGGCCTGATTCCGAGATCATGATTCTGGCTCGGCCCTCGAAGGAGAGAAAGCTGGAAAATATAATGTGACATTCACCGAAGAGGATGCTCGAGGTATCCACCACCCGCACGACAACGCTTTAGTCATTACTGTCATTATAGCAAACCGCAAGGTTTTCAAGGTCCTCGTCGACACAGGCTCGTCTGCAGATGTGTTATTCACCCAAGCTTTCGATAAGATGAGCATCGAACGGTCGGCACTACGGCCAGTGAGAACTCCTTTGATCAGTTTCTCGAGTGGACAAGTTCTCCCTGAGGGAACCATTCAGCTCCCCCTCACTGCCAAGGACGCGCCACATCAAGCGACGATCATGATCGACTTCCTCATAGTTGTCTAATCTTTAGTCTACAACGCAATTCTCGGCCGACCCTCGTTATGCCTTCTTCAAGCCATAGTCTCCACATACCACCTCTTCATGAAGTTCTTGACCGAATCGAGAGTCGGGATCGTCAAAGGGGATCAGCACGACGCTCGACGATGTTATGCCATAGCATTGAAAGCTCCATCTAAAGTGGCGACGATCGAGTCCCTGGACCCTCGTGACGAATCTCCCAAGCGTGGTTAGCTGATCGAAGAGCTTATCCAAGTCCCGCTTGATGAATCCGACCCATCCAAGACAGTGCAGGTAGGGTCGTCTTTGACATCTCCACTAAAGGACAAACTTGTCGCTCTGCTGCGACGATACTCCGATGTTTTTGCATGGTCTCAGGAAGACATGCCCGGCATCGACTCATCAGTAATCACTCATTGCCTCAATATCGATCCGACTTACAAGCCGGTCCGACAGAAGAGGCGTGCTCTCGGCCCTGAAAGATATGCCATAATAGAGGAAGAAGTGAGCAAACTTCTAACAACTAAGTTTGTCGAGGAGGTGTACTATCCAGATTGGATAGCCAACATCGTCCTGGTCTAAAAAGCCAACGGGAAGTGACCGGTCTGTTGGTCGACAAAAGTCTACCCAAAAGACAGTTTTCCTCTTCCTAGGATCGATCAGTTGGTCGACAGCACCGTGGCGCACGACTTACTTAGTTTTATGGACGCTTATTCAGGCTATAACCAAATTATAATGCATTCGAGTGATAAATTAAAAACCACATTTCTCACTGACAAATGCCTTTATTGTTACCGAGTAATGCCTTTGGGTTGAAGAATGCCGAAGCGACCTACCAAATGTTGGTTAACAAGATGTTCGACAGCTAGATAGGGTGGACAATGGAAGTGAATATCAACGATATGCTCGTCAAGAGCATCCGAGCGACAAATCACTTAGCCAATCTCAAGAAAATGTTTCTCGTCCTTCGGCAATACCAGATGAAATTGAATCCAAGCAAATATGCATTTGGTATAAGCTCGGAAAAGTTCCTCGGTTTCCTGGTCAGCTAGAGAGGGATCGAAGCAAATCGTGAGAAGATCAAAACCTTGCTCAACATGGAATTGCCTAAGACGATCAAAGATATCTAGAGGTTGACTGGAAGGGTTGTAACACTCAACCGCTTCGTGTCCCAAGCCACAGACAGATGTCTTCCCTTTTTTAAACAGCTAAAGGGTAAGCAGATAGTCAATTGGATAGAAGAATACGAAAGGCCTTCCAGCAGCTTAAAAAATACTTGGGGTCGTAGCCCTTACTCTCCAAGCTCGAGCCAGGCAAAACACTGCTGATATACTTAGCAGTTTCTAATACTGCCGTAAGTTCGGCCTTGATCCGCGAGCACGAAGGGAAGCAGTTTTCGGTTTACTACATCAACAAAGCTCTCGTCCCGGCAGAAACGAGGTATCCGACCTTGGAAAAAGTGGCCTTAGCATTGGCTGTCTCATCCAGACGCCTGTAGCCCTATTTCCAGGCTCATTCGATAATCGTTTTGACCGACCAACCGCTACGTCAGATACTCCAAAAACAGGTAGCTTCAGGGCGACTCACAAAATGGGCAATCGATCTAAGCGAGTTTGACATCCATTATAAACCTCGAGTCGCGATCAAGGGTTAGGCAGTGGCCAACTTCATCATTGAAGTCGTGCAGCAATCCGAGCCAACTTCACCCGAGTTAGAGAGGTCACCTGACCAGCAAGGTCAAGAACATCCCACTACCCCCCATCCCCTTTGGAAACTCTATGTTAATGGCTTTTCCAACTTTAAGGCAAGCGGAGCTGGGGTTGTCCTAGAAACTCCTGATCACACGCACATGCAGTATGCCTTAAGATTTGGATTTTAAGCCTCCAACAACACAACAGAATATGAAGCTCTGCTCTTAGGACTCGTTTGGGAATCGCTCATCTCGACGTGTACAGCGATTCTCAATTAGTCGTCAATCAGATAGCCGATATCTACCAGACTAGAAAAGAGAGACTAAAAGTCTACCTACAAAAAGCAAGAGAATTGATCGACGGGTTTCAACACTGTACCATCGTCCGGATCCCACGAGCCGATAATGCCAAAGCGGATCTTTTGGCGAAGCTCGCCTCAGCTGATGAAGATGAAATCCCCAGGTCTGTCCCGATTAATTATGTTGTCGAGCCGAGTATCAACGAGACCTACTCCACAGCCATGCTCCCCATCGACTCGGGACCTACTTGGGTCGATCTTATCATTCGGTATATCGAGACTGGTGAGCTGCTTGAAGATCGAGTCGAAACTCGACGACTGAAGATCCGAGCCGCTCGCTACACTATGTTCAATGGGATCCTATACAAGAAAGGATTCTTTGCACCGCTCCTACGATGTTTACTACCTAACGAGGCCGACTACGTCATGCGAGAAATTCATGAAGGTATCTGTGGTAATCACTCTGGAGGACGATCCTTAGCGCACAAAGTTGTTCAACAAGGCTATATTGGTCGACCATCCAGCAAGATGCCTGTAAGCTCGTCCAAAGCTGTGATAAATGCCAAAGGTTCGCAACGATTCCTCGGCAGCTCCTGGAGGAGCTCACCCCAACGGCCAGCCCTTGGCCCTTTGCTCAATGGGGGATCGACATTATCGGACCTTTCCCAACAAGGAAGAACAGACCAAGTTCACTGCTGTCGTTGTAGATTACTTCACCAAGTGGGCAAAGGCTGAACCCTTGGTCATGATAACCGAGTAGAAAATTACAGATTTTGTTTGGAAAAACATCATCTGCCGATTTGGGATACCTCGGACTATCATTTCTGACAATAGAAAGTAGTTCGACAATAGACAATATCAAGAGATGTACTGAAACCTCGGGATCAGGAACGTTTACTCGTCTCCACGTCATCCCCAAGCTAATGGATAAGTTGAAGCTGTCAACAAGATAATCAAGCAACATTTTTGAACCAAGCTCGACCGGGCCAAGGGAGCGTGGGCCGAGGAACTTCCTAAAGTTTTGTGGGCCTATCGAACCACAGCTCAGACTGCGACAGGTGAGACCCCGTTCTCCCTAGCATATGGGTTGGAGGCAATTACCCCGTGGAAATCGGACTGCCGACTGCCCGAGTGAGCTCATTTGATGAACAAGACAAGGAGGAACTACTGGCACTTAACCTCGACCTTTTGGAAGAACGAAGCGAACAGGCTTGGCTTCAGATGATCGTCCATCAACAGTAAGTATCTCGATTCTACAATGCTCGAGTCAAGACTAGACGATTCCGAGTGGGAGCCCAACTGGGAAGGAACCTGCGTGATTGCTAGCACCGTCTAACCCGGTACATATCGATTGGAAGATCTGACCGGCTAGCTATTGCCTCATCCTTGGAATGCCGATCATCTCAAAATTTACTATCCCTAAGTCGGCCAACATACAATCATCGCTCAGCCTTCATTGGTCAACATGCCAAGATTGACGACAAATAATGCATATTGGACAATGGATTGCAAGGAAAATGTATTCATTAATCAGATCAATTGAGAACAGGGGAGAAAATAAGCATCCTGTAAGCAATGCCATGAATAACATATCCCATGTCCTTGGTCGGGCACATGGAATGTACAGTTCATTAAAGCACCCTGTTTCTTCCTCTATAGGAAACATGTTCATGTTCAGACACAAGCACCTAAAATAAGCATCCAAACAACATCCATGTATAGACTCTGGTCGAGTTCATAGATAGAGAAGTATAAAATTTAAAACAATCAAGCACACTAGAAAAAGAAACAAACCAATCTAATCAAGGTAAATTCAACATATAACAATGGATATTCAAATTAGGGGTTTCATCTCAGCCCTAGCCAAAAGATTAGCAAGCCATGAATTCAAATAAAAAGACGGTTAAAAAAACATCCTTCTCTCTCTCTCTCTCTCTCTTCTCTTTCTTCTCTTTGTTCTCTCCCTTGCTCCGGATCTAGAATTCCCTACCTCAGCTGTCCCTCTCTTTTTCTCTCTGACGCCATTTAATAGCCGGCCCAAGCGGTGGAAAAATTCGAATTCCTGAAGTTGGTGGGAGGGCTGCTGAAGTCGGTGCGTGTAAGCTTGTTACGCAGCCAAAATCGGAGCTCCATACGTCCTGATTTCCTTGTCTTTCTTCCAAAATATTACCGTTTCTTTGAACGTTTTTGAGTGGCCTACCCGATGGACGGATCGGATCTATCATCCGATCAAGGCCATGATCGTAGGGTCTTCCGCAAAAACCGGCAGCGAATGGATACGGAACAGGGACCGCAAATCTCCTCCACTGTAACGCTGGTGGGGCCCATTACTGATGTCAGGTGTAAGATCTACGCCGTCCATTGGATTCAGAACCAAATTTCGGTTAAGAATGCATATGTTTTTACGGTCTTTTGATCCGGCGTACATGATTTCTAGTTCCACCGTCCAACCTGCGTTTGAACAGTTAAAAACCAATATTGCGAACTATATCGCTATCTAAAATACCGTCACCTAGGCTCTGGTAATATGGGCCATTATGGTCTGATGGACGGTCTGGATCACACGTTTGGACAAAGGGTGGGGTTCACAACTGCATCCGATTCCGGACGGCGTTAACGCTGTAACGGCAATTGCCGTTTTTGAATTTGAGAGAGATAGAGTCGGTCAGCGCATGCTGACCGACCTTTTGATTTTCGGTGTACTTCCGGTGCACTTGTGCACATTGCACATCCCCTGTATGTGTGGGTCCCATTGATATGTGTATCCGAAATCCGCTCTGTCCATTCATTTCACCATATAATTTAAACATTGGGACTAAAATCGAGTCATATCCAGATTGCAGGTGGGCCCCAAATCAATAATTATTGGGCTGATCTGACTGTTGGACCACTTTCATAGTGATCCAATGGCTGAAATTTAATATGTACGGTTGATTTTTTGTTCTCATCACATGTATGCAGTTTCGAGCCAAACAGATAGCTGGAATCATGTGATCTTGCATTCTTGACCCTTTTCGGGCCCCTCTGGCTTGCTTTCCTCGGATCCCAGGCGTGTAAATTCTTCATTATTGGTTCTCTGGCTTCCATCCCGTGCTCTGGTGACTTTGGATCATCAAATCCATGCTTTTAATTCTCTTTTCAGTCTAACACTCATTATTACGTCCTGCAATGAAAACACGATTAAAACACTCCATTAAATCTTATCATGTACGTAAAATTAGGCAATTACTGGGGTCTGATATGCAATATTCGACCCTGATCACAACCCTCAACCAGCATTTTGCTAGTCCCGAGCAAAACATGCGAAAAGTAATTTCAGAAGTAAAAGGGTAATTCCTGTAAACCCGAGTGACTTATGAATAAATAGTCGAAATGTGATCATTCTATGATTCATTCATGGTGAGTGGAATTTTCTCCCGGAATCAAGTTCACTGTAAATTTCATAATCAAGTTCAAAATATTAAACCATGAATTAGAATAATTTTAAAACATTAAGTTCCATGAGTCTATAGTGTAATCTCAGCTTACAACCATTAAGAGATCCAATTGTCAACTTCATGATATCATTGGTAATTAACAACAGAGCTCATGACACCCAAAACTGAAACTAACACTTGCCTTACAGATTAACCTTTCATTCTACCATCTTTTGATTTTCTTTATGAACAGTACGCGAAGGAGGGGAATCAAATCCTCACCTATAGGGAGCAAACCTATGGTGAAAACTCATCGCCATACTTTTTCTAAATGTCAATCATGGGAGATCAAATCTACACTTATAGGGAGCAAACCTATGGCAAAGATTATGCGACTTACCCTTTCAATTCTTCTTTATAAATTGATGCTAAAATTTTTTTTTTTCAGGCTGGTTCCTTTCATGCTTAGTGATTACCAAGTTGATCATTCAATTATCGAACCGGAACTTTAATGTGTAAGCGAGATGTATCCTGTGAAACCATGACTCAATCAATGTTTACAACTTCTAATCATGGGTTAATAATTCAAACTGAACTGTGAAATCTAACAGACAACCGTATCCAAGAGTCATAAAGTACCGACATTCTGTATATTGTAATTTTAAAATCACAACTATCCTTTAAAATCACTTTAAATTCATAAGAAATTCCAGAAAAATTTAAAAATAGTCACAATTTTTGCTCAAGACCAAGAAAATACTGATTAGGTAACCTAATCTTCTACCCCAACCTAAAATCTATATTGTCCTCAATGTAACAGAAATAAACATGCGATGCACATGAGACAACGAAAAGAAAAGAGGAGTGAGGGAAAGATAGTACCTGAACGGAGAATCAAGAGGCTTTCTCAAAAATATCAATGTAAAAACGAGTCAGTATAAGAGAGAAATCAACAAAAGCAAAATAAACATAAAATCACCAAAAGAAAATCCTACCTATACCACTTTCGCAGGTGCTTTCGATTGCAATTAGCGTATGCAACAAGCCTTTAAACCCCCAGGTTACCCCTAGTGGACGAGTTGTAGTCTCGTGAGGGTTTACAGTAATGTTACCCACAAACATTGAACTAACTAACGAAAAGAAATGAAATGGAATAGAAAGCTGGGTTGTCTCCCAGGAGCGCTAAGTTTAACGTCTTCAGCCAGACAAGAACGGACCATGAATTAACTAACCTTTATAACCAGGATCCGCCAAAGAAATTACCTCAACACCTTGATTAACCAATCCCAGACAAGTGATGTGAGTTCCCATGAGCTGTGCTATCTGAAATGAGGTAACTGACACTATCGTCAAACAATTTAAGGACTTCTGCTCGAACGACTTCTTTTATGTTAGGATCACGCTTCCTTTGCATTTCACGTGTTATTTCCGCAGCATGATCCATACATACAGTGGGGCCTAGTCCCTATATTTTCGCTATCTTCCGTTCAATTGCTGCCTTATATGCTCTAAGAACATTAAGCAACCTGCTCTTCTTTGCCTTTTTAGAGTTAGAAACTGTGCTGTCAGGAAGAGTCTCAGAGGGATGAAGAGGTTCCACTTTCGCTCTCCATTTTTCAGTCTCCAATATAGGAGTAGAGTCGAGCAGTGCATTGACTTCGTGGGTGGGACTATCTATGTCAAAATTCATGCCATATTGTGCTAAGCATGTCTCAAGTACTGGATCTTCAAAAGATTTCAAGAAGGAGTCCTGCACTAGACTCTCGATCATGTCCGCTTCAAATATGTCATCCAAATCTGCGGATTGTTGTCCTGCATTAAAGACATTGAGTTTAATATTCATGTTACCAAAGGACAACTTCATAACTCCATTCCGGCAATTTATAATAGCATTAGATGTGGCCAAAAATGGACGACCCAAGATGACTGGGATCTGACTATGAGGATTCTGGACAGGCTGAGTATCTGTAACTATGAAATCCACTGAAAAAAAAAATTATCAACCTGGATTAACACATCTTCAATAACACCCCGGGGCACCTTGACAGATCTATCAACTAGTTGTAATGTTATTTTAGTCGGTTTCAACTCACCAAGTCCTAACTGCTCATAAACTGAATATGGTAACAAATTTACGCTCGCCCCTAAATCAAGCAATGCCTTCCCGATCTTATGGTCTCCTATGACGCAAGAAATGGTGGAGCTCCTGAATCCCTAATTTAGGAGGGGTATTATGTTGAATCATGGAGCTGAGTTGCTCTGCAAGGAAGACTTTCTTATGAACATTCTGCTTGCGCTTTTGAGTGCATAAATCTTTAAGAAACTTAGCGTAAGCAGGGACTTACTTGATAGCGTCAAGCAACGGGATGTTGACATGCACTTTTTTAAACACATCCAGGATTTCATCAAAGTTGTTTCTTTTCTTCATTGGTGCCAAACGTTGAGGAAAGGGTGCTTTGGGCACATAGGGTGGCACATTAGTGGCTCTTGGAGAGTCAGAGAGCTTTTGGACTTTGGATGCATTAGTGTATCTCTCTGCTTCATCTTGATCTTCTGTTTTGGAATTTGATTCATCCCTAGGTATCTCTATTCTGTTGTTAATCTGTTTGCCTGACCTAAGGGTAGTGATCGATTTGGCCTGCTTATGATATTGCCCTTGGTTGTAATTAGAGTCAATCTCATACTGTCCCTTTGGATTAGCCACAGGTTGGCCAGGGAACTTACCTTTCTCTCTCTCGTTCAATGCGGTAGCTAGTTGACCCAATTGTACTTCTAGCTTGGCAATGGATTGCGCATTTGCATGTAAGCTTTGCTGGTTGGCTAGTAAGGTTTGTTGGGTGTCTTTTTGGAATTGGAGAGAACTCTGCATAAAAAGATTGAGTATATTCTCAAGAGATGGTTTCCTAGATTGTGGAAGTACTTGTTGGTACTGCGGAAACTGCTGAGGTTGCATAAGAGGATTTCCGGATGGTCCTCCTTGTTGTTGTCCTTTTGCCCAAGAAAAATTTGGATGTCTAGCCCACCCTGGGTTGTATGTGTTCGAGTAAGGATCATTCCCAGGTTTTTGAAAAGTGTTCATAGCATGTACTTGTTCAGAGAGAAATTCTGGAAATGCTGCACCAGATGGACAAGACTGCGTAGGATGGGCAGGACTAGAACATATGGCACAAGCCTCGGCTTGAGTTGTTTGTGGAGGTCCATTATTTAATACCAGAGCATCAACTTTCTTTGTCAGGTTATCAAGCTTGGCGTACAGATCTGGCATGACTCCTATCTCATATATACCACCTTTCTTCTGTGGTTGAGGACCTCTTTCACCTCTATTTGAATAGTCTCATTGCTGGGAGTTTTCACACTAGGTTTCAAAGAATTTCCAAGCTTCGATATCGCTTTTGGTCATGAAGGACCCTCCACTAGTGGCGTCAACCATGCGACGATTTTGGGGTGTCAAACCATCATAGAAGTATTGCACTTGTTGCCACTTCTCAAAACCATGGTGTGGACATTTAAGAAGCAAGTCCTTCCATCTTTCCCAACATTCATGAAAGTGCTTGCCCTCTTTTTTTGTGAAGTTAGTAATTTCTCTACGGAGGGCATTGATTTTGTGAACAGGGAAGAACTTGTTTAAGAACTTCCTAGACAGTTGGTCCCATGTAGTGATAGACCGAACTTCTAGAGAATTCAACCATGCTTTTGCCTTATCCTTTAAAGAAAAAGGAAAAAGACGCAAACAGATTGATTCATCTGAGAAGTTTTAGAACCGAAAGGTAGAGCAAATGTCTAGGAATTCTTTCACATGATGATATGAGTCCTCCTTGTCTAAACCGTAGAAGGAGGGCAACAATTGTATGACCCCAGGTTTAAGTTCAAAGTGTGCTGCCGTTGTGGCTGGCAACACTATGCATGAAGGTGCATTAAATTGGACAGGAGCTGAATAATCTTTAAGAGCTTTAATTCCATTCTCATCCGCCATTTCAAATAGGATGTTTTTAAATCTTCTACGAAAGGTTATTTCTATTTCAGGATCAAAAGGTGCTAGTTCTATGTTCAGAGATCTACGTCCTAGCATGAACTATGTTATTGCAATGTAAGAAAGAAAACTAAACTAAGAAGCAACCTAAGAGAAATAAAACTAGAACTATAAATTTTGAGATTTCTAAAACAAGTTAAAGCTATGTAAACAAGAATGGGAAGAAAGAACCCGGAAAAGGAGATGATTGATGTCAGAAGATTTAAGAAGCTCCTCCTTCACTTAGTAGCTTCCTTCCTCAGTTCCTGTAAATAAAAACAAAAACAAATTAAGTTTCCTAGAATGATGATAGAAAAATCCTAAGCAACGGTTAATTTCTAAAAAAGAAAGTTTCTAATCTTAGAAATAACAAGCTAAGTTAGTTTCTAAAAAGGGAAGAATTTCTAAAACTAGAAAATAGAAAGTTACTTGAAAGAAGAATCTAAATCTAAAATTAGAAACTAAAAAATTTCTAAAAATAGAAATTAGAAAAAGTAAAGAATTTAGAAAGGGATTACCAAATTAGAAGTTTATTTCAAGACCCTACAAAACAAGAAATAGGTTAGTTTCTAAAATAAAGAAAAGAACTCTAAGTCAGTAAAATCCTAAGCTATGAATTATGATAAGAGAGAATCCTAAATCCAATTGTACCGAAACAGTCCCCGGCAACGGCGTCAAACACTTGATGTTTTATTTAAACCAACATGATTTAAATGATTTTTAAACTCGCAAGTATACGAATCAAATGTAGATATGGTACGTATTACGAGATCGTTCCCATGAGGACTGGTTGTCACAATTCAAATCTATGATTCTCCTTAACTAATCCAACAAATAATGGAATGAACTACTAAGCACAATTCTATGAAAAACAATTGAGAACAGGGGAGAAAATTCAATCAGAGAGAGCACTAGGACTTTCGAATCCACCCCTAATTATCCTAACCCTTGTTTTGTCTGTTGATTCACCTTAATCTAGATTGATACCACTTATATAGAGAAAGCACAATCTGTGTCCTGGATCGGGCATACAGAATGTCTAATTCCTTTAAGCAATGCCATGAATAACATATCCCATGTCCTTGGTCGGGCACATGGAATGTACAGTTCATTAAAGCACCCTATTTCTTCCTCTATAGGAAACATGTTCATGTTCAGACACAAGCACCTAAAATAAGCATCCAGACAACATCCATGTATAGACTCTGGTCGAGTTCATAGATAGAGAAGTATAAAATTTAAAACAATCAAGCACACTAGAAAAAGAAACAAACCAATCTAATCAAGGTAAATTCAATATATAACAATGGATATTCAAATTAGGGGTTTCATCTCAGCCCTAGTCGAAAGATTAGCAAGCCATGAATTCAAATAAAAAGACGGTTAAAAAAAACATCCTTCTCTCTCTTTCTCTTTCTTCTCTTTCTTCTCTCCCTTGCTCCGGATCTGGAATTCCCTACCTCAACTGTCCCTCTCTTTTTCTCTCTGACGCCCTTTAATAGCCTGCCCAGGCGGTGGAAAAATTCGAATTCCTGAAGTTTGTGGGAGGGCTGCTGAAGTCGGTGCGTGTAAGCCTGTTACGCAGCCAAAATCGGAGCTCCATACATCCTGATTTCCTTGTCTTTCTTCCAAAATATTACCGTTTCTTTGAACGTTTTTTAGTGGCCTACCCGATGGACGGATCGGATTTATCATCCGATCAAGGCCATGATCGTAAGGTCTTCCGCAAAAATCGACAGCGGATGGATGCGGAACAGGGACCGCGAATCTCCTCCGCTGTAACGCTGGTGGGGCCCATTACTGATGTCGGGTGTAAGATCTACGCCGTCCATTGGATTCAGAACCAAATTTCGATTAAGAATGCATATGTTTTTACGGTCTTTTGATCCGGCGTACATGATTTCTAGTTCCACCGTCCAACCTGCGTTTGAACGGTTAAAAACCAATATTCGCTGTCTTCTAAAATACCGTCACCTAGGCTCTGGTAATATGGGCCATTATGGTCTGATGGACGGTCTGGATCACACGTTTGGACAATGGGTGGGGTTCACAACTGCATCCGATTCCCGGACGGCGTTAACGTTGTAACGGCAATTGCCGTTTTTAAATTTGAGAGAGATAGAGTCGGTCAACGCATGCTGACCGACCTTTTGATTTTCGGTGTACTTCCGGTGCACTTGTGCACGTTGCACATCCCTTGTATGTGTGGGTCCCATTGATATGTGTATCCGAAATTCGCTCCGTCCATTCATTTCACCGTATAATTTAAACATTGGGACTAAAATCGAGTCATATCCAGATTGCAGGTGGGCCCCAAATCGATAATTATTGGGCTGATCTGACCGTTGGACCACTTTCATAGTGATCCAATGGCTGAAATTTAATATGTATGGTTGATTTTTTGCTCTCATCACATATATGCAGTTTCGAGCCAAATAGATAGCTGGAATCATGTGATCTTGCATTCTTGACCCTTTTCGGGCCCCTCTGGCTTGCTTTCCTCAGATCCCAGGCGTGTAAATTCTTCATTATTGGTTCTCTGGCTTCCATCCCGTGCTCTGGTGACTTTGGATCATCAAATCCATGCTTTTAATTCTCTTTTCAGTCTAACACTAATTATTACGTCCTGCAATGAAAACACGATTAAAACACTCCATTAAATCTTATCATGTACGTAAAATTAGGCAATTACTGGGGTCTGATATGCAATATTCGACCCTGATCAATGGACAATGCTCGCTTCTGCAGATGCTCTCGAGTTCGGCGCTCGGCGTGCTTGAAGTGACTGAAGCAGATGTGGGTGCAGAAATGAATTTTGTTCCACAGAGCTAACTTCTAGGCTCGGACGCCTCATCAGGAGTTAACACAGGGGCCACCGAAGGACCTGCTTCAGGAGTAGCATCGGGAGTCGCCTCAGTGTATGCCTCGGGGTCAACTGCGACTCCCTCGCTCGAACCGTCGGATCCTGACTCGCTCTCGTCAAAGCCAGAAAGGTCAAACTCAAAAAAACTCTCCTTCATCCCCCTTACGCACTCGGGGTAACCCTGACGAAAGAGAGTGTTCCTCTCATCCTCAAAGGCTAGGGACGACAGATACTCTCCATGGCCTCTCTCCGAGCAATGGCAAGAGCGGCCTTAGTCTCCGCCCTAACCCGATTGTCCGCAATGCAAGCCTCAATGCACTCCTTGCGGCTCTTATCGTAGCTCGATTGGTCTCCTTCCTAGCTTCTTCCAATCGCGAAGCCAGACGGTACCTTTCCGCCGAAGACTCTCCGAGAGTGACCCTCGTCGCCTCGAGCTGGCCCTCTACAGAGACGGTCCGAGCCATTGCAAACAATAGTTGAGCCTCCACCTCTTCAGCTCGCCTATTGGCCCTGGATAGCTCGGCTCGAGCCTTCAACGCGCATGGCGCGAACTGCAAAAGAAAAGAAGCTCAGCATTGAGAAAACTGGGCAGGCAAGTGACAATAGTTATGCCCTTACCTCTAGGAGTACCCTCGTCATCTTGACGAGCGTCGGCTCCATAGAAGGCGATTCGAAGAGGCCAACTAATTCCTCTTTGGTCCCTTGCTTACTCGCCCAGGGGAGTATACTTTCAATGTGCCGAAGGAAGCTCCCCCTCTCTTCCTCAGCAACCTCCTCTCTCAGAGGATCTTCCTCCCTCCTTGGGGGGACCTATTCTGTAATAGGTCCTGGCTCGGAAACCTCCTGAGGCTCAGGAGGAATAGCTTTCGCCACCTCTGTGCCCTCCTCCGGGACCTCTATAACGACCGGGCAAGGAGGGGCGACCTTCCCCTGACCCTTAGAGGATGTCTTTTGTTTCTTCGACACCCGAGGATCTCCTCGAGGTGGGGCCCTGACCTTGGAAGGAAGACGGAGAGTAGGCCGAGCTTCAGACATCTCTGCATCAAAAGCAAGAACTATGTCAGCAGAATCATCATTGCTAAGGAAAAATTGTTGGAGTCAAATCTTACTGGTCAAAGCCGTGTCAAGACCCGATTGAAGAAGATGCTCTGGTTGGAGAAGCCCCCTCCAAGATTTCCTCTCCAGACTTAAGGCTCGCAAGTCCTGGATCCAAGCTAGGGAACCTGGATCAAGCCTCGACGATTACTTGGGGATGACTAACAAAGCACGAACAAGCAGTTAGACAGCATAATAAGAAGACTCAACCAATCAAAGTAATAAAGGCAAATAATTGTTCAAGTACCTGCCCTAGAGAAGGCTCGAGGAATAAAGGGCCTAAAGGGCCCTGGCTCGGCCGTCTCCCAACGACCAAAAGCCTAGAACCACCGATCCCTCCAATTTTTTTTCAAAGATGGAGGGTCGGTTATCAGAGCCCCGCTAGTATTCCGCTAGGACAAAAGTAGTACCATCCAGGCTGCTGAGGGTTTGGTCGTACTTGGTACAGGTGAGGAAATTCATCCAAGCTTAGCTCAGGCTGCTTCATCTCGGCCCATAGAACCGCACAGCCGAACATGTCCCTCCACCCATTCGGGGTAACTTGCCCTGGAGCCATGCCGAGGCAACCCAGGAGACGCCAAGCGATCTCCTGAAGAGGGAGCCGAAGGCCACACTGCAACGCGACTTGAAATATTGCGACCGCCCCAGGGGGGTTGGTCGTGCAGCTCATCAGGCCGAGGAAGACCCAAAATGATCGATTTAGGAATATGATACCAGTTCGAATCCGAACAAAATCATCTTCGGTCAGAACTGAGGGCACCGGCCCTTTGGATCCCTCCTCCACATTGGCCTCTTCAGCCTCATCTTCGATCGGAGGGTCAAACCGACCAGAAAGATCTTCCACTACTACATCCCGCCTGGGAGGTAAATTCGACATTCTGGCGGACGCCGCTGGCCTTTGTGACGGAGATTCCAATACCCTTTGTGAATGTTAGAATGCGATATCCGCATTCACCGCCATCTCAGCCAGCAACGAGGGTGATTCTGAGGCAGCCTAGAAGCTGCTCGCTTCACCTTCATCACCATAAACTCCCACCAGAGGGCTTACGGAGCCTGACATTTGCGAAATTAAAGCAAAGAGAGGAAGAGAAAGCTCACCGGAGATTGTGGCGATGCCGGAAAATGCAGAAAGCGGAGAAAGGGAAGGAGTAAAGAGTAGAGGAGAAAATGGAGATGGGCACGAAAAATACGAAAATGAGGATGCTAAGGCACTCCTTTTATAGTCGTACCACGTGGCTCCGGCATTAAATGGGAAGCCGAATCGGCATCTCCTTAGACGCCCCAGCCCGACACGTGGCGCTGCACCACGCGTCGCTTGGGTCTGCCGTCAAACGCCCTGCCACGTGTCTCCTTCCTATTCATCTCGTCGTCGACACGATGGCTCTACAGCTCATGCGATCTCGGGAAACGAACTGACGCGTGTTAAAACAAGGTAACGTGTCCCAATATTCATGTTGGCCACCGTACAAGCAACAAATGCTTCATCATAAGCTCAGGTCAAGTACATTCCAACCCAATTCTTATCTAATCCTCGGCCTCCACAGGTCGGCACAAGGAGTAGGGGGCTCACTGTTGGGAAAAAATATGACAAGTCCGTAAAGTCAGCTTACATAAGAATGACATGGTCTGGACTCACTAGGCGTCAAGCCTGACCGAGGCCCACATGTCTAGTGCCATATGGCAAGATCTCTAAGGACGTCGAAGCTCCTTAAGGGTCCCTCAGGGGATTCCCAGGGGCCAATCCATGCCAACTCATTTCATGGGTCTGCCATCATTCAGGCATAAGCCAACTTAGCATTGGCCCAAACTCAGTCTGACTTACCTTTTAAGTTGGCCAATAGGGCGGTCATCGACCAACGATATGACTGCATCTGACTAAGAGTCAGATGAATAACAAAGAAAGAGAATCGATCAGTGACTGAGAACATCAACGCTCCGGGGTTAGCCAATGGCTTGTCGAGCCACTTATTCTTGGCTAGAGGCTTATCACCGGATCTCGTCCTGAGCCGAGCTACAAATCAGTGAAAGAGTTGGTCCGTATTAAATATCTTCCTCCAAGATCTTCGGGAGATAATTTCCAATCCCGAGAATCTAGGGAATTGAGGATCTCGGGATCATCCAAGATCATGATCTATCCCATTTAAGGAAGACCCCGAAATTACACGGGATCGCTTCTCCTTTGTAAAGAGCAACGCCAAAAGGTGAAAGGTACACACACATTCTCACCCCTAAGCTATTATAATACTCTTAGACCCAAAATTCAAGTTTGACTTAGGCATCGGAGGGTCCCGTGAATAAGTCAGGGTCTCCTTTGTCCTCTCCTTATGCAAGTGTCCGAGTAGCGGAAAGGAGGTGAGCAAAAAATAGCATCAACAGGTTTGATGCATGGATTTTTTTACTCGTATGGTATTGAATAGAGTCGAGTGGGTTGACTTGGCAAGGCCGATCGAGTTATGTGTGAATCGGATTGTAGTCGTATTCAGGTGAATCTGAGTCAACTCGGACCAGTCACATCGAGTCGAGTCATCAATCCTTGGTTTGATGAGGTTTGCAAGATGACCTAGGCATTTTTCATTACGTGTGTTACACTTTTTAATGTTTATAACCTAAAACATAAATAGAAATTGCATCCAACAGAGCGTTGGAATGAAAAAACATTACACATGACGCTTTCACATCCTTTAAAAATAGTTAATTTCATACAGGTGGCCGCAGCATATAAAACAAATGGGTACGTAGTTTAAAATAATCGTTTAAGCTTTCAGTTTACTAGCTATGGAAGGCTCATATCTCGCACACTTGTTCCACACGGACACATGTGGACTTATAGCAAACCTCCTCCGTCTTTTTCTTCTTTACCTGTACATTTCTACCTGTAGTATTGTATCATTTTTCGGCTCATGTGTCACTTATGTAGGACATTAGTACCATGAAGATCAGATGGCACAAAAATCAGTCCATCCGATCATCATCAGATAGGCTACACTATTGGAACCGATGGATAGCCGTGGTATGAATCAACATATAGGTGTGGCGTACCTAGTGAGCAGATCAGCTGGAATTTCGAGAGCAGTAATCTTCATGTTGGGGTTTATTATTTTCATGGCACCAGTAGCTTCATTGGTAACTGAGATTAATTAGGTTTGACCTTCTCTCTCCTCGACGCAATATAATACGTGAATGAAAATAGGTGTTCAGCTATAACATTGAGTTGGAGAGGAAGTAAGGGCTTTGAATACAGATGATTAGGTTCCAACCCATCTAAGGAAGTAATTAATTATATGATTCTTTGTATCTTCTAATTAATTAGAAAACATTGAATGTGATAATAAAATTTTAAGAATTCTTATACTAAAATGAAATCTTTTGAAAATCACCTTTAAAATGATAAAAAAAAAAAAAAAAAAAGAGGCATTCTTAGAACGTGAAGAATCATTCTCAAAATATGAAGAGTCTTAAAATGTAAAAGGATTTCCTCATAATATGAAGGGTTTCAAAATGTGAAAAGTTAGGATCTAAGAGGATACTCATGGAAGATGAAAAGTGTGGTACTCCTGTATGCCACTCATTATATATATACTAATATTCTCTTACGTGTCCTATATAACCACAATATAATGATTTTTCCTGTAATTTATTTCCTAAGTTTTGAAAATATTGATTATGCAAAATAGGTTCATCTTAGATTCAAACATTTAGAAAAGATATTTTCCGTGGCACCATACCAGAAAATATTCTTATCCATTTAACTTTTCTAACAAAACTAACCTTTAATAAATGAAAGCACTATTGTATTATAATACTAGCAACTCCATCTAACCTGGTGATTAACAAGGAGACTAACAGAATATAAGTGTGAGGCCTGCTAAGCATAATGGTATAACATTATATCTTACTTACCAATCTCACACACACACACACACACACACACCACACAAAGATAAGTAAGATTTCATATTGAAAATGTGATCACATGGAAAAGTGTCTATTACATAAAATAATGACCAAAGTACATCATAATCTTATAAGCTTATTCAACTACATAGTCTTTATAGGTGTCTAGCGGTAAGCTTTTCTTCATCAATTCCACAATCATCATATTTTGAACTCATATGTTCAACAGACACTAGATGATTTTAAAAACTTTCTTTAACAAAATAGTATTAAATTCCAATATGCATCGCTAGACCAGGATGTTTTTCATCTTTGAAGTAACATATTACTATGGCATTATCATCATAAATTCTCAGCGGCTTCTAAATATTCCAATCCAATATGCATCACTCGACTAGGATGTTCCACAACATATTGCTTGGGTAGTGGCCTCAAAGTATGCTAGAAACTCCGCTTCCATCATAAAAGAAGAGACAAAAACCTATTTAATAGTTTTGTATGAAATGGCCTTGTTAGTAAGCAAAAGGAAAAACTAGATGTCAACTTTCAGTTATCAATGCAATATTCTACGTAATCGGAGTTGGAATATCTAATCACTTCTAACTGATCGTATTTTATAAGTACGTAATCTTCGGTCCCCTATAGGTAGTACGCAACTTTCTTTATACCTTTCCAATGATCCAACCCAAGATCACTCTGGTATCTGTCTAAATTTTCAACAGTAAAGCTAACATCGAGTTGAGTGCAAGTTTACGCATACATAAGGTTTCCCACTGCATAAGCATAAGGTTTATCTTTCATCTATGCTCTCTTTATATCGTTCTTTGGACATTAGTTCTAGCTAACTTTATCTCTAATAATAAGTGCACCACCATCCCTACAGTTCTTTATATTGTACTTTTTGATAATCCTATCAATGTACACCTTCTAAGATAGTCTAAGCCATAGTTAAGATCTATTTCAATATATTTCTATGCCGATAACAAAAGGAATTGCACCCATATTATTTATTTTTAAAATTTTTAGAAAATTGTTTTTTTTTCATTTGTGACAACATACCCAAATCATTACTAACAAGAAAAATAATATCCACATAGAACAAAAAAAAAAAAGGATAAAAATTACTCCCGTGGACCTTAAGATATATATAAGCAAATCTATAGTATTTTCTTAGAAATCGAAGGCAACATCTATATGAACAAACTTGAAATACTACAGTTTGGAAGCTTGTTTAAGTTCATATATGGATTTTTTTAAAAAAATTTACATACTGGTTGTGTATAAGTTTGTTCAATAAAGCCCTTTAGCCAGTTCATATAAACTTCCTCATCTAAGTACTTCTCAATCAAGAAAGTCATTTTCGTATCCATTTATTATAGCTTGAAATCATAATAAGCCACCTTTGATAATTGATTTTGAGTGCATCCTTCTTAGATATAGGAGAGAATATCTCATAATGATCGATGCCTCCTCTCTAAGTCAATTTGTTGGCAACTAAATTAGCTTTATACGATTCAATTTTTCTATTTGGGTCATGTTTGATTTTGTATATATACATATTTACAACTAATTACCTTAAGGGGTCATTTGGATGGGAGTACATGAAGGTAAATGGCCTCTGATTTTGTATATATACATATTTACAACTAATTACCTTAAGGGGTCATTTGGATGGGAGTACATGAAGGTAAATGGCCTCTGAGGTGTGTTTGGATGGGGAGTAAATGCATGAAAATGAAATGCATTGGGAGTAAATAGGACTATAAATGAAACTCTCTCATAGGAGATATTTGGAAGTAAATGAGGTGAAATGCCTTTTTAAGCTCTCTTGGAGAGTTGCATGAGTAAACAAAGGTGTCGCTATGAATATGTTTACCGTACATATGGCACGCTGGTGATACTTTAAAACGATTCAATTACTGGACTTAATAGGAGCCCTTAGGCAACCCTCGATCGCCAAAATCTACTATTCTGCAAACTTTGATAAAATGGCATGTATCTGTCAAAGGAACCCCTGAAAGCCAGCCAAAAAAGGAACATTAGAGTCAAACCTACTCCCAAAGAAGATAAATGGCTTGGATCTCCTGATCCCTAGCCACTCAAAATTAAAACGGTCATAAAATAATAAAGAAAATGGAAAGGAATATTGCTGCTAGTTCAAAATTGAGAAAATGATATCATCGGCCCCTCCTGGCCGAACGGACACCTATCACTATTTCTTACTAACCCTTGATGTAGATACCCTCTAACAAATCTTACGTGTCAAAATTTCACCAAGTGTCTACCGTCGGCCCACCATGAGCTAAAGGTCTAAATCTATAGATTCAACCCCCCAACATTCAGATTAAGAGAGTTAGAGAAGTGTTAAGAGAGGTCGAGAAGCAGTAGAAGGAGGTGGAGAACCTCGAGAAACCCAAATCAATCCAAACGTCCATCAAAAGGGACACTCTGCTAGATAGGAAGCTTAAGAAATTGTCATACACGTGCCTAGATTCTACTCAAACTAAAAAATAAAAATAAAAAAAATCAATTTGTCAAACAAGTCAGCCAGTTCAAGAGTAGGGTCAGATTTAGGGACGTCCGGCCATCCTTTTAATTAAAAAAATGGTGTTTAACTGCCCTTTCTCTGTCTCACATCTATATTAAGCTTAGAACGCAATCCATTCCACATATCCCAGCATATCATATGGCATTTCATTTTTAAAGATTTGCTTTTGCTTATTTTTCTATTTACTTTGCTTGTCTGCCCAAAGTCGCTTAATTGTGCATAGTAATGCTAGGAGATTTTTTTATTTTTTGCTTGCCAGTCCCTTATGGGGCTATGCAAAGCATGGCTAGACATATATTATCATTACAGGTTTGAAATTTCATTCAAAGTCGCATATCCCTTAAAGTAGAGACCTTACGAAGTACGGGCAGGAGAGAGTATCTAACATCCTCCTCCCTTGTAACCAAGACCCTTAGACCTCTACGACCGTAGGGCAATCACAAGTCTTTTTTCAGGTTAGGAGATTTTACAAAATCACGGTCAATCACAAGTCTTTTTTCAGGTTAGGAGATTTTACAAAATCCCAACCCCAAAGTAATTTTCTGACCCTAGTCGACCCAGAATGAGAACAAGCCTAATCAGCTAATGGTGACTGAATATTCAAACATACCATTTTCGGTCATCTTTGAAAATAATTGCACAACCAAGAAAATGAAGCAAAATCAATTCAATCATAACCACCATCTGTAACGAAAGAGTGGCGAGCGCACAACACTCATCACTCTCTCCTCGTGATGGGTGGCATTGGGACAAACCAAAATGGGACGTCAAACCTAGTGGGCGGCATTCACACAGCTACATTATTAAAATCATACTAATAGAATTATCCAAACTATCTAAAGGTTGACCATCTGAATGGACGGTTACAAAATATTGGCAAGTTGCTTGTTTATGGCCCACTCAAGGCTCGAAATTTCCCCATTTTTGGATAAACTTCCATGGACTTATTACAATCATTCTGCTAAATATCACGTGTTGCGGTGAATATATTGAAAAATTCTTTCTAATTTCTCGTATTTACTCCCATCCAAATAGAATATTTACATTTCAAATACATTTCATTTACTCCCATCCAAACACAACTGAGTAAATCTTTTCTTCTTTTTTTTTTTTTTTTTTTTTAAAACAGAATTTTTCATTAAATTAGAAGGAGTGGAGGGCACAATGTACATCTTCGGGTGACCCTGCAACAAAAAGAGGGCGGGCCACCTATCATATACACCTCTACACAACAAACCACCTAAAAAAAACCTCTGGACACGGGATCTGGAAAGCTACTCGGTGAAACGAATCGAGCCAAGGCCTACCTTGTCGAGAAACACCAGGCCCTTAGTATGTCTGGGTAGGGATGCAGTGTGATCATGGCAGATATTCGCCTACGTCTCGCTCCCCACTTTCGCCAAGCTGTCTGCTGGACTGTTCCCTTCACGGAGAATATGATGGAAAGAGAAAGTGCCGGAGAACCGCAAGTTGTTGATCCTATTTACCTAAGGTTTCCAGTTCCATAGACATCTTGATTCGCCTACAAGAATGTCAATTACAGCTTAGAATCCGATTCTACAATAATTCTATTTGGCCCTTTACGTAGGCATAACTCTAGACCGTCATAGATTGCTCGTAATTCTGCAGTGTTGTTTGTCCCAAACCCGTAACCTGCGGAGAAAGCGAAGATGAAGGAGCCATCTTCATTCCTTCAAATTCCTCCTCCACCTGAAAGACCTGGGTTTCCCCGTGCGGACCCATTGATGTTTAGTTTTCCATTTAACTAGAACAGAGGAAGACTTATTATGTCTGGACGCAGGGTAGGAAGGGATCGATGACCCTGTTAGAGAATGTAGCTGAAACCTGTTCCTGGAAGTGTTGAATCGTCTGGGTGGCCCACCAATTTATCCGACGGATGGACCTTCGAGCATCCATTACCTTCTGGCCAAAGGTAGCCTCATTTCTAGCTTTCCACAATTCCCAGAGAATCAACAGAGGAAGAGACGATCTGATCTTCTGAGAGGCAGCACCGCATTTCGCCACTGATTGATTTTCCCAAGCACAGATACATGAGGGATCGCAGATACGCCACAAAGACGACCGAAATGGGTCCAGATTTGGACCGCTTGCTGTCCAGTTAGAAATAGGTGAGTGATTGTTTCCGTGTCTGGAACATAATTACCGTCTTGAAGACAGCAACGACATTTAGAGGCCAGGGCAATCCCTTTAGCTTGAACTCTACTATCCACCGGGATGGCATGATGCAACAGACGCCAGATGAAGGTGGATACCTTGGGGGGGGGGGGGATTTTTTCTAACCAGATCCAATCTCCCCACGATTCGTGTGGATGAGCACCCCTGATAAGCTTCCAAGTAGATTTAAGAGTGAACTTCCTTGATGGGTCATGCAGCCAAACACATTCTGCCGGGTCATCAGTGATGGCGAAACTCCTTGAGAAGATTAGATCTATGGTCTCTTGGGGCAAAAACTCAAAAATCCTGGATGGCGGAAGCGAACCTGATTTCCCAAGAAAATTTTGCAGCTGCAACTGCTGCAGTTCTGGAGGGATTTGGCCTGAAACAAGATGTTACAGCGGCCCCAAACCAGTCCAATTATCTGTCTAAACGTTAGCTTCTCCGTGTCCTACTGTCCAGTGAGTATTATCTTGGATTGAACGAATACAACACCTGATTTTTCGCCACATTGGGGAAGAATTGGGCTGCATAGTCGATATCGTCCTATTTTGAATATCTCTGGAATGTTTGGACTGCATCAGATTCACCCATGGACTTCTGTTTAAACCATACTTCACATTCCACGCAAGCTTCATACGAAGGGCGTGAAGCACCTCTTTCAAATTTCGGATACCCAAACCACCCTCTACTTTAAGCCTGCACACTTGCTTCCATGCTATCCAGTGGAGTTTCTTTTTGCCTTCAGCCCATCCCTAGAAAAAATTAGCGAGCTTGTTGTTTATATTTTTAATCACCTGCGCTGGAATGTGCATAGCTGCCATGATATGGATCGGGTAGCTGCCAAGAACATGGCGAATCAACGACGCTTGACCCGCCTGAGTGATGTGCCTGGCTGCCCATCCAGCGATTTTGTTGCTGATCTTGTCCTAAAGGGGTTGGAAATCAGAGGTTTAATTCTTCCTGTAGTCAGGGGAGCTCCCAAATATCTCAAGCTTCCTGTCGCTTGGCCGAAACCGAGCACTACCTCAGTGGATCTGATTTTTGCCGCGTTCCATTTCCCCGGTCCAATAAAGACACTCTTGCTGGAATTAATTTTCTGCCCTGTGGCCGCTTGGAAGAAATGCAGGAAGATCCTCATCGCGGACAGTGAAGATTTGCTAGCGTTAAGAAAAACCAATATGTCATCCGCGTACAGAAGATGAGAAAAGGATGGGCTACCTATAGGGAATTTGAAAGGGATGCAGCGGCCTTCGTCAAATATGTTCTTGAGATTAACTGAGAATGCTTCCATGGCGATTATGAAAAGAGCCGGGGAGAGGGGATCTCCCTGCCGGAAACCTCTGGAGGATTTAAAGAATCTAGAAGTCTCTCCATTGCTGAGGATGGAAAACCAATTATTCGCCCAGCAGGCTTCCAGGAGCTGCACACTCTTGTCGTTGAATCCAAATTTCCGCAAGGACTGCTTCAGGTAAGGCCAATTCACCCTTTCATAAGCCTTTTCGAGGTCAATCTTAAGGATAAGATTGCCTCCCCTGACTTTCCTGTTTAATTCTCGCATAGCTTCTTGGGCAAAAGCGATGTTTTCAGCGATGTACCTCCCTTAGACGAATGCTCATGTTCCTGCGAAAAGTTTTGGTAAAATAGGAAAGATGGTTAGCCAGGACCTTTGCAAGAATCTTATACAGTACATTACAGAGGCTAATTGGCCTAAAATCCGTGAACTTTGATGGCACGGAGGACTTAGGGATCAAGCAAATCAGAGTGGTTTTGAAGGCGCGTGGGATAGGCACCCCTGAAAACATAGCAAGGGTGGCTTTGTGGACATCGTCGCCAATAATACCCCAGCAAGAACTGAAAAACATAGCAGTGAAACTGTCCGGTCCCACAGCTCCATCAATGGGGATCGACTTGAGAGCGAGAAAAACCTTCTCCTTTGAGGGAGGACTTTGAAAGGAATCATTTTCTTGCTGATAAATCCGACGCGAAAGAATTTGGACAAAGTCAGCTGAGAAGGAAACTTCCTCCTCCAGAAAAAGGCCTTGGAAAAAATCCACTACCGACGATTTGATATCCTCCAAGTTGGATATTGTAGCTCCATCCTCCAAGGTGATGGTTTGAATGATAGATCTTCTTATTTTTTTCGTCGCTGACGCATGAAAGAAGGCCGTGTTCTTATCTCCCTCCTGTAGCCAAGAGTTCTTAGCTTTTTGCTTCCAAAAAATCCCCTCCATTAATTCCAATCGCTCGAGCTTTTGTTTAAGTTCCCGACTTCATTTACTCTCAATTCATTTACCTTCAATTCCATTTCCCAGCTATCTCCATTACAAGCTCCCAAACAAGCCCTAAAGCCTGTTGCCAATTGAATAAGACTTCAAATTTTGTTGTTGTTCATGGATTTTAACTCATCTTTCATTTACATCAAATCAACTATCAAAATCTTCATCATTCGTGCCTGTGAAAATATTATTAGATTATTTGTGACTCATATCAAATTATAATCCTTGAAGATAAAGATTTAATCATTTAAAATTGCAGATCTCCTCTGTACTTTTGGTTGAGGCCCTTCATTTGTCAGTTTTAGAGCGACATTTCTTTATTGAGTGGTTCATTTTTTATGAGCTACTATTCCTTGTTGTTATAAACGATGTCCTGTAAAACGAGGGTACTTTCATAAGGGATGGGTAATAAGTAGGGCTGTACACGAACTGGGCATGAACCGGGCTAGCCCAGTTAGCTCGCTCGACTCGGCCCGAAAAAGCTCGACTTAGCCCGACTCGGAACTGAGTTCGGGTTGGGAATGACCATTTTCTTCAGTCCGAAACTGAGTTCAGGCCGAGTTCGGATAGGTCCCAGTTCGGCCCGAAACACGACTCGGTCAAGTGGTGTAGTATGTATGTATGTATATATATATATATATATATATATATATATATATATATATATATATATATATATATATATATATATATATATTTCAAAAACCCTACCCGTCCCTTTCCCCTTTACCCTTCTGGGATAGTTCACCGCCCATCTTTGAAGTGACAGTGACTCATCCACCTCACAGGCGTATAACTTGAGCGGCCTAGATTCATCCAAATACAAAAAAGAATATAATGTCCTGACTAGTTAGATTTTTTGTGGAGTCTGTAGTTCAACTACCTAAACCGTTGATCGAGGGCCTTGTAATGGGACGCGGATTACCTATCGAAGCCCTTCCCATGAACTTGTTGTAAGGTTCGAAACTGGCCCGAACTCACCCGATTGCTAACCGGGCTGGGTTCATGCTGAACATGTTGGCCCGGTGACCGGGCCGAGCGGGTTCGAGCTGGGTGTGGCTGTGGTGACCGGGCCGGGGCGGGTTGAGCCCAGTTCGACTCGGATCGACTCGTGTACACCCCTAGTAACAGGATTGATACCCATTTTTCTTCTAATACCACATTGCATGGTTTATCACTTCCACCTTCATCATTATTTTTCAAGAATCTAGTTGTTCAAGTTTCAATGATTATAATGTTGTGATTAGAACATTAAAAACATATAGCACTTGATCTTTTACAGTATATGATGAAAAAAACTCGTGGTTGTGAGATCAATTTTTTTTCTTATGAATTATACAATTTAGCATCTTTAGAATAACCCCATATATATATATATATGTGTGTGTGTGTGTGTGTGTGTGTGTGTGTGTGTGTCTTAAACTAAATTTCTTTTGTGTCCATAACACAAAAGGAGTCTCAAGGATAGTCTTGCGCTAGGAGCTTGATTTGTGTAATGAGAAATTACTGATAATGTGATGCACTATATATATACATAAGGATCCAATTACACTTCTCAACAATACTATTTTGTTGAGGCGTTCTCAATCGTATATTGGGAAGTTATTCCTTTTAATTTAGAAAATCAACAAATGAATTTTCACTTTGACCCAAGTAAGTATATTTACAGTAGTGTTACTCTCATTTCAGTCAATCAAGGCAACTCATGTGACCAAGGGCCTAGATCAGAAGTACAAGTGTATGTATAATTATGTGGGTATGTTAAAATCTGCTAGACTCAACGATATTAACTGAATTGACCAGTACCCTTATGCCAAGATGAAAAGATTGGAGACTAGATTTGGACCTCTAGACCACCAATTGATTGATTTAATGTGTGTCATACTCTCGCGATTTGAGCAAGGGAAGGGATTAACCCTTATAAATGACTTCTTTTTGCCTTGTACTAGTGACTACGGAATCGGCCAGTTTAAGGACCTTCTATTTCACAAGTGCTTTAACATAATAATATTTCTCAATCAGAATAGAAGATTTGCACATAAAAGAATACATGCTAGCATAAACACAATCGATCTTTATTAATATATCGGCCCTATTACAACCATTATTTTTTACACTCTTATTAAAGTGAGAAGTAAGATAAATACCTTGTGTGCCTATCGGAATAGACGATCAAGGAAAATATGGTTAGTAGGATATGATCAGAGTATGAACAACTGAATCAGAACTCAAATGAATATGAGAATCTAGCAACTTAAGATTACAAATATTTAATATATTCTTAAGATAAACATACAGCTGTGGGAGCCACTGGGCAGTAGTGAACTAGGCTAAGAAAAGTAAAATAGGCATGAATGTAAAGTATACATGTAGATAGATGAGTTTGGCGTGGGGCCTCGAACTCTTCTCCGGGTGTTCCTTTTATAGCTTTCTCAAAGTGGTGAGAGTCCCTTGTTGGACTTGTAGGTCCTTTGGAATTTTCCATGCGGGGCTTACCAGATACATAATTTCTTCCTTAGCAAACCAGGACTTGCCTTCGAAAGAAATGGCTCTAGGCTTGTTGGCTTTTCAGGTCTTCTTCTCGTAGATGATCCTTTGTGGAGATCTTTATAGCCCACTAAAGATTTGGCCTGGTGCCCTTAGGGCTAACCCTGGATCGATCACAAGTAGCCAACATCTTCGTTAATGGCCCACCTTATTAACCTCGAGGTGTTGATCGTTTTAGATTAAACCACCTTTTAATCTTAATCATCCTTGAGGTGATGGTTTGGAGTGAAATGGTATTTGATACCCGATACCAATTTGTTATTGAAACAGGTTAGATCTAGTTTTCTTATTCTTGATTCTAGACGGGTCATGCTTGAGAACCCGAACCAGATAAT
>JAJHSJ010000017.1:50277189-50344130 GCA_021015155.1 Magnolia officinalis
ACAACTTATCAACGAGACAACTACAAAAAGGTATTGTTTGTCACCCGTTTAGCTGGGATTCTGCAATCCATAATAACATGAGTGTCACCTAGGACGTTACATTAGATCCTACCAGTGTAGACTAAGATTATAAGAATAAAGGTCCTTCAAGCAAACATTCCATTGGAAAAGGCAAGGTGAGAGGCTTTTAGACTAGGAATTGACGACTCATCCAAGTAGAATATGACTTACCCAAGTTAACTCGAACTTGGTCAAGTCCAAACTGAGTCAAGTTGAGGATTAGGGAGTTAACTCAGTTCAACCAGGCCAAGTTGCCTTGACTTGCTGAGTTGCGACTCAAAACTCGGGACTAAACAAGTCAGTCTGAATCACTGAGTCTGGAAAACTTATCAGACCCATGTAGAGATTTTATTTATTTATTATTTTATTTTATTTTTATGTTAATGCCCTCATTAGTCACAGATGAGACCAAACAAGTCAGTCCAAATCACTGAGTCTGGAAAACTTATTCAAACCCATGTAGAGATTTTGTTTTCTAATTTTTAAATTTTAATTTTTTTTGGCCACTGTTAGTTACAAAAGAGCTTGGGGGACCCTGTACAAATGTTGCCTTGTAAAACTGGTAGGTCCCAGCATGTTGGAGGGATGTGCAGTTGATAAGCTGCCGTACGTGTTGGTTACAATCCTGGCGTGTTGGAGGGGAATTTACTATCTATTTCAAGGAGAAATAAATCCCAAGAGGTGTCGTTTGGCTCCATGGAATCTTGAAACGGTCATGAAACAGATTCCCAACCAAAGAGATTTTGTATATTGTGTTTGGACAGTTAGAAATCCAGCTTTTGTGTTTGGATGATGGGATGTGAGGTGATTGAGAGGAGATGTCTTTTTCCCTTCTCAAAAATATGACTGTTAGGGCGTGTTTGGATTCGCGTATAGTATTGTACAGGGAAGTAAAACTGTCTCATCAACGTATTAGTGGTCCTGCAGCAGTAATGCGTCTGCAAATTGCAAACCACTCCAATGTTTGAATAAGAGTGCACTTGTAATCTGAGGAAACCATCGTTTTCGAAATCAGTGTTTGGGAATGGAGTGTTCATCTCTTGGTAATATCCTAGTCTCTCCCCGAATCGATCAAATATGCATGTATTTTGCACTTTGTAGGGCACGTCATGATGTATGTATTGAATAATCACTCCGTCCATAGTTTTTCCAGCGAAAATGAGAATGAAAATGAAGAACTTGGGCATCAAGAAAGATCCAAGTTGCAGTTGGATTGAAGTAGGCAATGCAGGTCATACATTTATAGCAGATGATGAAAACCCTGGCGAACTTTCGCACTTACAGATTTAAAAAAAAAAAAAAAACCGTTTCGTGCGCCGACAACTGTGGAGGCAGGATCACCGATCGTTACCGCTGCTAACAGAGGCAGCGGCTGCGATTAGGGTTTAACCGTTGCGTTTCAAAGGGAACAACAGCGGCGTCAGCGGCATCATATTCTCCGACGTCTGTAGGTGCAACTGTGTTTCAGCCATTGAAACCGACAGTCATCAATCGTTGTCACCGCTGCTACAAGGTCGTGTGGCCATTGTTACCCAGCGGCAGACCCACCATCACTCTCTTCCTTCATCTTCTTCAGAGCTAGCGCCAACACCATCATCCTCTTCCATCTAAATCCCTATCGCGTCAATCGTTATAGTCTACAATCAGCGGCATTGAGAAGGAAGTCATGGATTCCGGCTACCGGTCGTTGGTAGTTGTGAGTTCAGCCGCAAGATGAAGGGGCTGAGGGTTTTGCGATGATGGTGATAGCTGGCAGCTAGGGTTTTTTCAAACCTTGCTAGAGAAGAGAGGCGGCTGAAGTTTTGGGAGTTGAACATGGGAATGCGGCTGCTCTGTTTCAAAAAAACTAGGGGTTTTTTTGTTTTTTTTCAAAGGTAGTGCACTGCACTGCACTGTACGCCGGTAAATGAGATGCGTGGTTTTGATAAAGTGGGTCGGCGTAGTACTCGGCCTGCCAGCATACCACATGGCAATGTTTGAATAGATTAGCTGTGAATTGTATATTTTATTAAATTTTACAGTACTATACGATATGGGCCCCGCATCCAAACACGTCTTAGGTGGTGGGAATTCATTGTTTGTAAACCACCTTAAATATGGACGCGGATTGCCTGCTGACGTTGCCAGCAGTGAGGTGGCTATTAGACAGTGTTCTGTGGGCCCCACCATGATATATGTATTTTATCCACGCCGTCCATCTATTTTTCCAGATCATTTTAGGAAATGAGGACAAGAATGAGACAGATATAAATCTCATGTGGACCACACCACAAGAAAATAGTAGTAATTGAATTCTCATCATTAAAAACTTCCTAGGGGCCACGGCAATGTTTATTTTCCAACAAACCTGTTGATTAGGTCACACAAACCTTGATGAAGGCAAAACAAAAATATCAGCTTCATCCAAAACTTTTGTGGCTCCCAAGAAGCTTTAATGGTGGGCGTTCAATCACCACTGTTTCCTGTGGTGTGGTCCACAAGAGATTTGGATCTGCGTCATTTTTGGGGTGATGCCCTAAAATGATCTGAAAAACTGGATAGACAACATGGATAAAACAAGTACATCATGGTGGGGGCCACAGAGCACCGTCCAGTAGCAACTGGGCAATCCGCATCCGGGCAAATTTTGGGAAGACCCAAACCCAAGACTCTCTGCTGAAAACAACGAACCGATTGGCCGGTGGGCCCATAACCCTCCCTTGGGAGAGGAAATAACCGATTCGATGACTTTTGAGGATGGGCCATCCCCCAAAATACATTAGTTCTGATGATCCTAACCACTGATTAGATGACTTTTGAGGATTGCATCTGGTAATTAGAAGATAGTCCAACCAAAGATCACCTAGGATAATCTGAGTGATTACTGATGTACACCCCATCCCCATAAGAGCCCAATAGATAAACATGGAATGATCACATGCGTTTGAACATATGGTAATTACCACACGTTTGTGGGGCCCACTATGATCTGTACCGTAGAATACAAACTGTGAAAATAGTGAGACTGGTGGATACAAGACATGCCGAGAATCATCCCTATCAAAGATTTGAGGTAGGACACATCACAGAGAGCAATGTACAATCATGCCCGGCCTATAGACTCACTTGTTGCAGCCCACATAAATGTTGGGACGTCTGGATTTTTGGTCCCTCTAATGGTGGGGCACACCTGATGACTGGCTTGGATGCCATCAATATAAACAACAGTGGACCCCACATTCCATCTGGAAGTTTCTTCGGTAAGTCGTCTTCCTCCCAACGTCTTCCCATCTTTCCCTTTAGGCTGGATTTTGGGATCTAGGCCTAACATTGGGGGCACATCTTATACGCCAATTGGATCGGCAGACCCCACACTATGGCTGAAAGTCGGGCGCATGACTGACCCAACATTGGGTTGGGCTCGTGCAGGATGAATCGGGTTCAGTCTCGGGCTTGGGCAATACAAACACCAACCTGATAAAACTTTGGGTCGGGCTTGGGTTGAGCTCTCGGGTTGCCCGACCCAAACTGAACCCGATTGGTATATAAATTACTTACAAATTATAATTAAGTGTAGTCGTCTGTGTTGAAGGCACAGGAAATTCCAGTGCCATTGGGTCTCATTGGTCCCATTGGTCCACATCATTTCTGATGACCCAAGCTAACAAGATGTGCCGGATTTCTCTCTAGTTGTCTTATATTTTAGCTTGTTTGTTTAGAAAAAAATGAATATCTTTACCATAAATTACATATATAATTAATAAAATCATAGATACAAAAAATAGGACGTATTGAAATATAATAGACTAATGTAATAACGAAAATATTAGCATGTATCCACCCGCCTAACCTGACCAACTGACCGAGCCCGCTTGGGTTGGGCTTGGGTTGAGAATTCCCAACCTGAGGTTGGGTTTGGTTGGATTAGGGTTGAGGCATAGGAACCTTGGGTTGGGCTAGGGTTGAGCACCAATCCGACCCCAACCCGCCCGACTGTCAGCCCTACCCCACACAGCTTGAAGTTTGGTAGTACCGTGCACTAGTATGCATGTGATCATTCCCTACACAAACAGTCCAGATCCTTTCACAATACCTATTTGGAGAGATGAAGGAACTTGAAGTCAGTCCTTGGGAGCATAGATTGGCCACCAAAACATTACAGACCGTTGAAACAAATACAGGGAAGGGAATCTTGATTGAAATTAGCATAACCGGGCTGGGTCTCCCAATCAGTAGAAATGTGGGCCATGGCTCGGTGATCCAAAAACATCAATCTGATGGACCCAACTGTCACTGGCCCATGCACAAAGAATCTCCCTGAGGTAAATCCTCACCATTCAATTGGGGCCAACAAATAAACAGAAGAGAACCCAAGGAAAGGCCAAACATTCAGTTCTGGAATCTTCCAATCTGGGGTCAGGGAATCGACAGCGGGCCCATGATATCGGCAGTTTGGAGCACTGGACGATGCTGCAACTGTACAAACTGGAAAACCCAAGAGAACAGTAGATACTCGGGGTTGAGCATTGTTATACTACAAACCATGACGGAAGCACCAGGTCATGCGACGAATTTCAAACATCGAGTGTCTGTGTGTATGACCTGGCAACGGCATGAGCAGAACCGCATCCCACACCTCACACATGTGTAGTTGGCAGTGAACCCGCAGACGGTGCAGAAATGGCGACGTGATGTTGAACTTGGGGGGCCCACAGCAGCCCTCAGATAGGATGGCACGTGTGGAGGCAAGGCTTCGAGATTTGCCTGTTTGCAGAGATTTAGGGGATTGGAATATGTATTAGCAAAGCCAAGCTCTAACAGGGGGATTCAAAACCAAAGCAAATGACTTCTCTTACTTCTTGTAACAGCTCCATGAACGTTCTTGGGGCCTTCCTTGCGTTCTCGAGTGCTTTTGCCTGCCTGGTTTTCCGCTTTGTATTCTTGGACTGTTTTTTCTGCATGTACCCTACATTAGAAAGTAAAAAAGGGTCAGCAGAAGCAGGCATCCAGTCAAAAAGACAACACATCTAATAACTATGAGAAATGCGCACCCACGGTCACATGTGCTGATGTGGCCAGTGTTCAAGATCCAAGCTGCTCACAAGCAGGTCCCTCCCTATACATTCCTGGGCAAAACAATCAGATAAGCTTGGCCAAGTCAACTCGACTCAGCAAGAGTTCAAGCGGAGTCACCAGGAAACTCAGTCCTGGGTCCAACTCAATCCCAATTCAACGAGACTCGAACTCGTCATTTTTTATTTTTTTTGAAAGATGACGATTTATTGAAAGGAGCCAAAAGCCAAAGAATTACACCACAACCCAGGATATACAAGAAAGATCACATTCACCTAGGCTGGACTGAGATCGAATCCCATTCCATTACATCCACCTTGAACCTCCTAAAAAACTCCCAGAACATCTGAGCAAAGATTGCGAAAGCATAAGTTGTTCATTTTCCCCCATAAAGCCCACAAACCAGCCGGGAGGGATGTCCTCCACAACCTCTTTCCTCTCTTACCAACCCCGCCCCTGTGCTATGACCAAAGGGGATCCTCAATAGACTCAGGTAGCACCCAGGCCACCCCAATACTGCTTCCCACACCTCCCTCGCAAAAGCGCAATGACTGAATAGATGGTCTACCGATTCCTCATCCTGCCAACAAAGTCAACAAATGTTAATCATAGCCATTCCCCTCTTCCTTGGGCTATCGACCATTAGCACCTTATTCCAAAGATGAAGTATGTGAACCATCCCCATTCACCCCAGGCCCAATGAGCATCCTGTAAAAGGATCGGACGGAAAATTTCCCAATTTTTTTTTTTTTTAAAGCAACGGGAATGTATATTGAAAAAGGAAAGAGAAAATACAAACAAAAGAAAGAAAAGCATATCTGCTGAGGAAGCAGACAAGGGCTAAAAGCCTAGAAAACAAAAATCGCTCTCTCTCAAACCCTTAGAATTGACTGCCCATTCGATCAGGAGCCTTTTAGCCCTGCAGCCGACCGTGTTAGCAGATGAAGACTTGTCGTTGAAACATCTTTACCACCAGATAGCTAAAATCGCCATTCTCCAAATAGTAGTTCTGATTTTTCCTAGCTTGAATCCTTGCCAAGACGAAAGCAGGTTGAGGGCTGAATCTGGGATGCACCAACTAACACTGAACCGCTGGCTGAAGTCGGCCCATATTTGAGAGAAAAAAGGGCATTGAACCAGTAGGTGGTTTACCGTCTCTGCAGCTTGCATACAACACAAGCATATATTCACTATCTGCATCCCCCTCTTTCTGAGATTATCAATGGTTAAGATTCTGTTCCGCCCCACCAGCCAGCTGAAGCAGATGAACTTGGGGGGGGCCGTGTACCTCCAGATGAATGGGGAAGCAGGGACTGACGGATTCAATATAGGAGCAATGAAGGAGTAGAGGGATCTGACCGTGAAGGATCCGGTTTTGTCGTGCCTCCAGATAAGTCTGTCAGGCGAAGATTGGTCCGGCATGGTCTTGGAGATGTAATCTAGAAGCTCCGTATATTCAACAAGCTCCCAATCGTGGAGGTTCCTGGAACATCTCACGTCCCAAACGGTTTGGCCAGCAGTAGCTGAGAAACAATCAGAGATGAGAATATTTTTGTCTGGAGCAAGTCGGTAGATGTTAGGGAAGCGATTTTTCAACGGGTCTTCGCCCACCCATAAATCTTTCCAAAATCGAATAGCTGATCTGTTTCCCAGTTCGAAGTTCATGTTCTGAATGACTAACTGCTTTGATCGCAGAAGCCCTTTCCATAGATAGGAGGCCCTGTAGGCCGAGGAGTCCTTGGACCACCATCCACTTGGGGAGGAACCGTATTTGCCTTTAATGATTGAGGTCCAAAAGGCATCGCCTTCAGCGCCTAGCCTCCAGGCCCATTTACCGAGCTTATCTTTAAGCCACACTAATGAATCCAACTCTGCCAATAGCAAAATACCAGCAAGCCTCCTGGATGAAGTGATGAACTCTTCCTCTTCCTCCAGCGAATTTCTCCAACATGAAGGGGTCCAAGACACCTCGGTTCTGCCAACTGAATAGCACTAATCAATGGGGACGTCCAAGTTCGCCAACCTCGTCACGGCCCCAATGAACTTGTAAAAGGATCGGATGGAAATTTTCCCAAATTTATCTTTAAGCCACATCAATGATTCTAAGTCCGCCAATAGCAAAATAACGCAAACCTCCTGGATAAGGTGATGACTCTCCTCTTCTCAGCAAATTCCAATCGCACTCAACAAGGGGCCAAGTGCCAACTATCGCACAAACATTCAACATAATCAAGTCCGCCATGGTCTCAGCAAGCCCTCATGTTCTGTTCTCCTCTCTCCCTCCTCCTCTCATGCCAGTAATTATCAGCGAACTCAACTGACCTTCTCCCCTTTAGGCACCTCAGAAAGAATCATAGTATGAATTAAGAAATGAGGGGAAATCGAACCCACAACCTCAGCTAGAGTGAAAGATGATCTTAATCAACCACCATTGAGTGGTTTGATGACAGCATTTCTATTGCATATTACTTATACTATCTTATCTAATTCCTTTCCCTAATTTTTATACTTCCAATTATCAAATATCATTTGAGTCAACCTGATCTGACTGAACATTAAGTCGAGTTTTCAGGTTTTTGGACTATCATGTGTGGTCCACCTGCCAAGCAGATTGACCTGATATTTGAGCCAGGGCATTTGCATGATGAGGCACACCTGATGGGGAGCTTGAATCTTGAACAGAATGACATATTGGCAATTTGCGTGTGTGGACATGAGTCAGAAATACAACTCTCATTATGAATGGGTCATGTCTAATCTAATCCAGCTCTGAGCCAACTCTTTAAATGGGACAGATTTGGAACACCAAAAGTGGACCTGACCTAGACTCTGCCCAAGCCCGATTTCGAATCAACTTGTAGAATTTCTTCGATTAAGGTAATAAGTAAAACCCAACTTCCTGAAGAAAATATGAAGCATGATTGTTAACAGGAAATCCATCTTAAGTAGGGAATTAAAATCAGACCAAAACAAGTTAGACCCATCCCATAGGAAAGTGTTTTGGGCTTGGATCTTCTTAGTCTTGACTCGAGCCAGACCTGACGCAACCCTTGCTTACTTCGAGCTAGGCCCAACCCATGTACTGATGGATTGGGTCTGAAGCTGAAATCCAGACCTAGTTATTAAACAGGTCGAATGTGGAATTCCCCTCAAACCCGACCTGAACCAGCACATTTGCACCCCTACACCAAGCAACTCCATCACAATAACTTAACCAGCTCTATTTTCTAAATAAAGAACTCTAGGTATTATCGAACTCTTGTTTCTCAGACCTTAAACTCTTTACAGGTCAAATTTGCCACAACTGATCCTAGTGAGGCTTAATAAGGGCCACCCCCAAAATAGCATACATTCAAGAGAAAAAAAAAAGGCCTCCTATGCATACTAATGTGGAAATAAATGTAATTTTGTTGTATCTTTCTTTCAAAGTTTGTGTGTGTGTGTGAGTTAGTCATCTTTGACTAACAACATATACAACACAAGTTGTTGCCTTAGTCTCTCTCCCCTTTCTCTCTTACACTCCTACAGATTTCTTCTATAGCAGACTTCTACTACTAATGCCCGATTTAATGGTTGACAGTAAAAAAGAATGTTCCGATGCTAAGGATTTAATAGCCTAACTTTACACGTTCCATCAATCTTAGGGCTTTTGGCGCATTGGTTAGGTTCTTAACAATTGGTATCAAAGCCAACACCACATCCTGTGTTCGAGTCACAGAAAGAGCGACCTATGGAAAGGGCTACCTGGACTTAGAGTGAAAGCCGCCACGATGTGGAGAGGGCTACTAGAAAAGAGGCCAGAGTAAGAGCCGCCGCGGACGTCGGCTGCAGAGCGTAGTAGAATGTTACGATCCCAACAGTTTAATAGCCTAACTTTACTTGTTCCATCAGTCTTGGGGCTTTTGGCACATTGGTTAGGTTCTTAACAGTAGAAGAGGAAGGTTGTTCAACAGTAGGAAGTTTGTTGATATTTTATAAGGGAGGAAGTTGTTTAACGTTGTAATGCGTCTTATAAATTAGTAGTAGTCCTTAAATAAAGGAGTGCCTAAGAAGTTTATTCATGATAATACTCTCGGAGGTCGATTTTCTTCGAAGTAAACCAATCCTATCTTCCATCTCTACAACTACCATATCCTTTCTTTTATCCTATTATTACTTCTCTCACAACCAGCCAAGATAGGCAGACGTGGAAGAAGAGGTGGGACTAAAGGCCAAGGTGAATGAGCAACCCTAGCTGAACATAACACCTACAGAATAGCAACGAACTCCCTACTTTGAACTTCAAAGCCAAATAACAAACCATACCCACGTACAACTGACACCTTAAACCTCTCAAACGTTCACCTAACCTCTTTATTAACGATGACGTGGCCTTGTCGTGGCATACGCACGTGGAAATCCAAGTGATTAATCATGAGCACATAACAACTCTCCCCACGTACAACTGACACCTTAAACCTCTCAAACGTTCACCTAACCTCTTTATTAACGATGATGTGGCCTTGTCGTGGCATACGCACATGGAAATCCAAGTGATCGCGAGCGCGTAAAATCGCTCTTGTCCGCAAGAGCTATTTGAGGAAACCTCTGCTTAATCTCTTCCAAATCCTCCCAAGTTACATCAGCTGGTGATAAGCCTTGTCAATGAATTAGTATTTCTCGTCATCGATTCGATTCCTCATTCAACGATCTAGAATCACTTGTGGTGTTGGGAGTTGGGACAATGGAGTCATCTACATCTTGGATCACTGGAAGGGAGGGTCGTACATGAAATATTGGGTGAATGAAAGACCTAGCAGGTAGGTCAAGCTTGTAGGCAACCAGCCCAACCCTTTGAAGGACCTTGAATAGTCCATAAAATTGGGGTGAGAGTTTAAGATTCTTATGAAGAGTGAGGGAGGTTTACGGGTAGGGTTGTAGCCTTAAGTAAACCCAATCGCCAACCTTAAACTCCATATCCATGTGATGCTAATCGAAGAGCCTTTCATGCAAGATTGAGATGCCTGGAGATGATCTCACCACTCCACCAAATCCGGTCCCTCTCCAACCTCTTTATCCACTGTTCCAACCTTGGTGGTGCCTGGAACATATGACAATAATGTTGGTGGGGTCCGTCCATAAACAATTTCAAATGGGGTCTTCTTTGTTGAAGAGTGGATGCCGGTGTTGCAGCAAAACTCAGCTCATGGAATCCATTTCACCTACTCCTGGGGTTTGGAACTTGTAAAGCAACGAAGGTACATCTCTATCATCCGATTGACCACCTCCGTTTGCCTATCAGTTTGGGGGTGGTATGAAGAACAAAAATTAAAATCAGTACCATTCAATTTAAATAACTCCTTCCAAAAAACGCTTGTAAATGTCAGATCTCGATCACACACAAGTGATTGCGGCATACCATGCAACTTAAAGACTTTGTTAAAAAATACTTGGGCCACACTTGCAGCCATATAAGGATCAAGGTGTCCCGTATCGGTATCGGTTGGCGTAACGGTGCCCTCCGAAACCGATACGGATACGGGGGCGTAACGGCGATACGGGGGTGTAACGGCCCGTAACGGCGCAAAAATTTTTTTTTGCCAAAAAAATATAAAAAAAAATATGGATTAAATCCGGAATATTCTAAGCATTCCAAATATGCATTCGTTTATAAATTGGAACATGTTTATGGTGGTGTAACGGTCCACTCTTTGGTGAGAAGTTGTATCGAACTGTCTGATTAATTTTTTAATCAGGTAAATTGAATTTGACTACAAAATTCATATATTTAATTTTCTAAATATATAATTTATATACTTAACAACTTAATCTCATTTCTCCCAATAGTTCTTTAAAAAAATGAAATTAAATTCAGGTAGATGGCGTTGCCAATTTGGGGTTGACTTGGAGGACAAATCCATGCCCCAAATCAGCTTCAAATTCATGCAATTTATTGACATTATCCCACTTATGAATTGATGGACATTTATTAGATAGTGAATCATGAAAAAAATCAAATGTCCCTATTTTAAAAATAAGCGTCCACAAATTAACAATTAAAACTATTCAATAATTTGATTTTGGCATTGTGAATTAGCAATTACAGTCCATAATTTAATTGACAAATTTTAAGTTAATACATGTCTCGTGTACAATTTTTTAAGGGCTCGAATTAGGTGGGACTCGAATTGTGAAGTGTAGCACACGAGTGTCAAGTTTTTTGGCCCCACCTATGATGAATGTGTTATATCTACACCGTCCATCCATTTTGCCAAATAATTTTAAGGCATGAGCCCAAAAATGAGGCAGATCCAAAGCTCAGGTGGACTCCACCATAAGAAATAACAATAATTAAACGTACACCATTAATAATTTATTGGAGGCTACAAAAGTTTTAAATTAAGCTGACATGTGTGTTTTCCTTTCATCCACATCAATGTGACCCAATTAACAGGTTAGATGAAAAGTAAATATTACAGTGGACCTTAAGAAATTTTTAATGGTGAGCATTCTATAACCATTGTTTCCTATGGTGTGGTCCACCTGAGATTTGGATCTGCCTAATTTTTTAAATTATGACCTAAAATGATGTGGCAAAATGGATGGACGGCATGGATAAAATATATACATCACGGTGGGGCCATACAGCACGTGTACAAAAAAGTCTCAATTTATTTTTGAACGCGGATGAGGAGGTGTGCGTCAGTGAGGCACCTGTATTGACGTGAGTTAGTCACGTGGTCTGATCATGAGGTATGTGTTATATCTAAACGGTCCATTCATTTGATGAGCTCATCTTAAGGCTTGACACTAAAAATAATATAGATCTAATTATCAAGTGGACCACACTGCAAAAAGCAGGGGGGATTGAACGTCTACCATTGAAACCCTTTTTGGGATTACAAAAGTTTTCGATCAATTTGAAATTTGTTTTTCCTCTTCATTTAGGTCTTCTTGACCTTATGAACAGATTGGATGGAAAATAAACGTTACGGTGGGCCTACGAATTGTTTAACGGTGAAAATCATAATTTCCGCTGCTATTTTTGGTGTGGTCCAGAAGATCTTTGGATATAATTCAATTTTTTAGTAGTGCTCTAAAATGATATCTGAAAATAGATGAACGGTGTAGATATATAAATACATCACTGTGGAGCCCATGTAACTTTGATTTCTTTCGAACCGTTCGTACAACTCGAAGCTCAAGGAGTGTCAGCGCTCGTCGTAGCGTGACACGTACCTATAGCAGCTGGTGCGTGGTGCACCCGCAGAAAAAAAAAAAAAAAAAAAAAGGGAGCGAGAGGAACCGAAAAGAAAAGAAAAGAAAAAAGAGGGAAAGAAAAGAAAAAAGAGGGAAAAACAGAGAAAAGAAAAAGAGGGAGAGAGAGAGAGGGAGAGATAGAGAGAGAGAGAGAGAGAGAGAGAGAGAAGAAGAGGAGGATGAGGAGGCTGCAGTCGCAGCCGCAGCCGCAGCTGCCCGAGAAGAAGAAGAAAAGGAAGAAGAAGAAGAAGAAAGAAGAAGAAGAAGAAGAAAGAAGAGAAGAAAAGAAAAGAAAGGAAACGGTAAGGTTTTTTTTTTTTTTTTTTAATATAAACACCCGTAACAGCCGTTACGGGTCTGTAACGGCCGTTATGGCCCGTAACGCCCCGTAACGGCCGTTACGGTCACAAAAATCCGTAACTGCCGTTTCGACCCCGTATCGCGTAACGGTGTCAACCGTTACCGTTACGTATCGGCCGATACGGCCGTATCGTAACGGATACGGGACACCTTGATAAGGATGGGAAATAGGTATAAAACGGGCATATTTGGACAACCTATGTACCACAACATAGATGGTTGACTTGGCCTTAAACTTGAGTAGGTATAGGTAACGGCTACAACAGTCCAGCTAGTGATAGATTCTCAGCTTCGTGGCGCTGACAAGTATCGCATCACTTGATAAATTCCTTGATTTTTTGCCTCTTCCACTTCCAATAGAAGATTGAACGAATCCAATGTAGTGCCTTACGGTAGCCCTCGTGGGTATTGAAATGGATATCCTTGATGATTATGGCATTGAGTGGAAGCATATATGATTCTTAAAGAAAAGAATCTCATCATGATACTCCCAAGGCCCAATGGCTTCACCATTTAGGCTCAATTGAACTAGCCATTGCAATTGAAGTCTTACGGCTTCACACTGGGCTCAAGTGGGTCACCTGTGGCACACACCGGTTGGGCGGGGCCCACAGGGGAGGTCTCGTGTTCGAGACTCCTCACCGGGGGTGATTAATGCGCATTTCACACCGGGCTCGAGTAGGGTAGCCTGTGAGATGCGAGGACACACTCGGGGTGGGCGGCCCATGTGATTTGGAGCCTACGAAGGGGGTTCGGCCGAGGTCCTAACCCATGCGATGTGGGGCCTGAGCTATGAGATAAAGGAATTAATTCGTCATACTCTAACAGTTCGAGCTTTTAGAGCAAGTGGTTAATTATCCTGCATTAAATTAGTATCAAAGCGGGAGGTCTCGTGTTCGAGACTCCTCACCAGGGGTGATTAATGCAGGGGCATTTTCACACCGGGCTCAAGTGGGGTGGCCTGTGGGATGCAGGGGCATACTCGAGGTGGGCGGGGCCCACAGGGGAGGTCTCGTGTTCGAGACTCCTCACCGAGGGTGATTAATGCGCGTTTCACACCGAGCTCAAGTGGGGTAGCCTGTGGGATGCAGGGACACACTTGGGGTGGGCGGCCCATGTGATTTGAGGCCCACGAAGAGGGTTCGGCCGAGGTCCTAACCTATGCGATGTGGGGCCTGGGCTATAAGATAAAGGGATTAATTCGTCATACTCTAACAGTTCGAGCTTTTAGAGTAAGTGGTTAATTGTCCTACATCACTAATGCAGGGGCATTTTCACATCGGGCTCGAGTGGGGTTGCCTATGGGATGCAAGGGCACACTCGGGGTGGGTGGCCCGTGTGAGGCGGGTGGCTCGTGTGAGGCGGACCCCACCGATGTATGGCAATTGGCTTGTATGATGTGGTACCCATGTGATTTGGGGCCCACGAGGGGGGTTAGGCCGAGGACCTAACCCATGAGATGTGGGGCCTGAGCTTTGAGATAAAGGGATTGATTCGCCATGCTCTAATGGTTCGAGCTTTTAGAGCAAGTGGCTAGTTGTCCTGCATCATCCACCTTAATGAGTTCCAACCACCTTAGCACCAATTGTGAAATGGCTGCAACTTCCACCTTCTCATCCCGCCTAGACAAAGCATCAGCTACCATGTTTTCACTTCCATTTTTGTATTCTATGATGAAGTCATACCCCATTAACTTGGTAAGCCATCTTTGTTGTGCCACTATAGTGATTCACTACTCCTAGAGATATTTTAAGCTTCTTGGATGAGTTCTAACAATGAACTGACACCTCAAAAGATATGGACACCACTTCTGCACCGCTAGGACCAAAGCTAGCATCTCCTTTTCATAGGTTAACAAAGCCAAGTTTTTCCATGCAAAGCTTGACTAAAAATGCAATGGGCCGTCGATCTTGGATCAATATTCCTCCAATACCCAAACTTGATGCATCACATTCTACAATGAAGGGCTTGGAGAAATCAAGAAGTGTAAGGACTGGTGCTTGTGCCATTGCTTGCTTCAACTGTTCAAATGCCTCTTCTGTGTTGGGGCGTTAGGAGAGTCTTTCTTTACCATGGATGTGAGTGGGTCTATTCTGTTCCCATAATTTTGGATGAACTTTCGATAATACCCAATCATGCCTAGAAACCCACAAAGGGCTTTGAGAGTGGTGGGCTTGGGCCAACTCAACATTGTCACCGCCTTGTTGAGGTCCACAGCAACCCCTTCTTTGGAAATGGCATGGTCAAGGTACTTGATTTAGGTCTGGCCAAATTGGCATTTTCCATTTTCGCAAACAACTTATGAGCTCTCAAAACTAATAGAGCAACCTCTATATGATGTAAATGTTCCTCCCAATTTTTACCGTAAATTAAAATGTTATCAAAGAAAACCAAAATAAACTTATGTAGGTACTCTTTGAAGACTTTGTTCATGAGCGATTAAAATGCGGAGGGAGCATTGGTGAGGCCGAATGGCATCACGAGAAACTCATAATGTCCTTGACGAGCTTGAAATGCCATTTTTGGAACATCGCTCGGATGCATACATATCTAGAGATACTCGAACCGTAGATCAAGTTTAGAAAAATAGCACGCCCCATGCAATTCATTGAGTAACTCGTCAATCACCGGAATTGAAAATTTGTCCTTGATGGTGATTTGATGAGCCCTGTAATCGATGCATAACCGCCACGAACAATCATGCTTTTTGACAAGTATAACATGTGCAAAGTAAGGACTATTACTTGATCGAACAACCCCTAATGCAAGCATGTCGAAGACTAGACGCTCGATCTCAGCCTTCTGGAAGTGGAAGTAGTGATATGGTCTTACACAAAACGGGCTGCTCCCTTGCACCAATGGAATCTCGTGGTCAGTCCTAGGAAGTGGTAGCCCTTTTGGTTCCGTAAAAACATCTTCATATGATGCTAGGAGCTGCAAATGTCAATATCCTTGAATAGTGGCCAGGTGGAGCTGTGGGGCCCTCATAGAAAGGGAGTATAATTGCGACAAGACCCCTTGCTTCTTCTTTTTGAGTTTCTCGATTGATATCAACATCATCTACAATCTTATCCCTAGTGGTAGACATCCCATGTAGCGCCATTTTTTTGCCTCCAATGTGAAACCCCATTTGCAACTTTGAAACGTCCCATATGATTGGTCCAAGTGTCCTCAATCACTGGGTCCCAAGGATAGCATCGCATCCTTCAAGTGGTGGGAGATAGAAATCCACAATGATGGGAATCCCTTGCAAAGTCAGAACCACCCCCTTGTAACTTCCAGCACTTGCTAATTTTTATCCACTTGCAATCGCCACTTCAAATTGCCCCTCACCCTTAGGATGCAGCCCCACCTTCTTTGCTATATGGTTGTTTAAGTAGTGAGCAAGTTATTTAAAATCAGTTACGTAACGGCCATAACTGTTACGCGTTACGGGGTCGAAATGGTCATAACAAAAAAGACAGCTTGTAATGGTCCGTAACAGACCCGTAACAATCCAGAAACATGTTTTTTTGAATTAAAAATTTAAAAACGCCGTAACGGTCACTACGGCCAGTCTTAACGGTAATGGCAATGGCCGTTACGACCACAATTACCATTATTGGACACCTTGGTTGTGAGTGCTACTTGAATCCATCAAAAAAGTAATAGCTTTACGCCCCAGATTTCTCTTAAATCACATCGTCCGTGGGGAGTGGGCCCCAGTGATGGCATAAAGTGAGCTCTCAGGCATTTCTGCTTCCACTTCTTGTCGTGTTTCTGCTGCCACATCATCTCTGTCATCATCACCTTCATCTTCCTTGGGACAACACCCTTCAGTGAGGAAAAGTTTCTTACATTTGTGACCCGGCCCGAACTTCTCATCACAATTGAAGCACAACCCCTTGTCACGCCTTTACTAGAGTTCTACAAGAGTAAGCCTATTGATGGCCGGAATGGTGGAGCATAAAGGAGTAGAAGTCTGTACTGGTGTCACTCTTCTCAGCTTGTGGTAGTGCTCATCGTTGGGACCGGTTCCTTGTTTCATAGAATTGTGCCAAGCCCACGGCAACAAAAAGAGTAGTGGGCTTAGTAGCTTGTATGTCAACCTTGATACTCTCCTTGAATCCACTAATGAAGCAGCCCACCTGTTGTGCTAACATCAACCTCCCTACTCTAGCGAGAAGCCTCTTGAACTGGCCTTGGCAATCATGAACAGAACCAATTTGCTTAAGCTTGGCATGGTCCCCAAAGATATCCTCATATTAAGTGGGCCCATCCCTAGCATGCAGTCCTTCCTTGAACACGTCCCAAGTAACGGACTGATCCTCTTTCAACAATTGGTACCAAAGTTGGGTGTCACCCTCTAAGTTGAAAGAGGCCAGGGGAATTCGCTCCTCATGCGGAGTTTGATGAAATCCAAAGAACTAGTTTGCTTGGCATATCCAACTCATCGGCTCTTCACCTCCATTGAAGCGTGGAAAGTCAAGTTTAACAAGCTTAGGAAGATATGAACTAGTTGAGCCCACTTGCACCAATCCCGAGTTGTCATTGACTCGCCCTCCTCCAACTCGATTTTGGGTGTGAGAGCTCTCTCCCCCTCTCGGACACGACAGATTGTCAACTAGTTGAACCGAGCATTCATAGTGGAGAACATCCCATGGATCTCCTTAAGCACTCTCTTGGCCGGATGCCAGGGAGCTAACCTCCTCCTCCAAGCGTTCAATACGCTCCTCCTCCATGCCTATGTCTGATACTCATGGATCTCCTTAAGCACTCTCTTGGCCGGATGCCAGGGAGCTAACCTCCTCCTCCAAGCGTTCAATACGCTCCTCCTCCATGCCTATGTCTGATACCAAACTGTTATGTTCGGCTACGGCTACTAGCTCACTTCGGCCTTTAGTCTCACCTCTCCTTCCATGTCTGCCTATCTTGGCTTGTCGTGAGAGAAGTAATAATAGGATAAAAGAGAGGATTAGGTTGTTGTAGAGATGGTTAGAACATAGGATTGGTTTACTTCAAGGGAAATTGGCCTCCAAAAGTATTATAATGAATAAACTTCTTAGGTACTCATTTATTCAAATACTACTAATTTATAAGACACAACAAACTCCCTACTATTGAAAAACCTTCCGCCCCTACAGAATAACAAAAACTCCCTACTTTGAATAGAAAACTTCAAAGTCAAATAACAAACCAACCATACCCACATACAACTTACCCCTTAAACCTCTCTAACGCTCACCTATACTCTTTCTTAATGATGATGGGGCCTTGCATGTGGCATACACATGTGGAAATCCAAGTGATTAACTGTGAGCACATAATAGAGAAGCACCTAATTCTTTGTGTGAACAACTTTTATGGTTTTAGCCTCTTATGCATGCATGGGGTGTAATTAACAACCATCCACCCCCATAATTATTAGTTGAGATTCAATAAGCCAGCCTTAAACTCCTTTAAGGTGGATTTTAAGGCAGAAAAAAGCTTACTACTCGATTCCCCCTACTCGTGGGCCACTAAGACACCGACAAGACATCTCAAATGAGTGTGCTTGGACAAACCCTGGACTACATCAGGTGAGAACAAGCATCTTCTGAACTCATTGTATATCAAAGACGCAAAGTATTCAAAATAATTGCTAGTAATGGAAGTTGTGAGTACTTATTTTCTAAGGAAATGGACAAAAACTCCAGATAAGTTGTGAAGGGATCCAGAGCCATACAGGCTTGTGTTCTTCAAAAAATGCAATAAGGTATTTGTTTCTGATTGATTTCTTGTTAATTCTTCCATTGGAAAAAGGTATTACAATGACGTTTTGTAATTTTGTCTCCAAGGAGACATGAAAATTTCTACCAGAACGCCAATGCAAACTTGATCTAAAACTAATGCGTGATGAGGAAAATAGAAGATGGAGTTATAGAAATGTTATTTCCATTGTCAAAGGTTGCCATAATTAAGATATTGAGTGTGGCCATAAAGAATATATTAAATAGTTACAAAAATAGACGGACACAGCTATAGCCACATCACGTTGTATCCCTTACTCATATTCATATTGTATCCATCATCTCATTAAGTGGTGATCAGATTACATCAATTCTCCCATCTTCAAAGTGAACTTGCCCTCAAGTTTGGCTTTTGTGCTGGTCCAGTCTTCGTCTTAGACAAGTTGGAACGAATTCAGGGACTTCCTATGGAGAGGTGCAGAGGACAAGAAGAAGCTTCATTTCTTGAAATGGGATGAGGTCTGCAAGCCAACACATGGGGGAGCTAGAATCAGAGTGCTCAGATCTATGAATGTAGCCCTGTTGGGAAAATGGCTATTGAGGTTTGGCTTGGAAGATGGGAGTTTGTGGAAGGACATTATTGCATGCAAATATGGTGCTAGGGATGGTGGGTGGATGGCCAAGAAGTCATCCTTGTACAGAGCCTTGGCAATTTGGAAGGCCATTGCGAAGTTGGTACGTAGGTTCAAGGAAGGTGTTGCACTTTCCCTTGGTGGCGGCTCCCACATCCGCTTTTGGGTCAATTTTTGGTGTGGGGACAGGCCTCTCCCTTAAGTTTTCTGTGGAATGGCCAGGCTTGCTCCTGATCTAGACATATCGGTAGCTCATTGTTGCTCTTCTATGGGTGGTCAGCTTGCGTGGTGCCCTCCCTGCCAAAGAAATCTCTCAAATAGGTAATTGGAGGATATGACACAGCTGCTCTCGGTACTCCATCCCCAAGGCTTTCGGAGGAGACAGATGGGTGGAAAGGGAAATTGGAAAGCTCGGGCAGTTTCTCAGTGTGTTCATTCTACGAGGTGATCCATGGTCATGGGCCTCATTCCGATAGTGCCCCAGCCAAGTTTGTGTGGTTACAAGGGGGATCACCAAAGTTGGTAGCCTTTGCTTGGTTTGCAGGAAGGAAAACAGCTCTTACAGTAGACAACCTCCAAAAATGCAAATGGTAAGTCCTAACCATCAACCATTTGTTCCTTCATTTTGCCTTCACAAGAGCAATATGGGAGTATTTCTTTGGGTTGTTCATTAACTGTTGTGAGATGCCAGGGTCAATCAAGGTTTTCCTCTTAGTGTGGCACAAGGGAGGTGGTGGCAAGATCCGAAGAAAGATGTGTTGAGTTTCTCTCCTAAGCAGGCTGTGGGCATTTTGGAGAGAAGAATAACAGGACCTTCAAGAACCACATCAGAGAGACTTCAGCAGTTTTCAATAGAGCTTAGTTGGATGTTTTAGAGTGGGTCTCCCTTTCAATGGGCCCTTATTACAAAACTTGTATCCTTTGCTTCCCTCTATATTTTTCACACAGATTTTTCATCTATGCTTCTTAAACAAAATACGGTCTCCTTTCAGTTTTTTTTTTTTAAAAAAAAGTAGGAGAAAGGAAATATACATATAGACGCCTAAAAACGAGCATTGGTCATCAAGATCAAGGGCTGAAATCGACCCTAGCACATCCACATGACATATTACACTTGTCCAAAAGGAGCATTGGTCATCAAGATCAATGGCTAAGATCAACCCTATCATATCCACATGGCCAGTGGATTAAGGTGCCCATTGGTTTTCTAGGGCATAACTTCAACCGTCCAACCCATTGCCACCTCTACTAGTGTATTTAGGTAAGAGGGAAGGAGAGATGTGAAAGTCATTAAAAGAAAATTCACTATTATAAGATTAAAAAATATCCAATTTTGAGATTTTTTGTTTAAAACATTAACCAAGGACAAAATGTTTCCACTTTTCATTGCTTAACCAAACATGGTTAAGGAAAAAAGTTAACCAGTTATTTTTTTTAACTTAACCAGTTATTAGTGTATCCAAATAGGCCCTGAGGGAGATTTTTATAAGACATATTCAACTGGCCATTCTACATGAAGTAGAGTGTTGAGTAGTTAGAAGGCAGCATTAGCATACATTGACTATTGCAGAGCTGAGGATATCGACATGGGTGTGTGACAGAACTAGGAAGAATAGAATTCCTTCGAACCAGCCCAAGAGTATTTCCAAAAGAAGACAAAATTATGGAGAGAAAATTTAGATAGTTCTGTCATATGCAATGAAGACCGAAGACGGCTCCACCGCTCCAATAAGGAACATTGGTAAGGTCTGAAGGCTGGAAAAGAGGAAGACCTAAGAGGACATGGATCGAGGTGATGAGGAGAGAGAGGAAAGCTTGTTCACTTATCAAACATAGGGGCTTAGATAGGAATGATTGATGACAAGATTCATAAAAACAACCCTGTATAGCTATGGTATTGCTACGATGGGCATAAGAAAACATACCAATTCTTAATTGGTTACATTAAAAGGCCAATGAAAAATTAATCAATTGCTCAAAAGCAGGATCCCATTGGTTCCACCACCACTTCAAATTTCAAAGAAAGTGAGCTTACTTTTCAATCATTCCACACTACACAGTGGTCAGGCCAATTGTGAAATTTCACCACATGTGAACATTATCGACATCAAATCAAGATCAGAAGGCACTAAGAAGTGAAACCCACATTATCCCATAACCTCATATGTGTGATCCACTTCTTATCACATGAAATCTTGAACCCTTCTTTTTTTTTTTTGAAGGGTAGTCTTGAACCGATATTGGTGGGACACTGGTAGTGAAATTTCAGTATTTATGTTACAACCATGAACCAACATCAGATGAAACCAATAATCAGAACCCACATTATCCCAGCAACTCTTTAAGTGTCAAAGCAGGTGGGCCAACTTCATATCACAGTACAACCTCGACCAAACAGTGATAAGGTTCACAAATAGCAAAGTTCCACTATCGGGTATTGGCACCAGATCATTTTCACAATAAAACATAAAAGAAAGAACAGGTATTGGCGGGAAAAATATATATACACTCATCTCAAATCTAAAAGCTTATTGAGATTTCATTCACAGAAGCATAAATAAACAACTAAACAAAAAAAAAAAAAATTTAAATGAGACCTTCATCATCATCGAGTGAAGCATCGCTGTCATCGTTTATCTCTACCATTTCTGCTCCAGCATTGTCATTCTCCAAAGCCTCGAGACGAGCAATTGCTGCCTAAAATGAAACATTCCATAAAGAGAAACACCACAACTTAAACGTCTTCATGGACACTCTAAAAAAGTCCAACCAAGCATGGTGACCAGCACTATTGATCTGGTGGGCCGTCATGTGAATCGACCATCTCCCAAGATCACATTCATTTGACAACCTAACTCCCGAATTTATTTATTTTTTTCTCATTAAGCATGAACATTTCCTCATTTTCCAAGAGAATTTGTTTCAGTCGTCCATTTAACAGCCACTGACCAGATGCTACCGCTCCCCAATCACCTCGATTTTTCATCTACAGCTCATCCACACAATTGCCCACCAAACCAATGGCCCCTCGCTGAAAACACAACACATGTGCAGTGTATGAATTCCCATTGCACTTCATGAAATTCTACAAAAGGCATGAATTATAGCAGAACTACTACTTATTCCATGAAATAAGTCTCCAAAAACAGGAAAAACAAAAATAAGCAAATAACCAAAAATGGTGCTCTTTGGTAGCCCAGAAACCGTACAGGCAACCCCCTTTCTTCGATCCAGACCGTTCAACTGGAGGGTCCCAGGTCAGTTGGTTCATTCTGATAGACTTCTTTTTCCACCAAACCATCCATTTGCAGTCCACCACTCGTACGGAAGTCAAGATCATCCATTGGAAGGCTTGCCCAGCCGAACGGCACAGATGAACGGTCAGGATGACAGAAGAAGCAGACCATACCTGCAGAGATGCTGGACCCGAACAAAAGATGCCATCTTTTTGTTAGGTCGAGTATCAATACAATATAATACCTCGAGAAAAATCAATCGAAAATACTGTAAATGGGACCCGAGTAAGATCGAGCGGCTGGGATGATCGAAGAGAGAGATAGAGAGGGGAGTAGGGCCCACCTGTGAGCGATTATCGCTGCTGGCGAGGGCAGCGACCATCTTCGAAGCAACCTTCCGATTCCGACTCGACGTTCGGCGGAAATTTCCGGTGACTTCATCATCCATGGCTCCGAAAAAATCGATGAGATTAAAATTCGGATTAGGGTTTGATACGAGAGATTTTCAGGTTACTCTGCCGGAGAGCGAGAGAGAGGTCGAGCGAGAAGGAAAGGGCGTGAGAGAGAAGGATGCGAATTGACCGTACTACCCCACCAGGACCTAGCTAGAGACGGACGGTCCTGGCGGGGGCTCTGTGGGGCCCACCGTGATGTATTTATTTTATCCACACCATCCATCCATTTTGAAAGATAATTTTATGATATTATCCAAAAAATGAGGCAGATATAAATCTTGAGTGGACCACACCAAGGAAACATTATTGAAAATGACGCTCACCATTGAAACCTTGCTAGGGTCCACCGTGATGTTTATTTGTCATCCAACCTGTTTAGAAGTTCAGACAGACCTGGATGAAGGTTAAAAAATAAAATATCAGCTTGATCCAAAACTTCTGTGGCTCCCATGGGGTTTTCAACGGTAGGCGTTCCATTCCTACTGCTTCATGTGGTGTGGTCCATTCAATAGTTCGATTGAACTCATTTTTACGCTCATGCCGTAAGCTGATCTTTCAAAATGAATGGACGGCGTGGATAAAATACATACATTACAGTAGGCCCATAGAGACTCCGCATGGACCGTCCGTCTCTAGCCAGGTCCAGAAGCTTGTGGAGCCCACCGCTACATCCGTGTTAAACCCACTCCGCTGATCGGTCTTGCAAGATCATTTTAAGAAAGGAGTCCGAAAGTGAAGCAGATTCAAAACTCATGTGGGCCTGCCACAGGAGATATTGGGGATAGAATTTACATCATTCAAATTATTTGGGTCCAACGAAGTTCTGATCAAGGCTAAGGAGGTGTTTGGCATTTCTACTAATAATAGCTTATTTACTTATCTTAAAAAATAAGCTCTTGATTTAGGAATAGATTATTTGATAAAGCTTTAATTTTAGAGTTATTTAAAAAAAAAAAATTAGCATAAAAAGGTTTTTAAAAGTAAGTAATGGAGATGTTACTTTTCCTTCAAGAGTTTATTTGGCTTCACTGTCGGATATATTTTTATTACCTTTTGAATAAACTTATACTTAAACTTTTTAAGTAATTACCATCTTACCTTTTTCTCTTTTATTTACAACCCGAATTAGGTGGCCCACGTGATGAACCCATGTTGAAAATGGGGCTCGCATAATGAATGGTCCACATCAAGATGGGTTCAAATAATGCACAATCGCATCAAAGGTGGGCCCCACATGATGGATGACCCACATCAAAGGTTGGATGGTGGACATTGAAGGTGGGACTACATGATGGAAGGTTGACATCAAAGGTGGGCCCACATAATGAACAACCCATATTGAATGGTGGGCCCCACATGATGGATGGTTCACATCAAAGGTGGGATCCACATGATGAATAATGGAAATTGAAGGTGGGACCACATGATAGAGGGTTGACATTAAAGGTGGGGCCTACATGATGAATGATCCATATTGAATGGTAGGCCTGTAACGTCCCGAAAATCGACGTCCGAGTACATAAACTCCGGTCCCGAGTTCCTAAGAGTTAATAAAATGCACATGTGTCATCATTCATATTCAAATTAATTTCATACACATATAATTACAGTTGCGCAATTCAACTTAGCGGAATCAAAGCGAGGTAGATATAACAAAAATCCATAAATATAGAGTTAAGAGTCAAAAATACAATTTCAATAGTAATGATCGTCCAAAATGAGGATTATACAAGCCACAACGAACATGCGACAAAATTTACACATAAAACAAGCCCGATCGAGGACTCTAACATATTCATGTACAAAACTATAATAAAAGCAAGGTCTTCTAGTTTAGTCCGACGCTCCCAAGACATCACAGCGAAAGCACAAGCCGACCCAAGTCTACCCTTCCAAAGGCTTCGGTGGAACCTGCATCAACAACAATGTCTGGTTGGTGTTTTACGGGTCTCCAAAGACTCACAAAGATCACAGGTATACCCCGTAGCAACGTATTTGGTCGGATAAATCCTTAGGCTTTTAATTCTTATAGTTATTCCTTTAATTCATTCATTTCTACTAGCATCATTCGATATAGTGTCATAGATATCAAAGAAGTTCCTGAGAAGAGGTTGATGTTAAAATCCACTTCTCGATGAGGTGGTAAATTAGGTATGTCTTGAAAAATTCAAGGTATTCTGATCTCTTAGTATCCAAATTTGGCCTATCAATAATTCGTATGTCTTTTCATCTTTTTTCACTGAGCTGGGTGCACCACTTGAGTTTTGAATATGCCTTTGTAACATCCTGAATTTTCGCGGCCCGAGTACATACTCATGCCCGAGAATTCCGATGTTAGTAATGTAAAAATTGGATGCTTCAAAATCGTACCTTTTTAAATAATAATAAAAAAATCACATCCAGTTACATTCACGAGAATAAAATCGACTATATTTATTATTCTATTAGAGTAAAAAAGTGGACAAATAATTCTTTAATGCCCTCTCAATGAGAGCTTATTACATTATCAAATTTGCAGCGGAAAATAAATAAAACAATTCGTGGTGTTATCCTTTTTCTTTTCTTTTCAAAAGAATCTTCCATATAATGATTATCAGCCATATCATCAACCTGTAATTCACCTGCAATATCCGTATGGTTGGAGAGAGTAAATGTCCTACTCATAGTGATGGTTATCCTTTAAGATTAACGATAATTCAAAAGATTCATAAGAATAATATAAGGGTTCTGATACGTCTCCTACTCTACCACTACGAGTGATATTAATATGCGCAACCAATATATATATATATGTATGCCTATCAAAGTGCGTGCGGTCCATCATACGTAGTGATCATTACAATGTGGAATATAATTCATAGAAAATCCGGCTCGCCCTATATTCTCACACTACGAAGATTCGTCGGCGTGTCCAATGCTACCATAGATTTACGTGAACACCTCTAGGCGTCACAACACATAAATCAGATGAATTACGTGACACGATTTGTTCATGGAGTGACTATTTGAGACATACAATCTCAGAAGTGATGTAACACGCATTGCAGATTACTTACATCGATTTGTGCACCATTACCCAAAATCCATGGCATTACGCGTTAACCAAGAGTGTCATTATCCAGAGCTCATTACGTCCATGATAAAATATTTAAATCACTAGATATAAGACCTCTAACACATCACTTGCATCAAAAGGGAAATAAATTGAATCATGAGAGTTTTAGAATTTCAAAACACATGTCTAAGTCATAAAGCAATGTAGCACAAGGCTAATCTAATAAAGTAGAAAAGTAGCATTAAGCCATCTTAATAAAAGAGAAGAATAACAAACAGGCTAACTCAACAAGAATAAGGGGAGATGAGTAAAAAGCCAACTCAATATAGAGTGGAAGCACACGTCTCTCTCAAAATTGGTAAAGGATAAGGCTTGTATCCATCACCTCACATAAATTTATAAAAATCATGTATAATTAAAATCATACCTTAACCATAATTCTCAAAATGATAAATAATTGATAATGGTAAATCAATCAATTGCATTAAAAATCACAATAATATGAAAATATGCAAAAACAAGATAAATCATATCAACTCAAATTAATGTAAGCTTTAAAGGAATTCATCACCCTAGTTTTAGATCTAAACTTTAGGCAGATATCCATGTAGAAAGGCTTTTATATGAATTACAACATCACTTGAGCAAAAGGGAAACACCACACATGTGAATAAGGAAGAGGATGATGGGTGTTTAGGTCTCTCTCTCTCTCTCTCTCTCTCTCTCTCTCTCTCTCTCTCTCTCTCTCTCTCTCTCTCTCTCTCTCTCTCTCTCTCTAGCGGATGTGGGAGTATGGGCACGTGGGTGGAGAAGGGGACGCACATTCCTTTTCTAAAAGGAGTGGGCGTGTAAGAGGGGGTGTGTTTTACATCCCGCTTGGATTGAGTTTCTCCAATTTAACATTCTCTAACTATCTTTGTTTAAATTTAATTCATCTAGTATGTCGGAGTTGTCGAATAGAGTAGGGGTATATAATTTTCTTAGTGATTTGAAATTTAGATTGACCTATCTTGAAAATTCTCCTAACGGGTGTCAAAACAAACTTGATATCAATTAACGGTCTACACTTAATGATCAGGGTTCAATTTTAGGAGAAATGTGTAGTCAGGATAGGCAAACGATTAGACAAAAGTTGGTGGTTGATCAATGGTGGAAAAGTTATAAATCTGAAATTTTACCTTTTGCACCAAAAGGAAGAAACTGACTTCAACATTTAATGGTATAGGATCATATATCGGAGTCTAAATTTTGTATAACCTCGTAGTCATATGAGACCAAAGTGTAGTCCAAATTTGAGTTGCAATAAATGGAAGGAAGTTATTAAATCGAAAGATTTAAATTTATAAGGAATTGGTAAGCTTCAAACGGATAACTTCGCGCCTAAGGAAAATCCTACCAAAGTGGGTTTTCATATTTCATACTTAGTACATATGATGGGAAATCCAATTCGTTTATATGAAGAGAAATATCCTACTACGACTACCCATAATATTTCTTCACTCAATGGACACCAAAATCAACTGTTAAGAGGCTGATTTGTCAATTGGATAACTTTTACAATGATCTAAGGGCTGAAATTTGACATGTATGGTTAATTTGTGATACATACGCATGGTATAAAATTTCACATCAAACAGATCGTGAAAACAATGTGATCTATAATTTAAGGGTATAGGTTAATTACATTTTCGTAATTATTGCTGATATGAGAGTTTTGAGAAATCTAATGATTTTACATGGTTATATGCACGTTTTTATGTAATTCTTACAAAAGAACTTATATCTAAATCATTATGAATAAAGAATTATTCACCAAATTAATTAAGGGAATATACATATATCAACCAACATAACAGATGGTTAGATGACATGTTAAAATATAAAAACTTGATGATTAGTACTCTGATCATGTATGTAAGTAGGTGTACGGTCAGTTTTGTAAACTGATTATCACAAGTGAATTTTTGGAGTGATCAAGAGGCATAACATGTATACCGTTAGATTCAAGTGACTTGTTCACATGTGTAAGTTTCTTAGATTGTAGTTTTGATGGTGGGTTAAGCATATTCATATGTGGTGAACAAGATGAACGGATCAGAATCTTAATTTGATATGTGTATAAGCGGATGCAGAGATCAAGTACATAGTTTACTATGATCAGGTGGTCCAAACTCAGAGTCGACGGTCAAATATCTTTACTTAGCGGTGAATAGTTGACTGAACGGTTGGTTATGATAGAAAAGTAAGAAAACGGTCAGATGACTTGATCTATGAATGAAGATTATTCCCAATGGTCAGATTCATGTTGGGGAATAGATGTAAGGTTAGGATAGCTAAATTGGTATCATACATATGTACATAATAAGTTAAATTTTATGGTAACACTCGAAAACTTTCAATACTCGAGTATTGAAAAGTTCGAGGTATTACAGCCTTATCCTAAGACAAAAATCCTAGCATGAAAGTGATAGATAGAGGGGATGTTACATATACATTGTGGTTGGCCCCTCGAGCTTTGGCTTCCCCATGGTAATAGGAGTCTTTTGAATTTTCCCTTAAATTATATATTGTTTCGTTGGCTGTTTGTTCGTGTACCATTTAAATGGAAGTCTATTTAAAAATAAAAAATAAAATAAAAATCAGAGGTCATTGATTTTTACCGTTATTTGACAGGTTGAGTACTGAGTCGGCTACGGAAGTGAAGTAGCTAAGTTCTGTGGGCCTCACTATGATGGATGTGTTGTATCCACACCGTTTATCCATTTTGAGATATCATTTTAGGGCACGAGCAAGAATGAGTCAAATAAAAATCTGTAGTGGACCCACCATAGTAAATAGTGGGGAGAGTGATTCCCACCGTTGAAACTATCCTAAGGCCCACCATAATGTTTATTTGAAATCTAACCTGTTTAAAAGTTAAAAAATATATGAAATAAGGTAAAACACAAATTGATTTAAAACTTTTGTGGCCTTTAGAAGTTTTTAATGGTGGGCCTCACTGTCTCCACTGTTTTTTGTGTTGTGATCCACTGGAGCTTTGGATTTAACTCATTCTTTGAATATTTCCCTAAAATGATCTCTCCAAATGGATGGAAGGTGTGGATACAAAACATACATCATGGTGGGCCCACGGAGCTTGGTGACGTCACTTCAGTAGCGTGTCTCGCTACTTAACCTGTCAGTAGCTAATCCGCGCCCCGGATATTGTGCCATAAAGATTCCGTGCATGATGAGTCCGTAAAAATGAGGAAGCGGGTTGGCTAGTGTACCGGATGCGGATTGCGTCCTACCCCTGCCCGGACGGTAATCCGTCCAGGCAGGGCTCCATGGAGCCCACCGTGATGTAACTGTTTTATCCTGCCGTCCAACGATTTTTTCAGAAAATTTTAATATCTGAACCAAAAAATGAGGCAGGTCAAAGGCTTGAGTGGACCACACCAAAGGAACCTGCACTGATATGACACCCACCGTTGAAACCTTTATAAGGGCACACGTGATGTTTTTCTTACCATAAAACCTATTCATACAGTCACGTAGACGTGGATGAAGTGAAAACACAAATATCAGCTTGATCCGAAACTCCTCTGGCTCCCAAGAAGCTTTTAATGGTGGAAGTTCAATCCCCACTTTGTGGTCCACTTAAGCCTTTGACCTGCCTCATTTTTTGGTTCACATATTAAAATTTTCTGAAAAAAATCGTTGGACGGCAAGATGAAACAGTTACATCACGGTGGGCTCCACAGAGCCCTTCCCGGACGGATTACCGGCCGGGCAGGGGTAGGACGCAATCTCCGTCCCTGGTGTACCTCACATCAGTTATATAGCAGCTGTATCGATGTCAACAAGTTCTGCAGGTATGATTATGGGGTATCTGTTATATCCAAACTGTTCATCCATTTGGCGAGCCGTCTTAAGGCTTGAGACAAAAAATAAGACAGATATAACTACCAAGTGGACCACACTGAAAAAAGTAGTGGGGGATTGAATGTATGCCATTGAAACCCTTTTTGGGTCACAGAAGTTTTGGATCAATATGAAATTTGTTTTTCCTCTTCATTCAGTTATTTCTGACCTTATGAACAGATTGGATGGAAAATAAACGTGATGGTGGACCCTACGAATTGTTCAACAGTGAAAATCATTATCTCCACTGCTATTTGTAGTGTGGTCCAGATGATCTTTGGATTTGATTAATTTTTTGGATCTCCGCTGCTATTTGTGGTGTGGTCCAGATGATCTTTGGATTTGATTAATTTTTTGGGTAATGCTCTAAAATGATCTCTAAAAATAGATGAACGGTGTAGATATAATAAATACATCATTGTGAGGCCATGTAACTTTGATCTCCTTTGAACCGTTCATACAAGAGCTAGAGGAGCATCAGTGCTCGTCTTCACACGACATGTGCCTACAACAGCTATATAGCTGGTGTGTGGTACACCAGCCAATCCGCTTTTAGGAACACTGATGGCAAACATGAAGGTAGAAATGAGTTGGGTTTGGGCAAGGCTAGGCCTGGCCTGGTTCGACACTTAAACTATGGCCTGATCCCAACAGGACAAAGTCCGAGCCTGAAAAGGTTAGTTGGGCCTGGGCCCAACCAAACTTGACCGACCCAACCCAAAAATAAAAATTGATAAAATCCTATTTGAATTATCCTAAAATATTGATTAATTAAGTGTACTATATTAAACCTCAAGAAACTATATTGTGAAAAATAAAATTATTTATTTCAATAGCAATAACAAAAATATATAAAAGAAAAAAAAGACGGAGAGATGAAGATGTAGAGGGATATTACATATAAATATTTTTACAAATAAGAGAATCTCATGATCTATTCTGATTATATATTCTAATATACTCGAACATTTTTCCTTAAACACTGACACCTCATGGATCAAGTGTCCATGTGGCGTGGGTGTGTGAGTTTTTTTTTTTTTTTTTTTTTTAAGAAATCTTCTTAAACTAAAATCCTAATATACTGATGTTTTGGATCAGGCTAATGTTTGTGTTTTCAGTTCATCCCAATATGAGAAAGTTTCATTCCATTCGTCTCCTATTGTATGATCAACTTATTTCCTGTTGTTTCTTATTGTATGGTCCACCTAATAAATGGATAGGATTGATTTTTTAAGCATGCTATCATCATGGTGGGCTTACTTAGATTTGGTTGGATGGCACATGCAATGTACGGCTGAGGATCAAAGAGGCACTAGTGCATGAGCACGTGAATGACCAAGGTTATAATTCTACGAGGACCCGCAGACGAACCACTATATAAGAGAGTAATCTATTGATATTAGGAAACCTCCTGGGGTCGGAATCGTTTACAGCTCTTCTACTAGGCGAGTAAACAACTGAGCTCCGTTGGGCCTACTTTTTTGATAGAATATGTAAATCCGCTCCATCCATCGGATGATAACCATTATTTGATCCGTACAAACGAAAGATCAGCCTGATAGAAAACTGAAGTGGGCTACACCAATTAGAACAATGTAAAATTTCTCCTAAAATCACTGAGTTCATGTGGTGGGAGCCGCTTGATTTTTGTATCAGACTCATCTTTATGCATCTTAACTTCATCTCAGTGAGATAAACGTGGTTAACAGGTTTGATGAAAGATAAGGACTATGGTGGGCCCGTACAAAACCAATGCCAATTATTCCATGTGATGTGGCCCCAAACTGTGGATATAGGTAGAGTTGTACACGAGTCAAGTTAGCTCGTTTAACTCGCTCGATTCATCTGAAAAAAAACTTAACCCGCCTCGTTCCAAGTTGGATTCGGATGAGTTGACCTAGTTTTAGGAGCTCGAAAAAATTTTGTGTCGAGTTCAAGCTTGCCTAAGCTCTACTTGGCTCGGACTAACCTCTACTTGAGTTGACTCAGGTCAAATCAAGTCGGTGACGCGGTTATTTTGATATGGATGTTGCTCGCCTAGTGTTCGATGAATGACTCAACGAAGGGTTGGCAAGGAGAGAATGGATATACTGGGTGTTTGATTTTGATGTTGCTTGTTGGGTATTTGATTTTGTTTGATTTTGATGCTGCTTGCTGGGTGTTTGATTTTGATGCTGCACACCTGCCGTTTGATAAAATACATGTAAAATGTCGTTATTATTTTGCATTCTGCAAGAAATTTAAGATACGTTATAGGTTTTTGGTAAAATGCTGCACAGTATCGAACTAGCCTGAACTGCTGTCGGAACTGAGCTGAGCAGTCCCAAGCTCGACTCGGATCAACTCGTTTACAACTCTAGATATAGGTGATAGTTTAAGTTAGGGCTGATAATCCATGCAACACCTACCTATATACTATTTTAAGTTATGTATGTTTTTAATCCACACTGTCTATCTATTTTTCCTGAGCATTTTAAGGAATGAGTCCAAAAATTAGGCAGATCCAGCTTTCAGGTGGACCACACCACATGAAACAGTGATGAGTTATCACTAACCATTAAAAACTTTTCGGGCTACAAAAGTTTTGTATAAAACTGATATTTGTTTTCTTTTTTCTCCATTCAGGATTTTATGATCTAATCAACACGTTGGATGGCATGTAAACGTTACAGTGGACTTAGGGAGATTTTAGTGGTGGACGTTTAATTAGCACTATTTTATGAGGTACGGTCCACTTGAGATTTGGATAATGTCTTTTAAAAATAAAAATAAAAATCATGACATAATATGTATAAATGGATAGTTGGTATGGATAAACCACATACATCATGGTGGGCTCGCATAGTATATCATGGGGACCACCTTGATGTATATTATATGTAGCCATGCCGTCCATACATTTTTTCAGATCATCTATGACATTATTCTAGATTGAGGCAGATTCAATTAACAGGTAGACTCTACCATCATAGACAGTGGTGATTGACCATTAATGGGCTACAAAAGTTTTGGATCAAGCTTATATTATTTTTTTTACCCTTGATCCATGCTTATGTGACTTTATAAATAAACACTACAGAAACATTAGGGTGCACCCTGAGAATTTTTTAATGGTAGGACAGTCAGTCACAACTGTTTCTTATGGTATGGTCTAACTGATAACTGAATCTGCTTCATTTTTGGGATAGTTCCCTAAAATAATCTTAAAAAACGGATGGACGGCATGGATACATAATTCATGCATCAAGGTGGGCCCCATGGTAATACTAATGTAAGTGGCACGGTCTTGGGTGAGGCCAGGGTGGCACCTAATCTGCTCCGCACGTGGGGATCTGTGTGGCCCGCCATGATGTATGGGTTTTATCCACACCATCCATCCATTTTTTCCAGATCATTTGGTAAGAGCCTGAAAATGAGGCCGATCCATGGCTCAAGCGAGCCACCGGATTTAACGCCCACCGTTTAAAACGTCTTGGGGTCACAGAAGTTGGGGTTCAAGCAAAAATTTGTGATTTACCTTCATACATGTTCTTGTTGGAAGCGGATTGGCTGGTGTACAGTGTACTTCACACCAGCTATTTATCTACTATATTGACGTCAAAAAGTTTTGTGGGTCTGATCATGAGGTATGTGTTATTTTCAAACCGTCCATCCATTTGAGCCGAAAATAAGACAAATCTAACTATCAAGTGGACCACACTGCAAAAAGCAGTGGGGGATTGAAAGTATACCATTGAAACCCTTTTTGGGGCCACAGAAGTTTTGAATCAATATGAAATTTGTTTTTCCTCTTCGTTTAGGTCTTTGTGACCTTATGAACAGATTGGATGTAAAACAAACGTTTTGGTGGGCCCTACAAATTGTTTAATGGTAAAAATCATTGTCTCCGCTACTATTTATATTGTGGTCTAGATGATCTTTGGATATGATTTATTTTTTTGGATAATGTTCTAAAATGAACTCTAAAAATATATGAACGGTGTAGATATAATAAATACATCACTATGAGGCCATGTAACTTTGATCTCCTTTTAACGGAAGTGGATTGGCCGGTGTACCTCACACCAGCTATATACCTACTGTATTGACGTCAGCAAGTTCTGTGGGTTTAATCATGAGGTATGTATATATAAAAAAAAAGACAGCTCTAACTATCAAGCGGACCACACTGCAAAAACCAGTGAGATTGAACCTCTACCATTGAAACACTTTTCAGCGCCATAGAAGTTTTGCATCAATATGAAATTTGTTTTCCCTCTTCATTTAGGTATCTGGGACCTTATGAACAGACTGGATGTTGGATCAACATGAAATTTGTTTTTCCTCTTCATTCAAGTATTTGTGACCTCATGAACAGAGATTAGATGTAAAATAACCGTCACGGTGGATACTACAAATTGTTTAACGGTGAAAATTATTATCTCTACTGCTATATATGGTGTGGTCCAGATAATCCTTGGATATAATTCATTTTTTGGATAATGCTCTAAAATGTACTCTAAAAATAGATAAAGTGGTGTAGATATAATAAATACATCTCCATGGGGCCATGTAACTTTGTTCTCCTTTGAACCGTTCGTACAACTCAGGGCTCGAGGAGCGTCAGTGCTCGTCTTCACAGGGCACGTACCTACAGCAGCTATATAGCTGTGGGAGGTACACCAGCCAATCCACTTCCATTGCGTAGTGAGTAACTCACCTGCACTTATTTTACTGAGTAAACTCTGTGACGTCCACCATGATACATGATTTATGTATTTTATCCTCGCTGTACATCCATTTTATCATATAACGGGCTTGAGCCAAACAAATGAAGCATATACAATGTTCAAATCGACCACACTATATGAAATAGTTGAATTCAACTATTGAAAAATTCTTGGGAGCCACATAAGTTTTGATTTAAAGTCCTAAAATTCGCTAAAAAAACGAATGGACGGGGTGGATTTCTTATAAACATCACGGTGGGCCCCACCTAGGTTTAGGTCATAGGAACTTCGTGCGAAAGGCTTTCGCAGGAAATCCGTGTCCGCTGGGGAGGATGCTGCAAATTCCAGGAGATTAGAAATTTAGAATCCTCATTTTCAATCTTCTCCATTACCCTTTCCTTCTCCCATCTCAGCAGTCGGTGGCCTTGGCCTTCTCTGCAATCTGCAACTGCGACGGACGGCCATCATCATCAGCGGTGAGATATCACCTCCATCACCATCTTTTTCTTCATTAATTTTGTAGAGATTATCATTATCTTTTTCTTCATTGATTTTGTAAAGATTATCTTCAATATCATGGCACGTCCAGCTAAAATCAATCAACGAAAGTATATAAAGAATAAGAATTCTAGAAGAAGGGACGTCTTATGGAATTCTATTTCCCTAGAAAAAGGGAAGTCTCTATCAGATTATCCTGAAGATATCATCTTCAATATTCTAGTTCGACTTCCAGCTGCATCTCTTAATGACCTAAGGCGTGTATGCAAGAACTGGTTAGACATAATCTCTAGCCATTGTTTCATCCAGTGCCACCTCGCTCGAGTCCAACCATACATTATCGATGGAGATACACTTTGGAATAATCTGCAGATTTGTTACCTGGACTTAAAAGATTCCGAAATAAGGGTGCGAAATCTGGCTATAGGTTGTGATGGGGTGATCTTAGCTACCTGTAATGGATTGCTTTTGTAAAAGACGATTTCAACATTCATATCTCCAATCCAGCTACCAAGCAACTGCTACGTCTTCCAACATGTTCTAAATCTTCCTCTCCATCTTACCATTCCCAACTTCTACTTGAGTGGGAATATTATGTGGACATCAACCATACGAAACTCGACTTTTATAGGTTTGGATACGCTCCTTCCACTGGCGAATATAAAGTGGTGCACTTCTTTCACAAGGGTAATGGTTTCCATCAGTCGTGTGAGATACTAACCCTAGGTTCGAATTCATGGAGAAGGATTGATATCTCGTATCTTGCTTTGCCATTCATATTCAAAGAGCAACTATTGCTGAATGGGGTTTTGCATTGGGTGGTTGGTTATAATTACATAATGTCTATGGATGTTGCACAAGAGACATTTCATCAAACGCCGATTCCAAATTGCATCAGGCCAAATTATGATACAGTTTGGCCGCATGAAACTTTTTTTTCTTAGGGAGATTAGAGGCTCTCCATCTCTCATTAACAGAATATCTGGAGTTGAATTTGAGGTTTGGATCTTGAAGGACTTTCAGATGCAAGAGTGGAAAAAATTGCGTAATATTGACGGCACCGCAAGAGGCTTAAATAATCTTACTGATCCTCTTCCTTGCCTGATAAACGACGAGGTTATGTTCCAATCTCGTGAAAAGAGAACCGGGCACTTAGTCTTGTCCACCTACAATTTAAAACTCCATAAGATGATTCAGGTCAAACTCTATACAAAAGAGTTTTATCCTGAGATTAGTCACTTCGACACCCTTGTTTCTTTGAAGTTTTAAAAAATATAATATTATAATTCTGGTACTAATGTTAATAGTGGAAATTGAATATATAATATATATATTATATATATATATATATATATATATATAATATATATATATTATATATATATATATATATATATAGTTTTTAATAGTTAGGGTTTATTTATATGAAATAACTTATTGGTTGTAATGGTGATTTTTGTTCCTTTCAGTTTTTTTTTTTTTTTGCAATGTAAGTATGGGTCTTTTTATGAGAACTGGAGGAGCCTATATATGATTATTGGGATATGATCTTTGGATCACAAAGTAAGATTGTTGCATGAGCTTATCTTAAAATCCATAGTTTCTAAAACACGGTGACTCGACCAGTGCAGCTGAGTCAACTCGATTCAATGAGAAATCAAGCTGATAAACGGAAGGAAGCTTATGCCGTCCATCACAGGGTGGGTCCCATGGTATATGTCGATTAGGCAGATAATTAGGTAGTACAGTGATCAGGTGGGCCACACACGTACGAATAAAACAACTTCCTGGCTGGTCCTGTTTACCAACCTTATTTTCACATTAGGAGGTGGGACCCACTGTCAAGTAACCCTTGGGACGTCCGAGAACTTGCTTTCTCATTCTCTGGCCCATTACATGCCACTCTACACGTGCTCATGTTGTACATGTGTCTGAAATCAATGCCATCCAATAAGTGATTTCTATCATTGAGTTACCCTGGCTGATTAATAACTATGTTGGTCCTTTCATCGTATCGAAATGTTAGAAATTGTCATGATGACTGTGGCCGCAGATGGCTGAACTGGCCTGATTTTACACCCTGGTCTACTCAACAGTGGAAACCATATGATGGAAGGCTTGGATTAGTCTCTTAATGAGAGGCTGGGACTAGAGAAGCTCGCTCCCAACCATTGGCCAGGTTTAAGGGGACCAGACCCTGGCCCAACAAGATAAGGCTGCCTAGGCCGAGCTTGAAAGAAGAGTCGGTGACTCTGATTGGCTCGTTCAAGTCAACACAGGGCTCAGTCAAGCTGAGGCTGAATCGTCCTGATTTACCCAAGTATGGACTCATGGTATTGAACTGGACTGAGTCACAGTGAGTTCGAGTCAACTCGGGCCTGTCACATCAGACCAGCCCGAGTCTAGAAACATGTTTCCGCGCGCCCTCTAGACACAGCATGCATGTAGGGAATTCCGATTGCGTACTGAGTAAACTCAGTTGGGCCCACCTTGAATGTATGTAGTCTATCCAGGCCGTGCATCTGTTTTTCCATATAATTTAAGGGATTGAGTCCAAAATTAAAGCATATCTAAAGATCAAGTGGTTCATCCCATTGGAAACAGTGGGGATGATGATTTCCACAGTTGAAACCTTTCAGCGCCCTACAGTGATTTTATTTTTCATCCAAACTATTCACAAATATAAACTTGATCCAAAACTTCTGTGGCCCCCAAGACTTTTTCAACGGTAGACATTCAATTCAACTGTTTCTTATGGTGTGGTCCATTTAAACATTGGATATACCTCATTTTTTAGCCCAAGTGCTGAAATTATATGGTAAAATGGATGGATGGAGTGGATAAAAATACATAAATCATAATGGACCTCACATAGTTTACTCAGTAAGCTAAGTGTAGTAACTAGGCAAGGTGGGCCTACCGTGATGTTTGTGAGAAATTAATCCCATCTATCCGTTTTGGAAGCTCATTTTAGGGCTTATAGTAAAAAACGAGCCGGATCCAATACTCAAATGGGCTGAAAACTTGAGGATTGAACGCCGGGCTATAGAAGCTTTGAATCAGGATAGTATTTGTGTTTTCAGTTAATCCCAGTAGGAATGACGCTCTGAACGGTACGAATGGTATGTAAACATTGTCGACCCCAAGGAGATTTCAACGGTAGGAATTTCCCTACTCACCTTTTCCTTTAGAGCGGCCCACTTGAATCTTTGATCGATCCTTCTCACTTTTGGGTTCAAGTCCTAAAATGAGCTCACAAAACGGATGGACGGAGTGGATTTCTCATAAACATTACGGTCGGCCCCACCTAGGTTTCCAGCACAGGAACTTCCTGCAAAAGGCTTTCGCAGGAAATCCGCGTCCCATGCATGTACGTGGATTCAGGACATGCTTTTGATATGGGAACTGGAGCATCGTGTATTCGAGATGGGGACCTTAAGATACATGGTCCAGATCTCCATATAATCTGCTCCATATGTATATAAAATTCTGCACATCAGCAAACCACTTCGTTCATACATCCAACCGACCGTTTGGGTGCACAGCTTGTATGAGATCCATCCATTCATCACGTGGGCCACATCTTTTACATTTCCTGGCCCAAAAGATTAAGTCAGTTGAGACAATATTAGTTGGGCGTAATGTGGATGGTGAATGTAGACTTTGGGTGATTTACTTTGTATATATGAATGGACAGGCGTAGAGGAAGGCCCATCAGATGAAAAGTCTGGTGCTCGCAGTTAGGTGCAACATGGCAAGTGTGAACCAGACTTAGTTTTGGACTCATCCAGTAAAATGAACCAGACTTACTGAGTTGACTCAGTGAGTCATCGTGCAAATTTGAGGCAACTGGGTCTGAAGAATTAAGAACCCTATTTCTATCACTAGTTAATTGGTATGTTCTAAGTCTCTAAGAAAATTAATCTATTTGGGTCAGGACTAACTAATGGTACTGTATCACATCGACTTGTCGGATGATTAGACATTGGCCCATTCATGGGATACTTTATGTAGAGATTAGACCATCCCTTGGACCCATCACAAACGCATTAAGTATGCGATCCTCTTCAACTCAAGAATTTAATGATAATACCATTTATGTTGTATTCGATGTCTTAAATCTAATTAGATTCTACACATATTTTTCACGCAACTGTGAAAGTACGGGATTTGTTTCTGATTTCATTTATGATTCTTTCCGATTTTGTTTGGGATTCTTCCTAAGACTATATATATATGGGTGTAAATGGGATTGGGAGGTATTATTCTAAGAGGTTCTAAGTATTTCTAAAAGAGTAGTAGGGTTTCTAAAGGGGCTCTAGGGTTTTAAGGGGTGGAGAAAAGGTGAGGTTTGAGGATTACTCAAGCCAGGTAAGTCCTCTATCTTTGTAATCTATGCTTTCATAGTGGAATTTTCTGTCGCTTTGTGCCGTGCTTTTTTTTCTGGAAGGGGTTTCCACGTTAAATCTTTGTGTTCTTTTGTGTTTGCTTGGTACCATTAGATTGCTATCCTAGATCTAGATCTGTGTGATTCCGCAACACAATTCCCAACAAGTGGTATCAGAGCTATCGTTGAGGCATAGATTTGAATATGCAAGATTAGTAATAATGGGAAACACCAAGTTTGATATTAAGAAGTACTCAGGAAAAAATAATTTTGAGTTATGGAAGGTTAAGATGATTAGCTTATTAACCAAGCAAGGCGAAGCAAAGGCTTTTGAGGAGCGAAAACTAACTATGAAGGATGAAGAATAAGAGACCCTTGATAGTAATGCTTTAGCCTCCATTCATTTATGTCTCACAGATGAGGTTCTCTACAATGTCACGAGGGAGAAAACTGCGGTTAAGTTATGGGCAAATTTAGAAGATGTCTAAACGAAAAAAATCTCCGAAAATTGTCTACACTTGAAGTCACAGTGGTATACCTTCAAGATAGCAGATGGTGGAGATCTGGAGGCCCACATTAGCAAATTTAATAAATTGGTTTGCAAATTGCAGGATATGGAGGAAGTGATCAAAGATGAAGAATATAAGCATGTATGTTGTTGAATTCTCTTCCGGCATCGTATGAGTCATTCAAGGACACGATATGCACCGTAAATAAAACCTTGAGTGTCGACACCGTTATCTCAGATCTTCAAGAAAGACCATGAGAAAGCGTAACTGACATGGGGACATTTTTCGATACATTGATTACTAGGGACAAGAATTCTGAGCAAGGTACAGAATCTTTAGGATCAAGATCTAGGTCCATGGGCAAAGGCAAAGGTAAGTTAAAGTGTTGGAATTATGGGATGAAAGGACATGTGAAGAAAGATTGTACAAATCCTAAATCTAAGAGAGAAGAATCTGAGGCTTCTACAGGAAGGCCAACGCTGCCATGTCGGATGGACGAGTGGATGTGATGGTGATGTCTTGTCTGTGTCTACAATCAGACACCCGTATGATGATTGTAAGGGTGAGTGGATTCTAGATACAGGGGCACATTTTCATATGACTCGTCATCGGAGTTGGTTCACTAACTACAGGAGTGCGATGGTGGACAGGTATTTATGGGCAATGACAGTGCTTGTAATGTTATGGCTGTTGGTACGGTGCGAGTTAAGATGTTTGATGGGATAAAGCGTACCCTGACTGGGGTGAGGCACGTTCCTGACATGAAGAAGAGCCTGATTTCTCTCGGTGCACTCGAGGCTATAGGGTGCGGGTTCACAAGTATTGATGGTGTCTATTCACACCCCAAGTATAGGGTTGTGATGTAGTAATAATCTCGATAAGACCAAGGTCGAATCCACGGGGACTGAACCTTGTACGTAATCTGAAAGTAACCAGAACTAGAACTAAATGAATATGTAAACTAAATCAAGGGAAAATTAAGAAAATAATGGTGACATCTTAGACTAAAACTTGTAAAATTCAAAGGTGGGAAACTAGGGATTCCAAGGATCCACTCGTAGATCAGGAAGATCTATGCTTGATTCATAAACACAACTGGATTTAGAGTCTTATCCTCATCCAGTTGGAAGATATATCATTAAAAATCCAAATCTGAACTTCCTTTGATATAGTTTTCAATAGAAGATAGGTATGAGAATTAGAATTGATTCTATAACAAAACCATGCCCATGAGACAAAGTAAATAACATAATTTAGCCAATTCACATCCAATCTAAGGGATGTATGAATGTTAAGAAGGATTCCATCATCCAACCATGTCTAAGAGACGATGGTGAACAACAGGGACTCCTAAATTCACAATCCCTATAATGCAAAGAACATGCTCAAAGCTATCGCAGATCCATTGTAATTTAAGTCACAACAAACCATTAAAAATTGAAAGCATTCCTTAATATCAAACTATAATCAAAGAGAGTTCAATAGAAGACCACCCATCACGCTACAAGCTTTACCTCTTAGCCCTAGCTAAGAGGTTTAGCCTATCATTATTATGATTGACTAAATTCTATTAAAAAATATCAAAGGAGAAAACTAAAGAGGAAGAAGAAAGAAGAACTCTTTGTAGCCGGCACGCTCTATAGCTCTCTCTCTCTCTCTCTCTCTCTCTCTCTCTCTCTCTCCTCCTCTCTCTCTCTCTCTCTCTCTTCACATCTCACGTCTGATCCCCGTCCACGCCTCCATGGCTACTCACGTCCAAGGATAGCCTTCTCACTTCCTTCTCTCTCTCTTTTATAGGCCCCAGGGGCGGTTTAGAGGGCTGAAAGTCGGTGGAATCTATTTACGCAGCTAGCTGTCGCAAAAACGCAAACATGTTGCATTCGGGTGGAATTTTCGGCCAAAGGAAGCATCAAAAACTTGGTTTTTCTTCATGGCTTTGGTCTTTTTTGGCCTGGGATTCTTCTGAACGGTTCAGATCATCTAACCGATCAAGGATGGTGGGCCACAACTCCTTGCAACGTATGGAAAAATCGGACGTGCGTAATTTGGCTTCCTTTCTGCGCTGACGTGTTCGGTGGGCCCCACAGTGATGTTTTAAGTGAAATCCACCCCATTCATTGGATTCCTGGTAAAATTTCAGTTGGAAAGGAGTAGTTTTGGTCAAGTTTTGGTGCGGTCCACTGTATAAAATCAACTCGTCATTTATCCTATGTTTTCCGGCGATCTCCTTGTGTACATGTGCATGGGGCCAAAAGGCCACTATGGTTAAAGTCATGCCTCCCTTATGGATGCAATGGACGGTCTTGATCGTCTGTTTGGATGATGGGTGTGGCCCGCTGTGATCAACTGGCGAACTTGTGTCCACCCGCTGGCGATTTTGAGAAGATGGGTCGAGTCAACTGAGAGTTGACCGGACTGTCGGTCCGGTGCACATCTGGTATGTGCGCACTATGCACGTACAAGTGCATATGCAGGGTCCACTGCGGTGTGTATGAGAATTCCGCTCCATCCATCCATTTATTCATCCCATTTAAGGGGTTGAGACCAAAATCGAAGCATTTCCAGATATCAGGTGGGCCCCAGATCAGTGTTTTATGGGCTGATCTGTCCGTTTGACCACTTCTACAAGGATCCAATGGCTGAAATTTGATGTGTACAATTAATTTATGGTCCTCGGGCCATATATAAAGTTTCGAACCGAACGGATTGTAGGAACCTTGTGATCTTGCATTCTGGATGATTTTTAGGCCTCTTTAGCGTGAATTACTTGATTTTCTCGGATCTCTGGCGTGTAAATTCTTCGATCTCGGTCCCCTGGGGTCCGACCCTTACCTTGGTGACTTCTGAGCATTAAATTCATGCTTTTAGTACCATTTTTCAGTCCAAGTTCCTAAATTCACCTTGCATCATAAACATGATTAAAATTGGGCGTTAAACAGTATCATGTTCACAAAATCAGTTAATAACTAGAGTCTAATATGCAATATTTAACCCTTAACAGTGTCCTTAAAGTATCTAAGGGCGCATGGGTGATCATAAAAGCCCAACAACTCGATAATGTTTATAGGTTGATAGGGACCACTTTAAAAAGTCGAGCTGCAGTGGCTGCAGCGGATTCCACCTCTGCACGTATGTGTCATGCTGAGCATGGCCATTGGAGCGGGCAGGGCAGGAAGGCTAAGATGAGCGGTCAGAGATATAGAGCAGGTGGAGCAACCACCTATAAGAAGAATCACACCGCATAATCGCAGGTGATCGACAAGGTACATGAACGACTCCAATATCGCAGGGGATCCATCTTTTATTCAAATGGCTCTAGGTGAGCCTAGTGTGAGAAGTGGAAAGTGACTATAGGCAATGTATTGATTCATTGTACCAGATCGATACATGGGAGCTGGTGGAGCTTCCATTGGGCCGGAAAGTGATTAGATGCAGGTGGATCTTCAAGGGGATACAACATAGATATGAAACGAGGTTGGTAGCGAAGGGTCATGCTCTGAGAGAAGGGATCAGCAAGTGTCTATAAGATTCGTATTGGCGTTGGTTGGCCAATGCACTCTTGAGCTAGAAAGGATAGATGTGGAGTCTGCACTTCTGCACGAGAAATTGGAAGAGCGGGTCTACATGAAGCAACCAGAGTGGTTCGAAGTTTAAAGGGGCTGAGAAAAAAGTTTTGCAGGAAGTCGTGGTACGACCTGTCGCCTAGGCAGTGGTATAAAATTTGATTCCTTCATGGTGAGTCGGGAATTACATGTTAATGACATGTAGATCGCCAATCATGTCATGTCTGATATCAACGTACTATAAACTCGGTTAAGTGGGACATTCGAGATGAAGGATCGAGGGGCTGTAAAGATGGTTCTTAGCATTGATATTCATAGATACTGGAAGAGGGGCAGGCTTTGGTAATCACAGGTAGAATAGCTTGAGTAGGTATGCGATGGACTAGGTAAAGCCGATGAGCATTCCCTACTCGGCTCACTTCAAGTTTTCCTCAGGACATGTCTCAAAACAGATGAGGAAAAACAGGATATGTCTCATGAGCCTTATTCAAATGTGGTTGGCAGTGCATGCCATGGTCTATATTAGACCAGTTATTTCACAGGCAATCGGTGTTGCGAGCAAATACCCCGGCAAGCAATATTGGATGGCAGTGAGATGATTACTTCAATACATTCGAGGTACAAAAGTCTACATCTTATTTTTGAGAAGATAGGAGCAAAGGTGGTTGAGCATGTGGATTCAGATCCGGCAGACATGCTCACCAAGATTGTTCCTATAGAGAAGTTCAAGTTCTGTGCAACTTCTTTGGGCTTGGCGATGGCATAAAAGGAAGACGGAGTGTGCACGAGAAGCATTGATGAAGCTATGATGAGAGGCAGAGATAAGAGAAGAGGACAAGGAGCTACATGTTTGAAGATTGAAGACAAGGTGAAGATTGTTGTATTTGATATCTTAAATCTAATTAGATTTTGCACAGATTTTTCGCGCAACTACGAAAGTGCGGGATTTGTTTTCGATTTCGTTTATGATTCTTTCTGATTTTGTTAGGGATTCTTCCTAAAACTATATATATGGGTGTAAACAGGATTGAGAGGTATTATTCTAAGAGGTTCTAAGTATTTCTAAAAGGGTGCTAGGGTTTTTAAAGGGGCTCTAGGGTTTCAAGGGGTAGAGAAAAGGTGAGGTTTGAGGATTGCTCAAGCCGAGTAAGTCCTCTATCTTTGTAATATGTGCTTTCATAGTGGAATTTTATGTCGCTTTGTGCCGTGATTTTTTTCCTCAAGGGTTTTTCATGTTAAATATCTTTGTTCTTTTGTGTTTGCTTGATACCATTGGATTGCTATGCTAGATCTAGATCTGTGTGATTCCGTAGTACAAATCCCAACAATTTACACGTTGAATTTAGTTGTTTATGTAACTATTGAGGAAACTGTTAAAAACTAATTTATGTTATACTTGTTTGTGAAATGGATGAAATTGGTTTTACGTTGGTGAAATTGTTGGATTTACATTATGTTAATGTGCAACACTTGCTCATGAAATTGTTGAACCAATCATCAATTGATAAACTGGTCATATCTGAATTACATTAACATGCAATACATTGTCTCCTTGCATAATATTGTAAGTTGCATTTCCTTTATTAGTATTCTCTTTCATACATGTATTGATCTCTATATGATATGTTGACGTGTATTTTGGATGTGTTATTGCAAGCATAGTTGTAGCCATCCTATTACCATATGATTTGTGTTGCAATTATTAGACTATTGCATATCATGGGATTGTGATTAGAACAGAGTGCTCTTTCATGAGTGAATTCTTAAAAGATTAGCAATGGGTGCTCTACCCTGTGTGAATTCTTAAGAAATATGGCCAGTGATTGTACGACACAATATGGAATAAGAGATACCATGTTATTAGAGAATGAGGTTTATTTATAACTGTTAGCGTGATAAGATCTGACAAGACTCGAGGGTCAGACATAATGGCATAGACACTGTGCCCGAGCTATCAGCTTATACTTGGGTGACGTGCCTGTAGCATTGGCAAAATATTGTGTGATGAGTCTGACATGTTAATAAAACATTGGGTGACGAGCCTCCCCATAATAACAATCGAGTACCGTGGAATTCCACGACCCTATCATGTTGACAATGACAAGCTGGTGTGCTTTCTCCACATGTAACACCCCGGAAAATCGGAGGTTGTGCATAGACTCGACTCCCGAGTTCCCGAGTGTCACTTATCATGCATTTATGGTTTTTATGATTAATCAAATTTAAATGCGCAATTTGGAATTACCTGAGGCACGAAGCACAATCACACCAGTCTACTGAAATGAAGGATATCTCACATATATACAGGTCTAAAAATAATAAAGGGTCGCCCAAGGCGTTGCCCAACAGAACAACAAAAGAAGGTTATGTCCAAAAAGAGTAAAGTTGAGCCCGCGGCTCAGCAAATTTAAATCCAGCCCGATCAAGCCGATGGAGAGCCACCCATCAGCTGCAAGTAGGAGAGCTCGTCCTCCTCATCCAAGCTTGCCTCGCTAGGCTCCTCATGCCCTGAGTCACTTGCATCTATGAATGGGTCTAGTTGGTGTTTTAAAACACCATCCCAGAGTGGGAGTGAGTGATCAACTCAGTGTGAACTATTGGTCTCAAGTTACAACAGGCATCAATTGTAATATGAACTTAATGAAAAGCAGACAATCATCAGCACCTAGTAACTCTTATTTAAAATGCATGCATGCGGGATGATATGATACATGCCCTCGCCACAACACTCCCTCAAGCAACTCCATCTAACGATCGCATATGACAACACTCCCTCAGAGCGACCTCGACTTCCGAGTCGCCACCCTAACTAATGCGTGCAATGCGATCGTGTTAGCCGAGTTATTAGTTAAGTCCATTCATCCAGCAGGTTGGGGATTCTGATTCACCCTACATATCAATGCCCTAAGGTGGTTGCGAGGCCAAGAACCCATCAACGCGTGAGGCCGAGACCTCGCGGTCCGTGATCCTGTCTGGTTCCTCATCCCCGACACCAAGCACATGAGGAGTGCCGAAAGGAAGGGATCGCTCGTGGTCACTACAGGGAGGCGCGGTACCCCAGCGTAGGTCGACAACTCGGATATAGTGTCCCATTCTACCATGTCCGGCTCACAAGGCTGTGGACTAGTTTCAAGTGGATTTTTGATGGGCTACAACGGTTGTTGGGTGGTTCAGGTTCCATACATATGTGAGCAAACAGGGTTAACATACAGGGTTGGTCAGACAGTAGGCTAGACCGCACGAGTCAAGCGAGCGCGAGACGAGTGACCTCGGGCACAAAAGACCCATGTAGTCGAACTACAGCCACCCAAACACACCCGCCCAAACCCACGGGTTTAGCCTGAGGGTAGTCCCACCAATGGGACAACCATCTCTTCTCATGATTCCTGACCAACCCAATAGGATGAAGGTTATTCATAACAAGCCAACTATACAGATTCTCAACTAGCGTAACAACCACATGTTCTCATGCATTTCAAACATACATATGAATACTCCTACAAGCAACCAAGCATTATCAAGAATAAAATGCATGTGAGTGTGTGGGTTATTGAGGAAGTTGAGTACTTCTTCCATATTACAAAATCATACGCAAAGAATAATGACATCCTACGTACTATGAAGCAACAAAACATGGAAAATCAATCAAGCATGGGCATGTGATCATCCATACACAAACCATATAAGAAACAAGATCCAAATCATGAAAGAATCAAGCAAGCATGTCCATACAATCCAATAGCTACAATTTCTAGGGTCTCTCTAGACGTTCAAACACAACATCCAAGCAATCAAAATCATTAAGCTCATGCTAAAATTGGTGCTAGGCCACCTAAGAATAATAATCCACACCTTCGAGTCGTTGGAGATTCGGAAAAACGACCTAGAGATGCCGAACCAGGTGCCGATCGACCGGAATCCCTAAAGCAACATTTATATGTTAGAATCCTAAATAAATTCCTCCTCATCATAAGGGTTTCAACGAAAATGGGTGGTGGATCTTACCTAAATGATCAACAGAGTGAAAAGGGCGATTGTGGATGAAGAATCCTCCTTTGAGAAGATGCAGGGAGTTGTGGGGGTTTGATTTCCTTGGGCCCACCTTGCTCTTCTTTCTTCACTCTCCCTTCCTCTCTCCTTCCTTTCTTCTTTCTCCCCTTTCTCTCTTCTCTCCCACCCTTCTCTAGGGCAAAATCGTATGGGGAGAGGAGGTGCCCAAATAAGGCCTTTATATAGTGTCAGTTTTGGTGCAATTGGCCCCAAGTGTTGGGTCTTTACTATACTAACCCTATGGGAGGGTTTTTCTAGCATATGGGGTGTACTAGTCGATATACACCGTAGGATAGTTAGTCATAATGATGATCTATGTATGGACACAATCGGCCCGCCATTTCGACGCGCCGATCGACAGATATGATTAGAAGTCTGTTCAATGGTCACCGATGGTCGATGGGGGCCGCGGTTATACGGATGTGAGCGGAGAAATATCCTTATTCCATGTGTGAAGTTTAGTCGCAAACCGACGGTTCGAAATCCTAAACTTTGCATAAGAGTGGACGACTCAAATCACTTAAGTTCCCACAATTTCCCAAACTAGCCTTCTAGGGCTCCCTATTGAAGTTAGGGTGGCCCTAACGCCCCCAGGCCGCCAAATTCGGTGGGTAGGTGTCTTATGGCCCAATTAAGGTCCATGTAAAATTTGGGGACAAACGGATGAACGGATATAGGGTCTGAGTAAGCGATTCCATACCTTAAGTGGCCCTGCGAGGGCCATTTTGGTGATTGAAGCGGTTCTGCCGGCCATCTGGCCATGAATCTTATAGAATAGGGTCTCCATGGCCCGATGAGGGGCCACGCAAAATTTGGAGACGATCGGATATGAGGTTTGGTCGTACGGGTCCGATTCGCGATCAATGGTCATCGTGCCACGATCGGGGCCCAGATTTGGTGGACAGGCGTAGAAAAATACATTAAATATTCACCATAAATTTGGAAGAAATTCAACGGCTGGAAGACCCGGAGTCTCAGTTTCTTTTGTCAGTGCCAAATTTTAACTCTGGCATTGGTGGGGCGCATTGGGCAAGCGCCAGATGGTACTTCTGGGTGTCCACTGGGTCCGCAGTCCGCGATGAACCACAAGCCTAGTGAGATCTATGATTTTCTAAAGTTTTAGATTTTCTGACCCTCTTCGGTCGCTGGGTGACCCACACGGGCTGTTGTTAAGTGTAAACGGGCCATCTGGCTTGGCAGCCCGCACTTGGTCCCATCATAACTAGACTGGTCCACCCCAGTATAAACTAACATTGAGTGATAATGGTCATTGAATGATTTTATAAGTTAATTAAAAAGAAATTTTAAGGATTTTTGGAAATCCAAAACAGTGAAAATCCAAGATGTTACACCACACTAGGGCAAGTGACAACCTTTACGACTATCCCTGGGCAACTAGCCACAACTATGAATTCGACCGAGTTATAGGGATTATGGGGTGATGAACCTTGAAATGGATCAAAGGACATTGGTAAGTAGCCGCCTAGTGTTACAACGAGCCATGTGATCTAGATAGAGACCCATGATTCGACGGTGGTATCCTTGCTTCGCCAACTGGCTATTTTGACATAAAATTAATAAATACCTGGCTATCTTAGTTGCAGATAGAGACCCAACTGATGAGGCGGAGCCAAACTTCGCAGACGATGTGGATATTTTTCTCATATATGCAGTATTCAGGCGGGTTTATATAGACCGTTCTGATCGACGGGGCTTCAGGGTTATACTTGTAGTGGACTATCACATTTTTTTTTGACATTTTATATTTTGAAATAATACTTGTAATTATTGACCTGGTAACGCATACATACTTTGAGGACCTATACTGGTTTATAAAATTATACATATTCGTTTCATCTTCCGCTTGCGTATTACAACTGTCCCTGGATTATGTTTTGCTGATTTGGCTTAATCTCATTCATATTTTATGCACTAATACAAACAACATACAATCATCATTAAATATGTTGCATAAGTGATGTGTTGGAACTCGGGAGTTGGGTTTCTACTCGACCCCCGATTTTCAGGGCGTTACACGACTGGTCAAAGGTTACGTAGATTCTGCGCGAACTATGTAAATTTGAGGTGGTTTCAAGGAGGTGCATAAGTGAGGTTTCCTAAACTATAAATAGGAGTCTCTAGGACCATTCTAAGGTATGCTACGGCTTTTTAAATGTATTCTAAGGGTTTCTAGAAGGGGTTCTAGGGTATCAAAGGATGTAGCAAGGGTGAGATTCGAGGTTGTTTGAATCGGGTAAGTCCTCTCTCTTTGTAATTTATGCTTTCATAGTGGATTTTTGTCGCTTTGTGCCGTGGTTTTTTTCCAAAAGGGTTTTCCACGTTAAATCTTTGTGTTCTCTTATGATTGCTTGGTGCTCTTGAATTGCTATCCTAGATCCATATCTGTGTAATTCCGCAGTACAAATCACAGCACATGGATGATGGATGTCCATAAAAAAAGTGTCTAGATGGGAAGGCCCACCTCTAGATTGCTTGAGTTGTTTTCCTAACCGTCCATATGTAGGGACCCAATAGGATAATTGGATTCTTTTGGGGCCACTCCATTCAGTGTTCTCCATCATGTAAACAGTCTGGATGGTAATTTAGACCGTTGATCTGTTGGAAAGGGAGCGACCAAACTCTTCTAGGCTGAATGATCTTGAACCAGGAGTCACTCCACCAGAAGCTATGATGAATTCGAACAACGTGGGCTCCACATCATGTTCGCATGACATCCAATCCATTCACTGGACGCACACTACCATTTTTGCCCATGATATAAAAGAATGAGGCTAGTTCAAAACTCAGGTGGGCCACAGAGATGGTTAGGAGGGGATACCCACTATTGACTATGTTTGTGGCCTACAGTGTCACATATATGCCATCCAATCCATTCACGTGATGTATCTGACCTGGATGAAGGGAACCATGAAAAAATAAGAGCATTCCGAAACTTTGGTGGGCCCCAAGTAATCAAGGGTGAGCATCTCCTCCCAACTATTCCCTGTGGCGTGGCCCACCAGAATCATGGATTGCCATAATTTTTGGAACCCTGATCAAACACAAGAGGGTTTGATTGATTGGATGTCATGTGTACATCACATGGGCCCAATTTTGTTGATCATTCTCCTTATTCCAACTGTCCATTAGGATCCTCCAAAGCTGTCGAGTTAACGGCTAGCATTATCCAACACGTGATTCCTGGGGTGGACAACTGCAGTTAGGCATAGAGAATGAATGGTCCCGATCTCCTGCACGTGCCCCAAATGTATGGAGATCGAATGCTTGGCATTCCACCGGATACATTTTGCTATTTTAGCATATTGTTATTGAAGAATCTGCACGTCCCGCATGCATGGAAATTGGATTGCGTACAGAGTTACTCAGTACGCTCTTATCGTACTGAGTAAACTCCGTAGGGCCCACTTGGAACGTATGTAGTTTATCCACGCCGTCCATCCGTTTTTGCAGATCATCTAACGGGTTGAGACCAAAATTGAAGTATATACAAAGCTCAAGTGTAGCATACAACAGGAAACAATGGGAATAATAATGATTTCCACGTTGAAACCTCGATAGGCCCACAGTGATGTTTATTTGTCATCCAACCTGTTAATAATATCACAAAAACATGGATGAAGAGAAAACACAAATATAAGCTTGATCCAAAACTTCAGCCTATAGAAATTTTCAACGGTAGATATTTAATTAACACTGTTTCCCTTGGTGTGATTCATTTGAGCTTTAAATATGCTTATTTTTTTTTTCAAGCCTTAAAATTATCTCTTAAAATGGATGGAAGGATTAGATAAAATATATAAATCACGGTGGACCCCACAGAGCGTACTGAGTTACTCACTAGGCAATCCACTTCCTCACGCATGAGGGATTGCATCCTGTCCCCGCCTGGACGGAATGGGTCCAGGCAAGGGCTCTGCTGGGCCACTGTGATTTATGGATCTTATCCATTCCGATCATTTGTTTTTTCAGATCATTTTAGGGTATGAACTCAAAACTGAGGTAAATCCAATGCACAAGTGAATGACAAAGTTAGGATTAAATTTCCATCATTAAAAATTCTTAGTGGCCATAGAAGTTTTGGATTAAGCTGACATTTGTATTTTTTTTTTTTTCTTAACCTATGTTTATGTGATCTTATGAACAGATTTTATGGAAAATAAATACTACGATGGCCCTAGGAAGGTTTCAACGGTGGTGGCTGGTGGCTATCACCATCTCCATTGCTTCCTGTGGTGTGGTCCACTTGAGAGTTGGGTCTGCTTCATTTCTAGGTTAAGATATTAAAATGATATGGAAAAATGGACGAATGGCATGGATAAAACCCATACATTATGATGGGACCCACGGAGCTCCCGCTGCACCGCATTTTGTTTAGGCGGGGCAGGACCGTGAGGACTGGCGTTTATATTATGATTGTTTTTCACATACATTAATGAACATCTAAAGCTCCTCGAGCATTTTTACGCGGAATTATGCTCTTGGAGAAGAAGTCCACCGTAAAACACTCTCATCCATAGTTCAAGTGGTAGACAGAGTGAAAGATACCTCGTTAGTGAAGTGTGAACTAACAGTGGGTGTACTAACAAGCTAACAAATTAAAAAAAAATGCCCTTTGTCTTTTATTCAGGACGTTTATATATATATTTTTAATTATTTTAAAAAATAAGACAAAAAAAAAAAGAAAAGAAAATGGGACGCGGATTAGCCACTGAAAGGTTGAGTAGCTAGGCTAGCTACTGAAGAGACATACGTGACCAAGTTATGTAGGTGATGTATGTTTTGTATCCATGATGTTCATCCATTTGGAGAGATCATATTAGGAGGTTATTCAAAGAATGAGTCCGATCCAAAGCTTGAGAGGACCCTGCTACAAAAAACAGGGAGAGTGACACCCACCATTAAAGAATTCTAAGGGCTACAAAAGTTTTGGATCAAGCTAATATTTGTGCTTTCCCTTCTTTCATGTCTTCGTCAACACATGAGCAGGTTGGATCTCAAATAAACATCATCGTGGACCTTTGGAAGGTTTCGGCGGTGGGCATCACTCTCCCCAATGTTTTCTGTGGTGGCCTTGGATCTGCCTAATTCTTTAGACCATGCCCTAAGATGATTTCTCCAAATGTATGGACGGTGTGGATACAACACATATCATAGTGGGGCCCACAGGACTTGGCCACGTTACTTCAGTAGTGAGCCTCACTACTCAACCTGTCAGTGTCCAATAGGCGTCCAAAAAAATGAGGCAGATCCAAGGCTAAGTGAACCACAAAGTGGTAATTGAATTACCACCGTTAGGGTCCTTACTCTTGCTTTGGTGGTAGACTCTCAAGAGTTTCAACACCGGGTCAAGGGTTCGAGTACCCATAGGTGGTGAAATTCCGCTGTGTGTGCGTGCGTACGTTAAAAAATAAAAATATTACCACCGTTAAAAACCTTTTTGGGACCCACGTAAGTTTTGGATAAAGGTGACATTTGTGTTTTCTATTCATCTATCTCTATGTGACCTTATGAACAATTTGTATGGAAAATAATAATTATGGTGGGCTCTAAGAAGGTTTCAACGGTAGCCATCACTCTCACTGCTGCTTCTAATGGTATGGTCCACTTGAACCATGGGTCTGCCTCATTTTTTGGGTTAATAAATTAAAACATTATGGAAAAAAGAAACGGATAAAACCCATACATCACAATGGGACCCACGGAGCCCTTGGTTTTTTCTTTTAAAGGTAGTGAAGTCCAACCAAACGTCTACATTGCACCATGTTAACAATATGAACAAAACATTAGTCAATTAGATCATCCGATGAGCTACACTTAAATTGGGATTATTTTAAATGGTGCATATTACTTTTTAAGGATTGGCCCATTTTACAATTGGATCCACCATAATTTTTATTCATCTAATAATAATGTTGGTGTGCATATGTTAGATGGGTTTGATGCAAGACACATACCACATGGTTTCATTTTTAACCTTATTGTAAAGAAAAAGCAAATGAGGACATTAATTTAATTTCTCCTCTTTAAAAGAACTATTAGGGAATATTAGTTATTGGAGGCATTATTTAGCAAAATTCAATTCCTTGACAAATTTTTTAGTAAAAATGCTGATTTTTTTAATCTGACTTTTTCGTGGTTGTTATGAAATTTTATTGGGATTTTTACCACAAAATTCTTTGAAATTTCGCATTTTACCAATCAATGCCTTTATGAAACCAAATTCTGGGGGGATGCTTTTCAAGGTGAAAGCACCAAAATGCCCTTGTTTAATCTTTTCCTTAAAAGTAAGGAAGTCAAGATCGAATCGTGGAGCCTACATGGTATGCATATAACATCCAATCAGTCTAATATATGAAACCCACCATGATATTCAAATCACCAAAAAATTTGGCCTATCAAATAACAAGATGGACTACTAATGAATTTAGATGTTGAGTGGTGTATCATTTTTTATGTTTTATGGTTTAGCCCATCTAATCACTTTCATCTGCCAAAGTTTTGGTCCTTATAACATGCATCCGTTGGATGGGTTCGATGTTAAGCATGTACCTCATGCCCCGTAATTCTTGACTTGCCACTTACAAAAAAGAAAAAAAAAAGAAAAAAAAAGAAAAAAAAGAAGACGTGTTTAAGTAATATTTTATCTCAATAAGCATTGTTAGGTAAATTTCTATTGGTGGAAGCATTATTTGATAAAATCTAACCTCCCAAAGAATATAATTAAAACAACTATAACTTACAAGAATACCACAACATGAAGTTCACAACTTCGCATGCCATATTCACCCAATATATGCTGTTTAACGAACATACTTATAAAGATGAATAGATAAATGTCAACCTTCTCATTGGTGATGTCCACTAAAAGTATCTTTCACTTGTTGCTTAATATCAAACATTGTTGTGCCAAAACTTTCTCTACGAATGCTTGATGTACACTTCAGTCTCTTTTGGAAACTATCCATTGCTCTTCTTGTCAGCTCTGATAGTACGTTGGACGTTGAATCATGATCACGATCTGTCGATGAACATTCGACGAATAATCCACCTGAAAATTGGCCCTTCTCCTGAAATTCATCCACCTCTTTGATCTTCTTCGCCACAAGCTTTCCCAAATTGAAGCGCCATAGGTAGTTTGGGACATACCCTTTCAAGCATCTGATATCTTCTCCAAGTCCCATGGTAGATACTTCGTCTTTAATTCTTTCTACATTTTTCACCCATACTTCTACCTCTTTCTTTGGATTCTTTTTATGTTGGGATTTTGCACTTTGTAATTGGGTTTTTATATCCTCTTCATGGGCAGTCAACTCTTCCAGTTTTCGTTGTAAAATCGTCACATTTTCTTGGATGTTTAGGAAATAGTAAAATTCTTTCCCAAGAAGTGCCAAAATGCTTATGAAAATTTCAAATATCATCTCCAAAGTAGACATCGCGACTGCACATGCAATGAAAGAAAAATTAATAAAATTCAACTAGAAATGTTGCATTTAGTTAAATGAATGAAAAAATCTAGTTTAGTATGGTTTGGACTTTTAAAAAAATATGATGAAAACAACGGCTATATATTTACATACATGCATCCATGTATATTGGGAAAAGGTACTATGAGGTTGACCTCATGGGAAGTTTTGTGGGCCGGATGAGGTCGAGCTGTGTGGAGCCCCAATGTGATGTGTGGCGGACATTAGCCCAATCAATCAGATGCAACTTCCATGATGGGCCACACCATAGACAACAGTTGAGAGTAGAAATTCACCTATTGAAATCTTCATGATTGTTTATAAGGTCCACTTAGATGTGGTTTAATAATCCAGCCCATCCAGTGTGTGTAACACCAGATTTAATCCATATCCAAAACTCAAGTGTGCCCTAACAAGTGCTTTTAGATGTTTTAGGAATGATGTCACACTATTTCAAATTGTGTGGTCCACTTGAGTTCCATATAAGGCTATTTTTTGGGATATCCCATGAATTAGAGGGGATCCACCAAATGCATGGGGCGGATGTCCGATACACATCATGGGGGGGAAAATGTGGAACCAAGCCGTACCATAGGCTTAGAAAGTAAACTCATTCCCTCCCAAGTGGTAGATGGGCCATGTGCCCCACCTAAGTCACAGTTATGATGGGACATGCACTAGCCAAGATATCAAGAAGTGTGATTGCAACTGAGTCCATATAGCAAAGGGGGATGAATCTGGAGGTGGCTGCGGATAAGAACCATCAATGGAGCATGATATGTTTTTGCGATGATCATATCATGGCTCCGAGAGATAAAATTATCGGCAGTGAGTGGTTGAACAAAAAGCATGATTGGGGGCTAGTTAGAATGATTTGAGATATAGAGGGTTGGAGGGATTTGTTGAAGTTCCTTGATTACATTAATGCATATTGTCTCCTAATACATTGAGCTTTTAGAGAAAGTGATTGTTTGACATGGTATCAGATATATGTTTTACAGAGTCGTTGTTTGGTATAGTGATAACTAAATTAAGTATATTAAATGTAAGCAACTGTAGCAACGAGTATGAGGGGATGTATTCGGAGCTGGATGCGGCTGTCGGGAATGCAAGAAAGAGCGAAAATGGGTCGGATTTGGACAAAAAATTCAAAGATTTAGAAGGTGGAGCTCTAATACTATATAAGTGGAAAATTTCTCTGTATATCATTGAAAGAAGTAAATTCCCAATATAGAAACATGGCTAGTACATAAACAATACATGGCTGAAAATGAAAATAGCCTAATAGCTACTTACTGGTCCTAAAAATCTAATTAATATCAATTTATAAAGATATATCAGATCCTAAGATCTAATTAATATCAATTTACATGGATTAATACGATGTAATAAGGGAAAACACAAATATCAGCTTGATCCAAAACTTCTGTGGCCCTTAAGAAATTTTTAATGTTGGTCATTTAATCACTACTGTTTCCTATGGTGTGGTCTACCTGAGATATATATCTAACCCAATTTTTGGGTTCACATGTCCTGAAATGAACTGGGAAATGGATGTACGGCATGGATAGAAGACATACATCATGGTGGGGCCCACAGAGCTTTTCCAGCACTGATCGGCACCCACATGATACTGGAGGGGTCGTTCCCGAATCCGAATCCAGGCACATGTATCCAACCCGTCCATCAGGTTGGCTCCACCATGAAGATGGGACGTCTCAAAAATGGCACGGATCCATCCACTAAATGCACCACGCTACAAATTTACGTAGAAGGACCGACATTTTTATTGGATTGGGCTGATTTTGGACTCGGATTCGGTGTTAACCGTCGGTACTGGTCGGTGTTGTGGGCCCATAATGATGTATGCGTTTTGTCCGTGCTGTTCATCCATTTTTTTCAGCTAATTTTAGAGCAGAATTTCAAAAATGATGCAGATCCAAATCTCAGTTGGACCACAACACAGTAAAAAGTGATGATTGAATGACCACCATTAAAACTTCTTGGGAGCTACAAAGATTTGGATCAAGCTAGTATTGATATTTTCCTTTCATCCAGGTCTGTCTGACGTAATCAACGGGTTGGATTGGAAAATCAACATTACAGTGGGCCTTAGGAACTTTTTAATGGTGGGCGTTCAATCACCGTTTTCTTGTGGTGTGGTCCACCTGAGAATTGGATCCGTCTCATTTTTCGGATTATGGCCTGAAATAATGATCCAAAATGGATGGACGGCGTGGATAAAACACAGACATCATAGGGGGACCCACAGAGCCTTTCCAGCACAGACCAGTACCTAGATCTGTGACTACCGAATCCGAATCCGCTTATTTTGGGGGGATTTCCTATCATCACGGTGGCCGGTGGGGCTCACCTGATGCACGGGTTGAATGAAATACACATGCCATGGTGGGTCCCACGCTAATAAAAACATAGCGAAACCTCCCTAATTCAAACGGCGGGTGTACCTGATGGTCGGATTGAGATGATTTCTGTTGTGTCCCATCATCATCTCGATAAGTCCCACACCAAATCGGGGTCCTCCATGTTCCTCATGGTGTGGCCCACTTAATGATCGAATCACGTTGAATTTTTGTAGTCCCTCATAAAATTACATGGCCCACCTTTTGGACGGGTTGGATTTCATCCACAGACGAAGGTGGCCCCAATATGCATATATAATCATTACCCAAAATCCTCGAAAAACCAAAGAAAATATGCGTAGTTATTTGATTCAAAATTTTGAGTCTTGGCAGTTCATACCTTAATTTCCAATCGCAGCAGATCGAGATATGGATTCTCAGTTGATGCCAAACGCTTCTTCTCTCTATCTCTATTTCTATCTCAATCTCTCTCCATTGAAAAAAATAGGGGGAGAGGATTAGGTGAGGCCCCGGCCTCACCCGGGCGCGGTTTGGCTAGTGACGTTGCCACTGGCTAGGTGGCTAGTGGTCGGTGTTATGTGGACTCTGCCATGATGTATGTGTTTTATCCATGCCGTCCATAATTTTTCGCAGATCATTTTAGACGTTGATCTCAAAAATGAGGAAGATCTAAAACTCATGTGGACCACACCACGGGAAAACATTAGTGATTAAATGTTCATCATTAAAAACATCCTAGGGTGGATTAGGTCATAGAGACCTGGATTAAGGGGAAAAAGCAACATCAGCTTATTCCAAAACTTTTGTGGCCCGCGGGAAGATTTTAATGGTGGGCGTTCAATAATCACTGTGTGGTCCACTTGAGATTTTGGTCTCATTTCATAAAATGATCTGAAAAAAAGGACCGATAGAATGGATGAAACATAAACATCATGGTGGGGCCAACATATCACTGACTACTAGCCATTGGCTAGTGGCAGGGTCACTGAGGGTCCCATGTGATGTATGAATATTATCCACACCGCCCATCCATTTTTCCATAACATTTTAGAGTGTTGGAACAAAAATAAGGCAGATCTAAGTCTCAAGTGGACCACACCACAAGAAGCAGCGATGCCAAGATGCACACCATTGAAACCATTTTAAGGTCCACATTGTTGTTTATTTTCCATCCAACCTATTGATATGGTCACATACACCTTGATGAAGTAAAAAAAAGAAATATCATCTTGAATTCTTGATCCAAAACTTCTGTAGCCTCCATGAATTTTTTTAACTGTACGAATTTAATCGCCACTTTATGGTCCATTTAATCATTTTATATTCTCTATTTTTGGTTTCATAATCTAAAATAATATTTAAAAATGGATGGACGGTGTGTATTAATCATGTGGACCATACCATAGGAAACAGTGGTGATTGAATGGTCTACCATTAAAAACTTCTTAGGAGACACCTTAATCTTCACGTACTGTTTATTTTCCATTCAATCTGTTGATAATTTCACATAAGCCTGGATGAGGGAAAAATATATATATATATAATCGAGGTCCAAAACTTTCATAACCCATTAATAGTCAATCACCTCTGTTTCCTATGTTATGTTCCAACTGATAATTGGATCGATTTCGTTTTTGGAATAGTACCCTAGAATGCTCAGGAAAAACAGATGGACGGCATGGATATTAAATAAATGCATAAATGTGGGCCCCACAGTAAGGCCGCACCGTCTTTGAGTGAGTCCGGCGTCTCACCGAATCCGTTCCCTAGTGATTAAACGCCCAGCTAATCTGCCAACCGTAACCAGTGATGTAGACGATCTTTGTGTATGAATTGTATATCCACACCCTTCATCTGATTTAACAGTTTATTTTAGCCCTCGGATCCAAAACGGAACCAGATTCAAATTTCAAATGGACCACATCACTGGAAACAATATTATGGACCTTTAAAAAAATCATGGTCTAAATAAATTTTGAATTAAGCTGATATTTATTTTTTTACTTTCATCCATGCCTGTTTGACCTTATCAACCGGTTGGATGTTTAATAAATATTATAGTGAATGCTAAAAGTTTTTAATTGTAAGCATTCATTGACCGTTTTGTGTAATCCACCCGGAATTTATATCTACTTCATTTTTTTAGATTAATATTAAAATGAGTTGAGTTGAATTGAATATACAATGAACACATGGAAGTGGGCCCTACCGTCGAGTCTCACCGACATCGTTGGATTGAGGGTTGTGGCCAAGTCTCCGGGCATGGATTTGCGTCATGACATCTTCCCCTCTGATTTTTCTCTGCCCATCCCAGGTCTTCGGGCAGGGATTTAAGTTACGGAGAAGGATTGCATACTAAGTAAACTATGTGGGCCCACTATGATTTATGTATTTTATCAGCTCTATGTTCATCCATTTTAATAGATAATTTTAGGACTTGATCTAAAACATAAAGTATATACAAAGCTTAAGTGGACAACGTTATAGGAAATAGTGTGAATTGAATGTCTATCGTTGAAAAATTCTTAGGGCCATATAAGTTTTGTATAAGTTGATATTTGTGTTTTTCGTTCATACATGTGTGATCTTATGAACAAGTTGGAAGACAAATAAACATTACCATGGGCCCTAAGGCGGTGTTTGGCGCGAGGAATTAAATGGGATTACACAGGATGAAATTGATTTTCTGCAATGATAACATGGTATTAAAGTCTGTCTACATATCTCATGGTTTAGTAGATATTGTATGTTGTGTTTGAATTGTAAATATTAAAAAGTTAAATTCCAGAGTTTATTTGAAATCATGTCTCGATTTATATGTGGAATCAACAAAACCCACCATCCACAAAAGACATTGTTCAGAAATATAGCAGACTTTACATGCGCCGATGACTTCAACAAGTTACGTGGACCCCACTGTGATGTATGTGTTATATCCACACCGTCCATCCATTTCACGTGATCATTTTATGGCATGAGAAAAAAAAATTGAAGATCCAAAGCTTACCTAAACCACACTAGAAAGCAATAGAGATAATGACGTCGATATTTGAAACCTTCCTAGGGCCCACCGTAATGCATTTTTACCCATCAAACCAGTTCATAAGATCATATAGACTTGGATGAAGGGAAAACAAAAATATTAGCTTGATCTAAAACTTCCGTGGCCCCCAAGAAATTTTCAACGGTAGGCGTTCAATCACCATTGCTTTATGTGGTGTGGTCCATGTGAGCTTTCAATCTACCTATTTTTTGCGTTCACACTCTAAAATGATTTTGAAAAATGAATAGATGGTCTAGATATAATCCACATATCTTGGTGGGACCTATAGAAGTTGCTGACATCCATGCACTCATTAGTTGGATCCCACTGTGCATGGGGGAGATGGTCCACTGCATTTCAAATTTTAAATAGGTTTGAAAAGCCTTTGTACAAATCTCATGTTTCAAATGAATTCTTCGTAATCATTCTTAGTAGTTTTATTTTCTAAAGCATATATACCAAATAATTATTGAAGAAAATAAACATGGTGTAGGATTTAAATGATGATATTTTCAATTCCATTCCACTTAATACATTATAATTTTATGCACGACGCAGATTTCAATAGTGGAAATCATTATTCCCAGTGTTTTCTTTGATGTGGTCTACTTGAGCTTTGGATGTGCTTCAATTTTGTACTCAACTTCCAAAATGAGATGAAAAAAATGAATGGACGGCGACATTCAAGGTGGGCCTAACAGAGCATAATCGGATTTCGAGCTAGGGTTGACTTATGATAGCCCCGGTTGGGCTTGCGTAGGGCTCACGTCAGGTGACAGGTTTTCCCAGCTATGCAGTTAAGGGGAGCGGATTAAGTGAGACTCGGCCTCACCCAGGACGGTGCGACCCTTACCATGGGCCCAACCTTCGTACGTGTATTCTATATCCATACTGTCCATCCATTTTTCCAGATCATTTTAGGGTACTATCCAAAAATCGAAGCAGATCCAATTATCAGGTGGACCATACAAAGTTTTTAATGGTAGGGTGTTCAATCACCACTGTTTCCTAGAGTGTGGTCCACCTGAGATTTGAATCTTCTTCATTTTTTGAATAATGAGCTAAAATAATCTGGAAAAACAGATGGACGGATGGATAGAGAATACACACATCAATGTGGGCCCATTGTAAGGGCCGAACCATCTTGGGTAAGGCCGGGTATCACCTAATCCGCTCCGGCAGTTAAGTTAGGTGGAACTTGGGTGACAGGTTGATCCGTTCTGCATAGGAATTATAGATCGTACAGTTCTTTGATCTAAACCGTTTATCGGATGGGCCCTCGCTTTGATTGGGTAGTCCTAGAATATCTTTCATATTGGAAAATAATGACCCTTCAATAGGTGGATATTAATAGACGGTTAGGGAGAAACGCAGCAAATGTCCACATCCAAAATAAAATAACGGAAAAACCAAAGGTTGGGATTTCTAGTATCTCTATCCATGGTTGGGCCCATCAGGCTACTGGTTTGAATTTTTGCATGCTGGTGTAATTGTGGACGCGCATTGCCTGTGACCCCGGGTGCAGCAAGTTGCTGTGCCCAGAAGCAGTCTGGGCCCCACAGAGATGTATGTGATAAATCCACTCCGTCCATCAGTTTCAAAAGATCACAATACGACAGGAGGATAGAAATAGGAAGATCCAAAATTCATGTGGGCCATAACCTTTGAAACAGTGGAGATTGAACGACCAACATTGTAAACCTTTCGGGGGCTACAGAAGTTTTGTATCAGGATGATAGTTGTTTCTACTGTTTATATAAGTGGTAATGGCCCTATGAACGGTTTGGATGCATATAAACATCATGATCTGCTCCAGGAAGGTTTCAATGGTGGATGTTTCTGTTCTCACTTTTTTGTGTGGTATGGCCCACATAAGTTTTGGGTCTACTTTAATTTTATGATCCTGTCCTATTGTGATCTTTTGAAACTGATAGACGGAGTGGATTTGTCACGGGCATCTCTGTTGGGCCCACACAGCTTCCAGGCACAGGCAATCGGAGTTCATCTTTCCAGCCTACAGGAGTTTCATTCTTGCAAGTCGGTCCCTTGATTTGTCAGTCTAGAACATTTCTGGTGTGTCCCACGTATATGGACCATGAATCAGCACTCTCCTTGACAGGAAAATCTCACCTTTAGTTCTGCAGCACGCACACAGATATGCAATAAATAAAAACATTTGCCCAGATTAAACTGAAAAGGTCTTCCAATCTAGGAGATTTTTTGGGGGCATTCTCCATCTAGGGTGGGACCCAGCAGGTCAATGGTCAAGACCACCCATTCATGAGCTACACTTGTCCAATTGAAAACGCAGGGCCATATGTCATAAATAACGACTTTCTTATAGTTATAAATAATAATAATAATAATAATAATAATCTATGTGAAACTCAAGCATACTAGTCACCTCCCATAATATTTTCCTGTTATGTGGCCCATTTGAGTTTTTAATCAATCTGATTTTCGGGATATGTGAGATATTTGAGGTGAAATATTTGATGCGTGGATTGGATGTGATATATACACATCAAGTGGGCTCCACATCTGCCCCTTACCATCATAAGCTTGCAGTGGTACCAGTACCAATGGAGCGCACCTCTCCTTGAATTATCCATGCAGTCGGCACTGATAATGACTTAACTGTTTAAAATATGGAAGCGGATTGCATTCCAAGTAAACTCTGTGGGCCCAACATAGATGTATGCGTCTTATCCAATCCATACATCTGTTTTTGCAGATTATTTTATTGTGTGAACCCAAACTTGAATCATATCCAAAGATCAAGTGGACCATACCACAGGAAACATTGGGGATAATGATGTCCACCGTTGAAACCTTCTTAGGGCCACACTGAAGTTTATTTGTCATCCAACATGTTCATAAGGTCATACAGACATGGATGAAGGGAAAACACAAATATCAGTTTGATCCAAAACTTCTGTGGAACCCCAAGAAGTTTTCAACGGTAGACATTCAATTCACATTCCTTGTGGTGGAGTCCACTTGAGCTTTATATATGCTTCAATTTTGGGGTCTTTACTAAAATAATCTGATAAAACGGATGGATGGTGTGGATAAAATACATAAATCACGGTGGGCCCCACAAGTTGACTCATCAAGCGTACTGAGTTATAACCAATCATGGTGGGCCCTCATCTCGGCTTGGATGTTCCGCGTGCATGACTCGTTGCATGTGAAGTGGATGTCAGGGAACAGGAGCGGCGGAGCCGATTGCGTCCTACCCCTGCAGGATGGACTCGGTCCTGGCAGGGGTTCTGAGGGCTCACTGTGATGTATGTGTTTAATTCATGCCATTCATCCATTTTAACAGATCATTTAAAGGAATTAGCCCAAAAAGGAGGCTGACCCAAGGCTCAAGTGATCCACACCACAAGTAGTAGGGATAATAATACAACCTTAAAACCTTCATATGTCATCCAACCTGTTGATAAGGTCACGTAGACCTGGATGAAGTGATAATTCAAATATTAGCTTGATCGAGAACTTCTGTGGTTTCAGGAAGTTTTCAATAGTAGCTTTCAATCTATGTTATTTATTGTAGTGTGGTCTACAGAGTGGTTTAGACCTATATTTATCCTTAACTAGGAATGTTATGTCCTCTCAATAGATATCGATGTTAGCTATTCAACCTGATTCAATCATTCAGTTCAAACTTCAATCCAAGCTAATATTTGTGCATCTTTAGGTTTATTAGAGTATATAATATTTACTATAAATAGTTATAGATAGATTCATGTGTATGCGTTAAGATCTCTACTGATCTCTCACCTCTTCAATATCTATGTTATTGTTGGTGAAATAAATAAACTATACTTTCCACAATATAATCTCTTGTTGTTTACAAGATTTGATTAATTTGGCATTGAAACAGTGAAGCGTGATCAATTTGGCAAAGAACTCAGTGTATCACTCCTGTACTAAACACATTGATGTGCGTCATCACTATATCTGGTAGATGCTAAAGGAAGGCGATATTACTATTGAGAAGATAAACACTAGTGTAAATCCGGCCGACAAACTTACAAAGGTGGTTCCCATAGAGAAGTTTAGGTTTTATTCAACTCTCTGAACTTGGCAAAGGACGAATGAAGACAGCGTGCATGTGAATTGATTGTGAAGCTATGTTAAAGATTAAAGATGAAGATTATAGCTTGGATTAGTGAATACTTTAGATTGAAGCTAGCTAGATAGAGATTGTCAATTAGGGTGCCTTCAATATGGTGAAATTTAGGGTCTTCGTTTGATCGACAGCCTGGTCAATCGATCGAGAAAATTCTGAATAAATCAATTTAATCTACCGATAGTTTTGGACATGTTTGATTGATCGAACATCAGGGCTTGATTGATCGAGATAACTTGGAAAAACTAAGGTAGGTCTTTAGACACTTTTGATAATTATTGATCAATCAATGGAATCGAGTTGATTTGATCGAGGGTCCATCGATTAGACTTGATCAATCGAAGGTTCGATCGACAATGTTTACAACTTTGCGTAAGTGTGTGAGTTTTCTTTGTAATTTTGTAACTGAGCGATATAATATCTTGTTATTACATGATTAGGATTAAGAAAAATGTTGTGCTTGGGAGAACTAGGGTTATTTGTCTTGAGAGATGAGGGTTTCGAATATGTAAGTTAACCATCTCTTGTAATTCTCGTTTCATAGTGATTTTTTTTTTTCGTCAGGGTTTTTCTACATAAAATTGTTGGGTTATCTATGTTTGCTTGAATTTTTATTTTTCTGTTGCATGTTTGATTCGTTCTAAGGTTGTTTTTGCTCTAACCTGTGAGGGCTGCAGTATACAAAAATCTACACCTACAACGTATATATTTATATCCTTTTTCCAATTGGATAAGACTTGAGTCATTCCAAACTTTCATATTATTTTTAAGTTTAGTTTTAAACAACCAACGAGATCCAATCACATTCATAGAGGGTTCATGTGGCACCATTTATCGAGTTTTATTAGTATATAAAGCAAAAAATCTCTTCTTGCATTACTCGAAACAACCCAAGGTGTGATTAGGCTGCCTTGGTTGTTCCGACTCAAATAATTGCCGTGAAATTAACAAAATAAAGAAGGGGCAATCTAAGACTTTAGAATGCCTGATTAGATATTGTATTGTACTGATGACAGACTAGTGAAAATTTTAAATTCTTCACTACTGCATCAGATATAACACCATCTATAGAGCTTGGATGATACAATTCTTGTAGGTACTGATTGGAATGGGCTAATGTGGTTAGAGGTTAAGTTAGTAGGACATCTGAATTAGATGTAGTTGATCGGGTTAAATTAATTTTGTTCAAGTGCTAAGAGGAAGCTTGTGGTTTAGATGTGTCGAACAGAACATTCAAAAGTGATCTAGACCGATTTGAAGTAGTTAAAATCTCAATATTTAGAGACACTATAGGATTTAAGGTTTAGTCGACTAAATAGATATTTGTCTAATATGAAAAGATAGAGAGCTCCCTATGTACCTGTAGACCTCTAAAGAGTATGTCAACTAAGGTAAATGAAAAAACTATTTCATAAAAAACTACGTGCTTATAAATATCAACTCAACTAGTACTAGAATGTAAATAATGATAATCTTTATGATATAGATTGTAGTCCAAAAATACACAAGATAGAGATTTCATACTAAATTTATTAACACTGATATTTTAACGAAGACAAACACAAAGATTCAAAAATTCGAAGGGTAGATAATTAGGGACTTGATTAAAAAGTAACTATAAGGTGATTTCATCCCAACTATTTTGATATTACCTTGTTAATTAAATGATTGTCGTATGAAATGCCTCAACTCAATATTTTTTTGACACTGAAGATTGAAACAACATTGACAAATCAAATTCAACAATGTTCCTATGCTTCTTTTCGGCCACTCCATTTTGTTTAGGAGTATTGGGACAAGAAATCAATTTTATTATCCATTCATTACTTAAATAAGTTAAAATTTTAGAACTATAAAACTCTCCATCTCTACTCTAAAAAAATTTTAATATTTAAATCAAATCTTCAATCTACTACTTTTTTAAAAAAATTAAATACAAAATAAAATTCGTATTTTTACTTTAAAAGATATATTCAGAAGAAACGATAGTAATCATCAATAAAAACAACATAATAAGATAACTATTGATTAAATAAAATTAATGAAGGGCCCTATAAATCACAATGTACTTTAAAAAGTGGTTGAAGAAAAATATTATTATTGTTAATAAAAATAAAAAAGTTTACATCATTTATCCAATCGACAGCTATAATACAATGAATTGCTTTATACTAGACATCAATATTAATCAACTCTTGAAAAAAAAAAATTAACTACTTTGAGCTAGTGATGAACAAGCGTTGGTATCGGATCTCCACTAATGTAGTCCGATTCCTAGTATAAAATAGTGCCACTTTTTTATTCTTCATATTTTAAATACCTCATCTCTTATTCTTACTTTCCTATATTCTCCATGCACTATTCTTTTCAATAACAAAGCCATTAGATGAGAAAGTAAAGTAGGAAAGGAAATCCTTTGTAAAACTACACATAGATAATAAAATTCTTTTCAGTGCAGGGATTATTATTATTATAT